>JAMPIV010012043.1:0-445000 GCA_024509875.1 Oreohelix idahoensis
GTATCAGGGTCCCTTCTGAGGATGTGGCCAACCCAACTCCAGCGTCTACCAGCTATGATGGTGTGCATGTCCTCCTGGTTACACCGAAGAAGTAGTTCTTGGTTACTGATGGTGTTTGGCCAAAAGATTCGGAGAATTTTCCTTAGGCAGATTGTGTGGAAGGAGGACAGTTTCGACATTTACTTCTCTGTTACTCTCCAACATTCCGCACCATAGAGAAGCACAGAAAGTACACAGCTCTCATACAGTCTTAATTTGGTGTTTGTGCTGTACTGGGAAGACTTCCAGATGTTGTTGAGAACAGCAAAGGCTGTTCTCGCTTTATTCATTCTGTTGTTAATGTCCTTGCTTGTTCCGCCGTCAGGTGTTACTATGCTTCCTAGGTAAGTAAATGTGTCTGTCTGTTCTAACTTCTGGTTCCTTACTGTTATTGGCTCAGGATTGCCCACATTTAGTGTCATGACCTCTGTCTTCTTCAAATTGATGTTCAGGCCAACCTGCTGGCCATACTTATTCAGTCTATCGGTTTTGTCTTGAATGTGTTGATGTGAATGCGCGAGTAGTGCAATGTCATCTGCATATTCCAAATCTTCCAGTGTAGAAAACGTCCATCTAATTCCTCTTGGACTGCCCTCTGTTGTCTGGCGCATCACCCAATCTATGACTGTCAAAAATAATGTTCTTGATAAGGGGCATCCCTGTCGTACCCCTGTTTTCACTTCGAAAGTTACATTACTCGATCCAACACTACACGTAAAGTTAGAATAGAGGTTTTTTATGATGGAAACAATGCGGCTGGGAATTCCATAAGCCCTCAGAATTTTCCATAGGCTGTCCCTGTGTATGCTGTCAAAAGCCTTTTAAAAATCAACAAAGTTAATGTACAGCTGTCTCTGCCATTCTGAGCACTGCTCTATAATGTTCCTGAGGGCAAATATATGATCTGCACATCTTCTGTTCTTTCTGAAGCCCGCTTGTTCTTTCCTCAGTTTATGGTCAACTGCTCTTGAAATTCTCTGGATGATTATCCTGCCTAGTATTTTTGCTGGGAACTGAGAGGAGGGTAGTTCCTCTCCAGTTGTTGCAGTCTGCAAGATCTCCCTTCTTGGGCAATTTGACAATTATTCCTTTACTCCACTCCGTTGGTGTTGTCTCAGTTTCCCAGACTTGTGCAAATAGTGGTTCTAATAGTTCTGCTGCTAGTTCAGGGTCTGTCTTGAATAGCTCTGCATTTAGATTGTCGTGACCAGGCGCTTTTCCATTTTTTAGCCCTTTGATAGCTGTGATGATTTCTTCTTTTCTTGGAATGTCTGTATTTACGTCTAAGTCACTTTCAGCCTCAGGAACATTCAGCTGAGTCTCTGATGGTTCCTTATTCAGTGTTTCTCTGAAGTGCTCTGCCCATCTTGTTTCCTGCCCCTGTGCTGTGGTGATGAGATTTCCTTGCTTGTCTCTTACTAACGTTATGTTGTTTGCACTTCGTTTTCCACTGATAGCTTTAGTTATTTTATAAACTGTGCTTTGTTCATTTCTCAGTGCTGCCTCCTCTGCCTGTCTTGCAAGGTCATCCAGAAATGTCCTTTTGTTAGCACGGGTTTGACGTTTTACTTCCTTGTCCAGCTGACTGTACTGTTCACTATATATTGCCTTTAACCTGAGAGACTTAGCTTCTGTTTTCTTTCTTTTCATTTCCTTTCTCTTCGCTATGGTGTTTAGCGTTTCTGGTGTTATCCAGTCTTGGCTCTTTCTTTCCTGGAATCCCAAGCATTACTTGCTGCTTTCTTTGTATATTGTTGAGATGGTGTTGAATTTCTGGTCGACATCGTCGGTCTCTGTTCTTTCCTGGCTTTTGGTAATCAGATATCGTCTCTTTACGTCAACCACGAACGCTTTTCTGGTGAGGGGGTTGATAAGGTCTTGTACTGGACATCACACTGATAAAGCTTTGTTTCTCGCACCAGATTAGTATGGACTCGTTTTTTTGTGTGAATAGCTCGTCCAGTCACAATGTTCTGTCAATGGGTCAGGTTACCTACTGTTGGGGCCCTGACAAGGTGTACTGTTAAGTGCGTATATTCTGATGTAATGGGTGAGTGTAGACGTCAATGATGACAAACGCGAATGGATGACAGTTCGACAGGTGCACAGATCACTCACTCCAATCACAGGTTGAAGTCAAGGATGGCTGGACTACTGTGGTCGTTTCATATTATTTAATAGGACGTACACATGGACAGTACGAGCATCGTTACAGGAACACAGGTTGACATAAATGGCATATTGTTGATCAATGGTCTACCATCATAAGTTAGCATTCATGTTGACTAACATTGCAAAGGAACATCTGTAAACAAGCACTTAGATTTCCATTGTTTATCAATACAATCATCAGGCTTTACTGACCGAGCATGTCAGTGAATAAATACTGTTCAAACTTGACTCCTAAACAGGACCTCTTTTCTAGCGAAGATTCCTTTAGGTAAAGTACAGCAAATCTATGTGAAGATAATGTTAACCCACTAGTATTGGGTTTTCTTTATAACTGTGATCTTTTAATCATCACCTGATAATAAGGGGGCATCCCCGTTCTCTGATTGATGATCGACAATAAATAGGATTCCCAAAATACATAGGATTCCAAAATGGCTTCTGGTTCCCTGTTGAGCATCGCTCACTATACGGATGTATAGTAAATCTTCAATCGAAGCTTTGTTCATCAACAATAAATGATTCTACAAGAATCAGCATATTCTGTCCTCATAGTTGCTGCATATAAACATATACAGTGCTGCTAGATAAACATGTCGTCCCGACATTTATACATAGGTAAATTCATATCGACGTCTGCCCATCTGAGCCTAGGAATGAAAGAGTTCAGTGAACAGTTCTTTACCTTGCCATACGAAATATACAAGCAAACACAAACACTCTCCTGGCATTACTGAATCAACACTTGGGAACTCATGGATTTAACAATCCTAGAAGAAACTAACTTCGTCCCCATAATCAATCGAAGAGATCACAAACTTTGGACAGGTCTAAGACATGACATCCCGCCAGGCTCCTTCATCACCGAAGAACTCCCTCACGTATCTTCATGCGCCGAAAGCACCTGACCCCAAAGTACAGTACAAGGAAAAATAGTTCCACATAGACATACCAAGATATCACGATATAAGACCGAATCGTCTGAAATAGACACAGAGTAAACATAGACTCGGCCCATAAACATTCTTGCATAAACCTAAACAAGAACAATCTGTTTTCTGGCCCAACAAGGCACAGACTAACAAAATCCAGATTCATACGACAAATTCGATCTCCAGGGGAGATAATCCATATAACAACTGTATCAATCAATCATGGGTGATATATCTTTGAACAGGAAAGCATCCTGATTCTAAAAACAAATACCTTCCCTCCGACAGATAAATATAATAATAAATATATACATTGTATATATATATATATATATATATATATATATATATATATATATATATATATATATATATATATATATATATATATATATATATATATATATATATATATATATATATTTATATACAATGTATATATATATATATATATATATATATATATATATATATATATATATATATATATATATATATATATATATATATATATATATATATATATATATATATATATATATATATATATATATAATATATATATATATATATATATATATATATATATATATATATACCAGTAATCTGTTGGTAACAGACTACCGCAACCCCCGGGGGAAAAAAAATGAAAATTTTTTTTTTCATCCGAGAGCAACATACAATAGGCTCACCACGCACGAATAATGCGCAGATGACTAATAAGAGCCATTTATAATTTCAAATTAAGGTAAAGTCGAAGCATAGATCGACTTGTGAGAATACATCTCAACATCTCAGAGAAAGCATTTTTCTTAAGCATAAATATTTCCAGGGAGGTGCCACCAACGTATACTACAATGCTGGCAATGACACAATGCATATAACAATTTCATATTTAAGCACTATAAGTACATGATTGACAAAAAGAAAAATCATCAACGAGTATCGGTGAATATATATATCAATGAACGCAGTGATAGTAGTGATACAATCACTATATTACAAATTACAATGTGTATTTATCTTGATATAGAAAAGAAAAACTGTTGTAGAGCTGGAAGTGTTAAGAAGTCCAAGACCCAACAGTTAGGTGGAATCATGTGGGCATCTAGACAAAATGTCTGCCATCACATTATCTGATCCACGGATAGCTCGTACCGAAAAATGAAAAGGTTGAAGAGCAATTGCATATCGAGTAGACCTCGAGCTCTTCAAATTTTTACTCTGTATAGCCGTAAGAGCTTTCTGATCGGTTTCTACTATGAAATGTGCGCCTAGAAGGAATCTTTGTAGTTTGAGTATTGACCAAACCATTGCCAATAGTTCACGGTCTAAAACCGAATAATTCCTTTCTGCAGCATTAAGTTTTCTGGAGATATACATTACAGGATGCAGAGTTCCAGAGTACTCTTGCATTAGTGCCGCTCCAACCCCAGTGGATGAAGCGTCACTACGAAGAACACATGTCTTATCTGTAGTAGGTAACACTAAAATAGGTGGTGATGAAAACAAAGTTTTGATCTTATCCAAAGAGGATTGGCATTCTTGTGACCAGTGGACCATATTAGGCGACCCTTTTTTTAGTAGTGTAGAAAGAGGTGCCATGATAGAGGATAGATTCGGAATGAATCTTCCATAAAATTGAATAAGGCCTAAGAGACTTCGCACTTGCTTTTTAGTCTTAGGAATAGAGATGTTAAGTATCTTAGTGATATTATGGTCCTCTGTCTTTAGGAAACCATGACCCACTCGATGGCCTAGGAAAGAAATTTCGCTAAAACCAATGCAGGCTTTTGAGGGTTTCGCTGTCAGGTTATACTTGCGTAGAGTAGACAGTAATTCATCTAACCCCGAATAGTCATCTTCCCAAGTATCGCTGAAAAGACAGATGTCGTCTAGATACGCGATGACATCTGACCGATAAGATAGAATTCGACGCATCATGCGTACGAATGTAGCTGGTGCTTTCATAATGCCGAAAGGCATGAAATTCCATTGAAAAAAGCCTCTAGGTATAGAAAAAGCCGTAATTGGTTTGGCGCGTTCAGATAAAGGAACTTCCCAATATCCTTTAGACAAATCTAGTTTAGTGAAAAAATGAGATTTAGAAAGCCTAATAAGTAGCTCTTCTAGTAAAGGCATAGGTTCAGCATCGAACTTCGTAACTTGATTCAATTTGCGATAGTCAACGCAAAGACGTATGTTATTGTCTTTTTTTCCGAACAATAACCATCGGCGAAGAATATGCAGAAGTGGATGGTTCAATTATTTTTAAATCTATCATCTCATCCAACTCCTTCTCAACCTGTGCTTGAAAATGTATAGGGATAGGATAAGGTCTGACTCTAATAGGATTATGGTCAGTTAGAATAATGTCATGTTCAATGACATGAGTTTGTCCAGGGATGTCAGTAAAGACATCCTGAAATGTTTGTAACATAGCCGAAACTTGTCGCTGTTCTCCTAGAGATAAATCAGGAGAGACAGTAACATTTTTCCACGATTCACTCGAATGAAGTGGAATCATCGGAAGCGGAAGATTAACATCCAAAAAACTTGTTTCCTCATCCTGTATTACGGACAGTGATGAGTAATGAACATGTTGGACTGGTGAATCGTCCGTTGCCTGGAAAATAGGCTGTAAATAATCCGGACGTTCATGGAATTCCATAAGCATATTGATGTGGAAGGTTTTATGCTTTCCATCAATATCGACAATATAGTCAACATCGGAAATTTTCGAGATTATATCGTATGGACCTTTCCAAGAAATAAGAAGTCTGTTTTCCCTACAAGGTAGCAAAACAAATGCTTTGTCACCAGGACAAAGTTGTCGTAAGGTTCTTTTCTTATTGGCAAATTGTCTTGCTTTCTGCTTAGCAAATTCAGAAGGAGAAGTTGCCAAATTTGCATGTGTCACCTTTTTTTTTTTTTTTTTTTTTTTTTTTTTTTTTTTTTTTTTTTTTTTTTTTTTCCTCGCTTGAGGTCGCATATTTTTTTCCTCGCATGAGGTCGCATTGTCCCCGCCCAAACCCGGCTCTGGTCAAGACCACATGTCCCAACACTAGAAGACCCAGTGACAAAATGTGTCACCTAGTGATCCTCTGTGTTCTCACACAAGGGACCTAATGACACATTGATGTCACTGTATTTGTCCCTGTGTGTAGACACATGATCCTAGCCAAAAGCCGGATTCTAGGCATTGGGTTGTACAGTGTAAAATACACTGTATGTTTAAGTCAGTCGAACAGTTATTTGGTGTTAACAAGATGAAAGAGTATAGAAAAATGGGTTAGAAAATCAGAATAATCTAAGTGATAACTTATTTGTTCTTAACATGGGAGATAAAAGTATGTAAATGTAATGTTTTTTGTAAGGGAGGGAACCTTTTTAGACCTTAAAGTAATTTAAGTATATATCATTAGAGTTTACCAAATTTGCATATTAGACTAGTTTTAATAAAGATATAGAAGGATTAATGAAACTAAGTTAAAAAGTACAAAGGGGAATAACAATGTTATTAGCGCCCTTTACAGGTTTAGTGAGTTAAGAGAACACAGAGCAGAGTAAAACGCACGTGAAAATAGTGACTAGAGGTAAACAGTTATGTAGCACAGTTCACGGAGCTAACAGCTTAGAATTAAGCGTGCCGATAGGTGAGTGAACTGAACAACGGACCAATCGTATTAACTAAAACACTTTTGGACCATCAGATAGGAAATTGAAGGACGATTAGAGATCAGTCCTACCAGAGAAGTTGACGGAGCAAGTCAAGTTTTGCTGAGCTCTCAAGAAATGTGAAACCTGCGGTTTGCAGAAGGGCTACAGAAATAGCTAGCTATAGAAAGATAGAAATAGGAATTCAGGAGAATATTTAGAATTGATTAATAATTTGTGTTATCAACCGTAGGATTAGCTTATAAGTGGTGTTAATAGGACAGTGATAGGTGCTGGACTTCGTTTAAAAGGGTAAGCGGAAATTTTGAACTATTTTCTTGACTTTCAGAAAAATTGTCGCAGGCTACGACGCTCGCATTTAAGGGAGCGAGCTAAAGAAGATAATATTGAAGCTTAAAAGTAAATAACTTTTATTATCAGATAGCCAGGATGTGTTGTCATACCAAGAAGATGAGGCATTGCCATTAAACGAAATTGTATCGAACTAAGGGATCACAGCACTGACATTTATGAAACATATTAAGCGCTCTCATATAAGAGTAAGTATGGAGACGCCACCACGAGTGAGTCTGACATTCACGAAACATCTCATGCGCTCTCTCATACTAGAGTAAGTATGGTGGAAGCCATTTTGTTATTGGACAATTGTTTGATTATTTCAGGTGTAGCTATTGAATTTTATATGCTGCATTTAAGGGAGTTAAACCTACTAGGTTGAGATTGGGTGAGAACATGACTCCAAGGATTTAGAAGAACTGTTGTAGAAAATAGAAGAGAAAAATAATAGAACTTGAGAAGGAATTTGGTAGGCCAGGGGTATAATGAAATATGCAAGAGGCTACAGGAGAAACTATATATAACTATGCTTTGAGATATGTGATTGAATCAAGCGGAAGACTTGAGGACATTGAAATTTAGAACTGTATCTGATGAATTAAGTTGGATGATCATGCATTATCTTATGTAAATAAAAGTTGTTTTTTTGAAACTGAATCACATCACTCCGGTTGCTTTGATGTGTGAAGAGATTAAGGAATGGAGAGATATTAGAATTGAGTAATAGGAAAGATAGGAATAATAGAACACCCTATACACATCAGTCGCTAGACAACACCAAGGAGGGAAGAACGTGGTCTGGGTTGAACAAAAGACGAACCTATTCTCATCCAAGAACTATCATCTCTGGCGGAACAAGGGGGCCAGTAAGAGAAACAATCTCACTTGGAGGAAAGAAACAAAGTAAATAATAGATAACTAGGCCTGCCTCAGCCACCTAGTTATAGTTAGGATTGGACAGGGACCAACACCAGCACGGTCACACATGCTTCGATAATCTTTTGTCTCAGCGCGATGACATATTCGTAAGAAGATTTTGTGTCATCGGTAATATTATCAGCGGTTATGAGATCATGAAGCAAAGACATAGGGCCGCGCGGTCGCGCGCCAAAGACAAGTTCAAAGGGAGAAAATCCTGTATGTTCATTGGGGACCTCTCTGTAAGCGAAGAGGGCCGCGGGTAAAACCCTGTCCCAATCTTGAGGATGATCCTCAGTTATCTTCCCTAGCAAGTTTTTGAGTGTTCTATTTAGCCGTTCGACCATCCCATTGGACATAGGATGATAGATACTACTCAAAGATCTCTCTATCTGCAGAGTCGACATCACTTGAGACATGGTCTCCGATATTAGTTGGGTGCCATGGTCTGATAATATTTCTTCGGGGAATCCCAGACGAGAAAATATAAGCCAAAGAGCATCTGCAGTGTCAGCAGTAGTAATGCTCTTCAGAGGAATAGCCTCTGGCCAACGTGTGCACATGTCCACACACGTTAAGATAAACTGATGTCCTCTAGCAGATTTGATCTTAAATGGACCAATGATGTCTATCGCCATTTTCTGAAATGGTCGAATAGGAATGTCTGCAGCCTGAATAGGTGCAGCATGGCGTGGACCTTTGGATTTGACTTCTTGACATACTATACAAGATTGACAATAAATCCGTAAGTCTTTGTTCACAAAAAGCCAAAAGAAAGCCGCAAGAACTCTTGACTTAGTACGGGAAAAACCCATATGTCCAGCACACTTAGAGTCGTGTGCGTGTTGCAAAATTTTAACTCTCAAATTCTTGGGCACAAGAATCTGAGAATGACTTGACTTAGCGGAGTCTTGCACCATACGTACAAGTACACCATTCTTCATTGTAATCCAAGATTTACGCTTTGTATCTTTATTCGGATCACCTTTTGTTGCAAGAGTGAAGAATTTCTTTAGAGTTGGATCATCTTCTTGCTGTTTTATAAACGAGTCACGAGAAATTACCAAGGGATCATCCTGGTTATGCACTTCATTATCTTCAGTAAATGAAGTTTGAGGCATATTAAGAGCTTGAGCTCTAGTGACTACAGCATTAGCAGTTTGCATATTTTGTTTTTCCCAAACGGAAATTTGTTGTGGAGTGCATTATTTGACTCCGTGAATACGACCGATGATAAGATCAGCGATCGGATTCTGCAGAAGACATGCGTGTACATCTCCTGTAAAGAAAGGAGTAGCAATCCTAATGATAGCAGTAGAGTATTTCTCTAAGGTGCCGCCAAATGTTACACATTTGACTACTTTTCCAGTGGCACGAGAAGGATCTACAAGCGACTGCCTAACACCAATTGTGGTGCATCCAGAATCAAAAAGAACTGAGACTGGATTGTCATTTACTAAACCTCTATGTAAGACAAGAGAACCTCTTCCATCATGCGCGAATGACGCAGGAAGAGCGGGAAGAGGATGGCCACAACTTAAAGTGGATACCGTAGTTGGTTCAAATAATGTTTTGCATTGGGGGCACTGAGATGCTCTCCCAAAATCAAAAGCGGAACATGCCATATTATTAGCATCATTATTATCTTTGTTCTGTTTATAGGCTTCATGTGACTCTTGCTGTGCAGAGTTTGCCTGATAATGAGATTTATGTTTTTTGTATTGTGCTCTACCTCGATTATTATTGCCCCTGTAATCATTATTATTTCCTCTATTGTAACCCCTATTTGGGTTTGAGTCATAATTCTCATGGTTACCATCGTCTTTCATCTGCTAGATATTTTACAAAAATTGACTTAACCAAGGGATATTGGCAGATTCCCTTAACTGAACAAGCAAAATATTACACTGCATTTTCGACTCCACAAGGTCTGTATCAGTGGAATGTCATGCCTTTTGGGCTAATGAATGCGCCTGCAACGTTCATTCGCATGATGCGAAGAATTTTAGCTTGCAGAACAGACATCATCACTTATATTGATGACATCTGTCTGTTTAGTCATTCCTTTGATGAACATGTCATTGGATTAGATTCAGTATTAGATATTTTAAGAACTAATAACTTGACTGCCAGACCTAGCAAAATGCAAATAGGTTTTCAAGAAATAACATTCCTGGGACATATAATAGGGGCTGGACAAATAAAAACTATTCCTCAAAATGTGTCTAAGATTTTACAGCTATCAGTTCCACAAACAAAAAAACAAGTTAGGAGCTTGTTGGGTTTAGTACAATATTATAGTAGGTTTATTCCTAACTTGTCAACAATTACGGCTGTCTTGTCTTCGTTACTGAAGAAAGATATGCCTACAAAAATTCTGTGGACAACAGACTGCCAGACAACTTTTGACAAAATAATATCTCTCTTCTCCAGGCAACCTATTCTTAGGTTACCAGATAGTAAAAAAATGTTTATACTCCGTACAGATGCGAGCAATTACGGATTGGGAGGTACGCTATTGCAAGAACATGACGGCGTCCTGCACCCTACTCTTTATATATCCAGAAAACTCACCGAGACAGAGCGAAACTACTCGGTGATAGATAGGGAGCTATTGGGAGTCGTATGGGCAATACAAAAACTAGAGAAGTTCCTGCTAGGCGCTCCTTTTGTCATACAAACTGACCAACATGCTGTAGCATCACTTAGAAAAGCCAATCATAAGAACGCCAAACTTGCTCGTTTTTCAATCCTGCTTCAGCCATTTAATTTCACCATCGAGGCAATTCCAGGACATGAGAATATAGTCGCTGATATTCTATCCCGCAATCCTTTGCCATATAAGAAGGGAACATAAATAACTCACGGAACCAGAACTTGGTGATGAAACTGACACTTGTTGAATGTTCTGCAAGAGTTTACAAACTTACAAAATTCCAGGTCAAACAAGTTGACAAAGAAGAATTCTACGCACATTCAAAGTTGTAACAATCCGAGTAGAATAATCACATAACATTGACAACGTTGTGAATATGTGCACGGACTTTGGTTAGTGTCCAATCGTGACTCTTCTTCTTCTTCTTCTTCCGTCCTTAGCCACCGACCGTCAAAGCAGTCAGTGGCTATTACGCCTAGTGGCGTCTTAGGGCAACAGCAGATAGGTTTTCTTTGCCATTGTTTCCCATCACGCCTATTGGCGTCTTTAGGGCAACGGCAAATCAATCCATTTGCTGTTGTTTCCGTAATCGAAGTGACTACAATCGTGACTCAGTCGAATTCAAATAGGATACATTCAAGATGAAAAGTGAAAATAGGAACAAAGTGACATACAGATATATTTTCATATACTTTCGTCGGAATGAAAACGTGATATTCGTGGAACTTTACGAAAGAAGGACAACGTATTCCTTGGGAATGACATTACTTAATAGTATTATGATTAAATAATATAATAATGAAACAAGTAATATACATACAGCAAAACACAAATAGATAATATAGTTATGCTAGCTAATTAATTGTTTCATTTTTATATGTATGTATGAACTTACTTTAACATAATATTAATATATATAGTAATTCTATATTGTTAATTCACATACTAAGTTAGTTATAGGTTACGTTTATTTTTTTTTCCTTACGTACATCTATTATATTCTAGTCTATTAACTTACTTTTACTTTCTTTTAATACATTATTAACTACTCTCTTACTTTCCTTACAATTTTTTCTTTTCTTTCCTTAGCTATTAATTCTTACTTTCCTTTACTTAGGATAAATTATATTCTATAAGATACTACACAGTCTACATTTAGTTAATATTATGACTCATTAATTTATACTATAATTTTAATTACCATTTTCTATTCGTACTAATTAAGTTAGAACTTTCTTCACAGACATAAGTATTTATAAATTAGTCACGGTTTGATAGTTGACATTTCTTTCTGTTGACATGGACTTCAATTTGACTACGATCTTCGACGATAGTACGTGATTCATAGATCGATAATCTTTAACATTTTTTTCACATACCCATAATTTAAAAAAAAAAAAAAAATATCTATAGTCTAGATTTTTTTTTTACCCCCGTCGGCCAAGGGAATGTTACAAGAGGATATATAATTTGTAGCAACTAGGTAGTAAGCTCGGATAAAAGTTGCACATTTTAGTTGTTGAACTGCAATAGAGATATATTATAGTTTTTGCTTTACGATGTTGAAAGCGAGGAGCATAATTTGCGTAGTTTTAATGTGACGTGTCGCGTTGGTAAGGTAGCACGTGACAACATTGTATTTGTACCCATATGTTGTTATATTTGGACCTAGACGGACGGAAGTTTTTGAAGTCTCCCAGTAGAAGGATATTGATATCAAGGATTTTCTTGATGAATAGGTATTTGGGTCAGCCTATACTTGGTGGATATAATATTATATATCAGGGATGAAAAGGGATTTATGTTCGAAGAGGAGAATGTATTTTCGGGAGCAATCTTAATGGAAAGTATCCAAGAAGGTCACCTTAGTCGCGTAAGTTGAGTTGTTCGATACCGGATTGCCTATCTAGGAATCACGAGTAAATAGCTTGACTGTACCACGACTGAAGGAAGTGACGAATTATGATGTATTAATTGAATTCTGATGAACTGCATTTTATTTGGATGTGATGTGCTATTAAATTGTACTCTGTTCGGACTCTGAACACCACGGACTTATCAGTTGATATTATTGAAAGTTCAGACTATTGACCCACTATTCATGTTTGTCTGCACGGCATTAGAAGCTCTACCATTTGAAGTATTTATCAAAACTAATAATACAACAAAACAGTGATTATAAACCGGCACACATAGAAGTTAGCAGAGAATACCATAACAAACGGTGGCAACAACCAGAATAAAACTAATAACAATGGAACAATGAAGCACGATACAATCTGTGTAAGTGGTGATAATAAGTTTTGTTCATCGGCAGGAAAATCCGATGTAACAACTAGATACCTGAAATAGAAAAAATGAAATCTATCTCCAAATAAATGGCAACAAGCTCTTAATAGCTTGAATAATCAGCTCTTTTTATCACAATCTCTGTGGGAAACAAGCCTTTAAATAAGGTCTTGTATAATCAACTGTGTACCTTTAATAACAGTCATTAATCATCAGTTGATTATTACTCATAAGTTCACTATACAGCTAGTAGTGTATGATCAAATATGTTTCATATAGTGTATGTCGATCAAGAACACAACAAAACAATTATAAAAGACAACATGAAAACATTCGCTGATGAAATAAACAACACAAATGACGTCACAGTGTATAAATATAAAATTGTATAGAACTGAATGATATAACAGGGTAGACCTACAAATATACAAACAAATCAAAACAAATCTAAAGAACAGAAAAAATATTACAAAAACAACGAAGAAAAACGCGTCTTCACAACTAACAGGAATAGCAACAGATTGTCGCTAGCAAATTTTCAAATAAGGTAAAATTCGCACCTACAGAACGCTATTATAAAACCTCTATGACGTGGTATCTTTTATAATAGTCACACACCCAACCTCCCACGACATATACACAACACTATAACATGTAAACATTAAACATAAATATATATATATGTCATATAAATGCAATGTAATATGTTGCAGAAAAATATGTTGCAACTCAGGCTCAGTTCTACAGAATTATGGTACAGTTTCTACTCAAAATAAACTGCCACTTTAATAGATTATATTTCTGTTTTAACTATTACACAGTTCAACAATATGTAGCAGAACACAAGAAGATCCACCGTTGACGTGTAAGACCTCTCAGTTCCATAGCACTTCTTGCTAACACAGTTAATTCTTGTAAACAAATCTGCTGTGTAATGCTGTCTGTTCTATGTAAACACCGTCTGTTAACGAGCGCTGACCTATTTACCGTCTACGATCGATAGGCAGGTCATGCTGACTTCAACTGTAGCGTTGTACTGCTGGTGTGTCGTATCAGGCCACAGGAAACGGTCTGGTCTCAGTAGCTGACTTCTCAAAATGTCCACTGTGCAGATTGACCCAGGAAACTGGCCTACCACATTGATAAGGTCTTGTACTGGACATCACACTGATAAAGCTTTGTTTCTCGCACCAGATTAGTATGGACTGGTTTTTGTGTGTGAATAGCTCGTCCAGTCACAATGTTCTATCAATGGGTCAGGTTACCTACTGTTGGGGCCCTGACAAGGTGTACTGTTAAGTGCGTATATTCTGATGTAATGGGTGAGTGTAGACGTCAATGATGACAAACGCGAATGGATGACAGTTCGACAGGTGCACAGATCACTCACTCCAATCACAGGTGGAAGTCAAGGATGGCTGGACTACTGTGGTCGTTTCATATTATTTAATAGGACGTACACATGGACAGTACGAGCATCGTTACAGGAACACAGGTTGACATAAATGGCATATTGTTGATCAATGGTCTACCATCATAAGTTAGCATTCATGTTGACTAACATTGCAAAGGAACATCTGTAAACAAGCACTTAGATTTCCATTGTTTATCAATACAATCATCAGGCTTTACTGACCGAGCATGTCAGTGAATAAATACTGTTCAAACTTGACTCCTAAACAAGACCTCTTTTCTAGCGAAGATTCCTTTAGGTAAAGTACAGCAAATCTATGTGAAGATAATGTTAACCCACTAGTATTGAGTTTTCTTTATAACTGTGATCTCTTAATCATCACCTGATAATAAGGGGGCATCCCCGTTCTCTGATTGATGATCGACAATAAATAGGATTCCCAAAATACATAGGATTCCAAAATGGCTTCTGGTTCCCTGTTGAGCATCGCTCACTATACGGATGTATAGTAAATCTTCAATCGAAGCTTTGTTCATCAACAATAAATGATTCTACAAGAATCAGCATATTCTGTCCTGATAGTTGCTGCATATAAACATATACAGTGCTGCTAGATAAACATGTCTTCCCGACATATATACATAGGTAAATTCATATCGACGTCTGCCCATCTGAGCCTAGGAATGAAAGAGTTCAGTAAACAGTTCTTTACCTTGCCATACGAAATATACTAGCAAACACAAACACTCTCCTGGCATTACTGAATCAACACTGGGGAACTCATGGATTTAACAATCCTAGAAGAAACTATCTTCGTTCCCATAATCAATCGAAGAGATCACAAACTTTGGACAGGTCTAAGACATGACATCCCGCCAGGCTCCTTCACATTGATAAGGTCTTGTACTGGACATCACACTGATAAAGCTTTGTTTCTCGCACCAGATTAGTATGGACTGGTTTTTTTGTGTGAATAGCTCGTCCAGTCACAATGTTCTGTCAATGGGTCAGGTTACCTACTGTTGGGGCCCTGACAAGGTGTACTGTTAAGTGCGTATATTCTGATGTAATGGGTGAGTGTAGACGTCAATGATGACAAACGCGAATGGATGACAGTTCGACAGGTGCACAGATCACTCACTCCAATCACAGGTGGAAGTCAAGGATGGCTGGACTACTGTGGTCGTTTCATATTATTTAATAGGACGTACACATGGACAGTACGAGCATCGTTACAGGAACACAGGTTGACATAAATGGCATATTGTTGATCAATGGTCTACCATCATAAGTTAGCATTCATGTTGACTAACATTGCAAAGGAACATCTGTAAACAAGCACTTAGATTTCCATTGTTTATCAATACAATCATCAGGCCTTACTGACCGAGCATGTCAGTGAATAAATACTGTTCAAACTTGACTCCTAAACAGGACCTCTTTTCTAGCGAAGATTCCTTTAGGTAAAGTACAGCAAATCTATGTGAAGATAATGTTAACCCACTAGTATTGGGTTTTCTTTATAACTGTGATCTCTTAATCATCACCTGATAATAAGGGGGCATCCCCGTTCTCTGATTGAAGATCGACAATAAATAGGATTCCAAAAATACATAGGATTCCAAAATGGCTTCTGGTTCCCTGTTGAGCATCGCTCACTATAAGGATGTATAGTAAATCTTCAATCGAAGCTTTGTTCATCAACAATAAATGATTCTACAAGAATCAGCATATTCTGTCCTCATAGTTGCTGCATATAAACATATACAGTGCTGCTAGATAAACATGTCGTCCCGACATATATACATAGGTAAATTCATATCGACGTCTGCCCATCTGAGCCTAGGAATGAAAGAGTTCAGTGAACAGTTCTTTACCTTGCCATACGAAATATACTAGCAAACACAAACACTCTCCTGGCATTACTGAATCAACACTTGGGAACTCATGGATTTAACAATCCTAGAAGAAACTAACTTCGTCCCCATAATCAATCGAAGAGATCACAAACTTTGGACAGGTCTAAGACATGACATCCCGCCAGGCTCCTTCATCACCGAAGAACTCCCTCACGTATCTTCATGCGCCGAAAGCACCTGACCCCAAAATACAGTACAAGGAAAAATAGTTCCACATAGACATACCAAGATATCACGATATAAGACAGAATCGTCTGAAATAGACACAGAGTAAACATAGACTCGGACCATAAACATTCTTGCATAATCCTAAACAAGAACAATCTGTTTTCTGGCCCAACAAGGCACAGACTAACAAAATCCAGATTCATACGACAAATTCGATCTCCAGGGGAGATAATCCATATAACAACTGTATCAATCAATCATGGGTGATATATCTTTGAACAGGAAAGCATCCTGATTCTAAAAACAAATACCTTCCCTCCGACAGATAAATATAATAATAAATATATACATTGTGTATATATATATATATATATATATATATATATATATATATATATATATATATATAATATATATATATAATATATATATATATATATATATATATATATATATATAATATATATATATATATATATATATATATATATATATATATATATATATATACCAGTAATCTGTTGGTAACAGGGGTCCTTAAGTTTCGTGATGTTATATCTTTTCTGTTTGACTGCAACTGGTCCAGCAGCTCTGAGTTTCACCTTCAGTCTTGCTACTACTAGGTGATGATCACTTCCCACATCTGCGCCTCTTCTTACTTTCACGTCTTGTAGTGCATGTCTCCATCTGCCATTGATCATTATGTGATCTATCTGGTTTTTGTCTCGTCCGTTTGGTGATTCCCATGTTAACTTGTGCACTTCTTTGTGTTGAAAAAGTGTTCCTCCAATGACCAGGTTGTTAATACCGCAGAAGCTTATTAATTTGTCCCCATTCTCATTTACTGTTCCACTGCCACATTTCCCCATTACTCTTTCGTTATAGTTATTGTGTGTTCCAACTTTCGCATTTAGGTCTCCCATTACTATAATAAGATCGTATCTGGGTACAGTTTCCATTTCCTTTTGTACCTGTTGACAGAACTCGTCCTTGATCTCTTCATCGCTGTCGTTTGTTGGTGCATAGCATTGTATAATTGTGGTGTTGGTGAATCTCCCTCTCAGTCTTGCTTTTATTAGTCTGTTGTTAATGGGTTTCCATTCCAGTAAAGACATTTCCATTCCTTTCTTAAGGATAATGGCTACACCTTCGTTGTGCTGACCATCCTCTCTACCAGAATAAAGTACTGTTTCCCCTGTAGCTGTTTTTATTCTCCCCATCCCTGTCCATCTGCTCTCGCTTATTCCCAGGATATGTAGTTTGTAATTCCTCATCTCTGCTGTGATCTGTCTCAGCTTTCCTGCCTCATTCATAGTTCTGACATTCCAAAAACCAATTCTGGTTTCGTGTTTTGCGGTCTGGGCATCCGTTTTCATGCCAGTGGCTTCTTTTCAGTTTTCACCACTGTCAGTCATACGAGCCTGAGACTCCGGATGTCCGTCCCGCATCAAAGTTTTTTTCATTTATTGCTGTTTCCGTAACATGTGCGATTTTTTACACAGACAGGGGTGTCGGCCCTGTGCTAAAACCCCCAACTTGGAGGACCAGGGTACCAGCTTTTGCCTGACCCCTACCCACGCAGACCAGTCCATCTTGGTTGAACCTACCAGGAGTAAAACTCCCACTGGCATAGCTCTGGGGATTGTCAGGGTACACAAGCTGCAATACCGCTACAAGGTATAGGTACCATTGATTAACTGGAGAAGAACAATTGCCAGAAGCGATACATAATTTTTACTGTTCTACTGTGGAAAAGAATATATCATTTATGTACACTGACAGTCACGTATTTTTCACTGGATTAAAAACCCCGAAGAAAAAAAACATACCTCACTGATCAGTCTTTGTCATCACGCTATAGAAGTTTCCACCACCAGCGGTGAAACCCAGGAGACCACTACCTTCTCATACCTAATACCTGTGACAGTGCCATCCCATATTAACTTTAAAGAAAATCAAAAGGAACACAAATCTTCCCCTTCCAGCGATTACGTGAACATTTGCTAAACGCCAAACCCGCTAGTCTGGGGCTGGAAAACGAAGGAAAAGACTCATATATGTGTTGAGTATTTACTTGCCTGTTTGTGTTATTCTATGGAGTGCCAGATTCAACGATCGGTAAGTGTGAATGGGTGTGATGGCCATCGCTAGCGTGCATGAATGAATGAGATATATTAGTTAAATTTTTAATTCTCGTTACTTGGAAAATATCTTTATACTGTATTCCTTGTATCGTTCTCTGTAAGTGGGATTGCTTACCTTTGCGTACTTCCCCTCCCTTAATTTGCTTAGTAAAGGGATAACTTGGAGAATACTAGGACTTGTTTCCTACACCCCATACCAATTATTGTAAAACCACCTGTCAGAATACATTAATCTATTTTTGGGGTTAAATTATCTCTTTCTGATAACACTTGCCTTTGGGCTGGGTTTTTGTTGTCTATACAAGCGGGAAGGGCATATTGGGATACTACTCTTCAACCCCCCCCCCCCCCCCCCTATATTCACTCTAATTGTCACGTACAGTTAAATGTACAACTATTCATTTTAAATGTAAAGATAGTTTTTCGCCCACTGGGATTAAGATTAATTCTCAGACAGGGTAAAAATTCTGAAGATTGATGGGATGGTGGAATAGGAAGATGGGGACACGTAAGAAGTATGTGTCGGGAAACGCAATATTAAGAAGGTATTTGTTTCTCTTCTTTTGCCATACTAGTTGGTGATACCAGTTGAGGGTACTATTTCTAGAACAAGTGAGGGTATAAGTGGCCTGAAGTCGACGCTAGACACCATCATTAGACGGGTCTTTGAGACACGGGACCAGCTTTGCAGTTACTTCCTGATTCTACTTGGAACGTGCTGCAACTCTTAATCTTGACCAGGGACGCGAGCAATCCAGTCACCTATCTGCGAAGAACCAAAACACCAGCGAGAGCAGAAACCCCATTGGCAACTAAGTAGTCAAATAAAAGCTGCCAAGTGAAACTTCCCCTTATCTATCTATCTATCTATCTATCTATCTATCTATCTATCTATCTATCTATCTATCTATCTATCTATCTATCTATCTATCTATCTATCTATCTATCTATCTATCTATCTATCTATCTATCTATCTATCTATCTATCTATCTATCTATCTATCTATCTATCTATCTATCTATCTATCTATCTATCTATCTATCTATCTATCTATCTATCTATCTATCTATCTATCTATCTATCTATCTATCTATCTATCTATCTATCTATCTATCTATCTATCTATCTATCTATCTATCTATCTATCTATCTATCTATCTATCTATCTATCTATCTATCTATCTATCTATCTATCTATCTATCTATCTATCTATCTATCTATCTATCTATCTATCTATCTATCTATCTATCTATCTATCTATCTATCTATCTACTATCTATCTATATATATATATATATATATATATATATATATATATACATATATATATATATATATATATATATATATATATATATATATATATATATATATAATTCCCCATTAACATCAAATGATGATGATCAATTTTTGTTAAAGAATATTCAATTTTTAATAACTGTTAAAACCTAAGTGATTATTAAATTTGTTACTTATATCTATCCAAATTTAAAGTTGATTTAATCATTGTGAATGTGTTGTATTCGTATGACTCAGACAATCTCTTAAATAAGCTCAATCAGAGCTTCTAAGCTTGTACGAGCTAATCCTTCAGAAAAGTTGTAGGCAGATCATAGAGTTAACGTGCTCAGCCAATGCAGCATTGTTCTCGCTTTTCTGAATATCTTGTGAAACTCATTGGAGGTAGAAGCATCATTATCCTTCTACCTAAAACTCTTCTTCTTCTTCTTCCGTCCTTAGCCGCTGACCGACAAAGCAGTCCGTGGCCAATACGCCTAGTGGCGCCTTAGGGCAACAAGAAATTAACTGTTGTTCCGTTACGCCTAGTGGCGTTTATTGGTACAACAAAAAATTAATTGTTGTTTCCGTAATCAGAGTGACTAGCAAGCGGGTGATCAGCCCGCTGTGACCTAAAACTCTGCCAAGAGTAATCTCGCGGGAAGGTAGACACCTGTGAAGATCCACATTAGTTACTCTTGAGTTTTGGCCACTGTTAGACCACCACTGCAGAGCTAAGGGGATCTAAACCGTGACAGTCAGGTATCCATTTACAGCTAGTTAGACTGTAGCGTGACGCCACAGTGTCTCCAATCTGAGATTTAAACCACGGCCCTCTCATAAATAGGTGCTTGCCTAAAATAGAAGGCTTGTGGTTGTAAGACAAGATCACTAATGTGGAACTGACGACACGAACAAGAAAAAATCCAGAAGAACAAGACATGAGAAGAAGACGCTGGAGATGGATATGACACACATTGAGCAAACTTGACGATGATAGGACACACGTTGAACAAACTTGACGATGATAGGACACACGTTGAGCAAACTTGACGATGATAGGACACACGTTGAACAAACTTGACGATGATAGGACACACGTTGAGCAAACTTGACGATGATAGGACACACGTTGAACAAACTTGACGATGATAGGACACACGTTTATCGTGTGGTGGTGAGTCACTGGGGCAACTACTACAGTAGTTTTTGCCAGGAATAGTCTATGAGATATAGATATAAGGTCTCTAGAAATTGGCTCGTTAAGAAAGAATAAAGACCTATTCGAGATAGGGACAAGAAGACAGGAATGCGAATGCTTTCCACTAGACAGTGTTTTCTAATTAATTATGGAAAGAGTTCTGTTTCCCCACGACCTTAGCTTCTGCCCTTAGATCCCGTAAAGAAAAAGCCCCCAACCTCATCTGAGTAGAGAAAGGTTCCTATAGGTGAATATGTAACACCGACAGCACGAGTGATACATTAACAAACTCTTGATAATGATCAACCGATCGTTGGGTTTATTAATGAAATATCCACACATATAGGGTTAGTAATGGTTAGAACGTGATGATGGTGAAAGACGATTCACACAAAACACACAGATGAGATAATAAAATTACAGTTAATTAAGTAATAGTTAATTAAGAATGAACTGGTGTAAAGTGAAATGATGATGTGATATGATACGTGTTACCAAAATGGTGAGTACTCTACACAGTCCATGTGTCTCTAAATGCTTCTCCTAGATATGAGGATTCACATGTATGCATAAAATGTCCCAAGTTGTTATACGTTATGTCGATGGGGTATCTCTAAGCTGAGGACGTTCTGATGAATACTGTTGTCGTACGGAGAACGCTGACGAGATATCTATGTATATTCCTTCACTGTTTGAGTATATCTCTGTAGTGTTGATCAACAGTTAATAGCTGTCATATGAACAAAAGGTCTGTTGTCTAATCTCCCGAGGGTACTGGTCAGACTGGATATCTTCACGAAATGTTAGTGATATGTAGACTCATAATCTTGCGTATGTAGTCGTGATTCATATACTTTCGAGTCTGCTTCATAAAATGCGCTTAAGAGTGTGTTGCACGTGGTATAAATATGCGATTCCTCTTTTGAGCTCTTTTGCTTGACTTCAGATAATAATGATCTTTCGAGTGAGTTGAATTTATGATGACTCTGTATTGAACTTGTGATAACGATGTATTGAACTTGTGAGCAAGCAGTATATGGTGACGAAAAATGCTGCGTCCACCTTATGACTTGTGGGTGAGACAATATTCCTTTTTAATTGAGGAATGAAAGATGTCCTATGGCGAATTCTGCTAGCCAAATGTCCGTTTTTAATAACTTATTTCTGGTTAGACGTCAGACACGTTGCGTGTAGACTCAGACTTCTGATGAACTGAAGACACACAAAAGTCTTCGTAAGTTTTCACATTTAACATCACTGGTTGACTTGCATTTAAACTATTGCTCATTATTCATCTCTCTCTCTCTCTGAGTTCAGTTCTAATGATGTTAAATATCTTGTGCATGAGAGTGTGTGCGCATGGGAGACTGTGATGATGATAAAGGTGAAATATGAACTATTAATTACCTCCTATCATCCTATCATCTTCTAGGAAAATCTTCTGATTTTATTAATCAGTTATGCCAAGAATTATTTGAAACTTTATCTTTCGCACATTTTAGCTGTGAGGTTAAAATAAACAAAAATAAGAAAATGTATTAATAAGTATAAGATCTACTAACCTTCTTTTCCCTTCGCAAAATCCTTTAAGAACACAATTAATCACAGAACTGAATTATCATCCACTCTGAATAAACACGTGTATTAGGCTATGCGTTTTTGGGTTTAATCTCTTCCTCACAAGGTAAAAAACTGGACTTCTACACTCTAGTAGATTATGCGGTATTATATATTTCTGGAAGTCACCTGGCCAAGCTGGGCATCCAATGTGGTAAACCAACGCTTGTCTGAACCGCGGTGAGACGTTTTTCCCCTGGCCAATCTGGGCGTCCAATGTGGTGTCACAGAAATTACCGCATGCCCATGTTTGATTCGGATGACCATATGTGTTTTTACCTGATTTATCACGATGCAATGTGGGCTTCAAACGATAATGTCGGGCATGTGGACTCAATCAAAGGATTTTATTTCCCCCGATGAAAGAGCAAATGTGGTTCTCTAGATACCGGTTGCGAGTAATCACAACGATGAAATAGCAAATATGGATCGCAAATGTTGCATGAAAGAGCAAATGTCGGAGAAAATACAATACGAAAGATGTAGGAAAAGATAGAGCAATAAGGCCTTTGCGCTCGTTTATCACAATAGCCCCCTCCTCAAGTGTGATGTCAATCGTACTCAGGAGAGCTAAGCCTTCTTGCTCGGGATTCCTTAATCATTTTCCTCATCTTCGTTTTTCTCTTCGGTTTCCACCCTTTCCTCTACTTGTTTGTGCTCTCTGTCCTGCCTCATAGGATGACGGCTTAAAAAAATCCGCTCCTACGTTATGTTTTCCTTGGATATAGTCCACTTGGAACGTGTAAGGTTGTAGAACAAGCGACCACCTCATCAGTCTAGCATTCAAATTCTTTGAATTGGCGAGGAAGGTCAGAGGTTGGTGATCACTCTGGATTGTAAATTTCCTTCCGTACAGGTATGCTTGAAATTTTTGTATTCCCCAGACGAGGGACAAACATTCCTTTTCGATTGTGGAATAGTTTTGTTCTGCTCGGTTTAACTTCCGACTCGCATATGCGACCGGAAATAGATTTGGTGGGCTTCTGTCATCTGGCTGTAGTAATGTAGCCCCGATTCCAATGTTACTGGCATCTGTGCGCAAGATGAATTTTCTAGTTAAATCCGGAAGCCGTAAAATAGGTTTTGTGGTGAGTTTCTCTTTTAAGAGTGCATATGCATGTTCACATTCTGCTGACCATGTCACTTTATCTGGGTTTCCTTTCTTGGTTAGCGATGTAAGCGGCGCACAGAGGCTATTAAAATCCTTTTATATATCTCTGGTAGAATCCACAGAGAGATACAAATGACCGGACATCCCTTTTAGTGGACGGTCTCGGTGCATTTCTCAGCTTCTCAACGTTTTGAGTCTCGGGGAACATGGTCCCATGGGATATAGTATGTCCTAGGAACTCTAGCTGTTCACACCCAATTTGACATTTGGTTGGGCGGGCGGTTAGTCCCGCTTCTCTGAGTCTGTTAAACAGCAAGGATAGCGCTGATATATGTTCTTCAAACGACTCAGTAGCTACTAGGATATCATCCATAAAATTGCTGATGGCGGAATGATTCAAAGGATCCAATAACTTTCGCATCATCCTTGTGAAGACACTAGGAGCATTGTTCAGTCCAAATGGCATCACATTAAACTCGAAGTGTCCATCTGGAGTACTGAAGGCTAACAGGTTCCTCACCTCAGCTTTTACCGGTATTTGATAGTACCCTTTACTGAGGTCGATCTTTGAAAAATAGCGAGACCTGCTCAGCTTAGTAAATAGCTGGTTCTGGTCCGGTAACGGTTCTGGCTGGAACTGTGTTAACGCATTCAGCTGTCGGTAGTCGATGCACAGGCGGTGTTCTCCACTGGGTTTGCGTAACAGCACCACTCCCGCACTGTAAGGGGACTCCGACTTCGAAATTATGCCTTCCTTAAGTAAGTAATCAATTTCTTGCTTTAATGCCGTCGCCTTGGCATACGGAATCGGATAGGTTCTCATTCGGACAGGCGTAGGATCCGTGACTTCCATGTCAAACTCCATCAGGTTTGTCCGGCCCGGTTTGTCTGTCAGAGAGTCGGCGTGGTTTTCCATCAATCTCCTTACTTTTTCTTGCTGGGCTTCCGTTAGGGTGGAGCTTATTTTCACATCTAAATGTGATTCCTCCTGTATCACCGGGTACTCTACGGATGATAATGGCTCTTCTTCCATTTGCATAGCAATGGCCATAGTCATGAGGTGCGCTGGTTCGGCAGGGGCTCGCTCGTAAAACTTCTTAAGCAGATTTAAGTGGTAAATTTTCTGCTTTCCGTTCACGGCGATTTTATAGTTGGTGCGAGAAATCTTTTCCGCCACTTTGTAGGGTCCCCTCCAGCAAATCTGCAATTTATTACTGCTACTTGGCAGAAGAAGTAGCACCTTCTCTCCTACTGCTAGTTCTCGGTCCTTCGCATTGCGATTGTAATATTTGGCATGTTTCCGCCTAGCCTCCCGTACTTTCGCTGTGGCTAATTCCCAGCCAGTCTTCAGGCGTTGTTTCAAGTCTGTGACGTACTGGAAGGCTGATGTGACAGTGTCGTCTGCCTTGGCATCTGTCCATGTTCTTAGTAATGCTTCTAATGGACCTTTAATAGGTCTTCCGAAGAGTAATGTGGCCGGAGGAACTCCAGTTGACGCATGCGGTACTTCCCTATAAGCAAATAATGCGGCAGGAAGATACTGATCCCAAGTTTCTGGCTTCTCCTGTGCCAACTTCCGAAGAATAGAGGTGAGCGTCCCGTTTAAACCGCTCTACTTGCCCGTTACTTTGGGGGTGATAGGGCGAAGTATGGATATGCCTAGTCTTGAATATTCTAAGCACCTCCTCTGTCAACTTGCCTCTAAATTGTGACCCGTTGTCTGTGAGAATTTCATGCGGGAAGCCCAATCTAGTAAAGATATTCAGTAAAGCGTCAGCTACATGCACTGAGTCGCATGCTGGCATGGCTATGGCTTCGCCCCACATGGAACAGGTGTCCACTAAGGTAAGGATATGGGAGTTCCTCTTCTTAGTTCTCAGCAGAGGTCCAATTATATCCACGGCCACTCTTTCAAATGGGGTGCCCAAGATTGGCATCTCCCCAAGGGTCGCGGGTGCCGTCCAGTGTTTTGGTGCAACTTTCTGGCACTGAGGACAAGACTTGACGAAACGTTCAATGTCGCCGGTGATCCCTGGCCAATAATAGTGGCAGGCGATCCTTTGAGTCGTGGCGCTCATTCCCATGTGTCCACTAAATGGGATAGAGTGGCCCATCTCAAGCACCTGGTTCCTATAGGTTGCAGGAACTACTAATTGGTTGTGTTCCTGTCCCTCATTTCCAGCTCGGCGATACATCAATCCATTTTTCATAAAGAAGTCTCCCTTGGTAGGTGGGTTGTGTGTCCTAGGTAATTTTTTAAAACAGGGCGCCAGTGAGGAATCTTCCCTTTGGGCCCTCTTCAATTCCTCGGGGAGGATATTGGTAGGAGGTTCCTGCTCTGCGTATTTTCTTGACTGTCCTCTAGTCTGTACGGCCGCCATGACTAGTGGTTGAGTAGGTTCTCCAAGGAACACATATCTACATCCCAAGATTAAAGAGTAGATTGGTTCTTCCATGATAGCTGCACGAATCTCTCCTGTCACATAACGAGATTCCACTCTGATAAGTGCAATTGGCAGTGTCATGGGTGCAACATCCTTCGTCGGACCTTGGATGTCGACACTCTCTTCTGTTATTTGGTCAGGGGTGACAAGAGATGCCCTGACCACCGCATCGAAAGCAAGTCCTGTATCATAAAGGCACTCCACAGATTGTCCGTTTACGAGGACTGATTCGATGACGGGAGGATGAGAAACGTTTCCGGTCCTCTGCTCCTTCTGGGGGTGACGATTTTGTCTGCAGACAGGCAGCATGTTGGGGAGGAGGTCTGCGCTTGCACTCATTAGTGTTGTGATTGTTCAAGCGACAGTACTTGCACCATTTATCTCCCTGTCTCTGGTGCGGCGCAGCATTTTTCTTGTTTTGCTCTTTGTAGTTATCTTGTTTTGCGTGCTGTTTATGCGAGATGTGTGGTCCTTTGCTTTGTTGGTCTGGTTGGGAGCGAGCAGGTTGCTTTGGCGCCTGATCCGAAAACTTCTTTCTGGCTCCTTGAGACTCCATGAGAGCATTTTGGAATCGCTCTGCCAGTGTAAGAATATTTTCTAACCGGTCAGCGCCGTTTTCAGTGAGAAATCTACGCATTTCCACCGACATAGACTCTTTTAGTTGCTCTATCACAATCAGCTCTTTCAACCCGTCATAGTTCTCGGTAAAGTTTCCCAGTGTACACCACTTCACTAGGTAGTCTTCAATACGGGCTGCAAACTGTGAGAAAGTCTCTCCTGCATCCTTCCTAGAACCTCGAAATTTTTTTCGGTAAGCCTCTGAATGAAGCTCGTACCTCACCAAGAGAGCTTTTTTCAATGCCTGGTAGTCATCTTGCTCTCCGGCCGGAAGTTTATTAAAAAAACTTCGTAGGCGGCTCCTCTTAGGCCCTGGGAAAGTTTCAAGTTCCACTTCCGTTCTTCAAGCCCAAACCCTGTTGCAAAGCGTTCAAAGCGGTCTAAAAAGGCGTCCATGGTATCGTTCCTTTCTGAAAAAGGTTCCAGCGGAAAGTTCATGGCATTGGGTGGTGCAGGTTGCGAAGTAGGCACACCATCTGAGCGGGGTGAGTACCCTCCATCCAAGTTGGAAGCCGCTGCACTTTTTGCCAGCTCTATCTGATTGGTCTGCCCCTGGATTTCCAGTTGCTTCATCTTAAGTGCATGCTCTGCTGCTGCTTTCTCTTTACGCTCCGCTGCTTCTGCTGCTTCTTTCCGCTCCGCTGCTTCTGCTGCGGCTTTCCGCTCCGCTGCTTCTGTTGCTTCTTTCCGCTCCGCTGCTTCTGCTGCGGCTTTCCCCTTCCGCTCCGCTGCTTCTGCTGCGGCTTTCTCCTTCTCCATTGCAAGTTTCTGCACTTCTATCTCTCTTGCATGGAGTTTATCAGTCTCCTCACTCACAAATTTCATCAGATCTTTTCCACTTAACCCGTATTCACGCCCTGCCTCCATTAAACTAGTTCTAATTTTTGCGGCATCTGCCATGATATGCAGTATGGGTTCACGAAGGGAAAAATTGGCAGTGACCTCCAAGCAAATTGTTTAGACTCGCACGAGTAATTATCTCTTTAAAACCAGCTAGGTTTAAATTAATAATCAAGTTCAAATAGTTCTTTAAAAAAAATCACTCACTTAGCGTATTCTGAAAATTATATAACAGATTATCTCGAAGTTTTCTATGAAAAATTTGCTAAATATTTATGATAAAAATTTTCCCAGCAGTTACAGAAAAAGATTTTTTTTAAAATCAGTTCCTTACAGTATCTTCTGTTCTCAAAAAGTGCTTACTCTGTCCGTTTGATACTCAATTTAAAAAGTATCACTCGTGCTTTAGAGATATAAATTATCCCCCCTATGAAATAGACAAATTATAGTAAGAGTCAGTCTAGAAGGTAATCCCTCAAAATGCCAACAAATTTTGCAATTATCGCAACTGTATAGCAGGGATGAAAATGTGATTTATCACCCTTCTAAGTCCGGGTTCACTAATCCCAAGACGAGTCCCCAATTGTCGTGTGGTGGTGAGTCACTGGGGCAACTACTACAGTAGTTTTTGCCAGGAATAGTCTATGAGATATAGATATAAGGTCTCTAGAAATTGGCTCGTTAAGAAAGAATAAAGACCTATTCGAGATAGGGACAAGAAGACAGGAATGCGAATGCTTTCCACTAGACAGTGTTTTCTAATTAATTATGGAAAGAGTTCTGTTTCCCCACGACCTTAGCTTCTGCCCTTAGATCCCGTAAAGAAAAAGCCCCCAACCTCATCTGAGTAGAGAAAGGTTCCTATAGGTGAATATGTAACACCGACAGCACGAGTGATACATTAACAAACTCTTGATAATGATCAACCGATCGTTGGGTTTATTAATGAAATATCCACACATATAGGGTTAGTAATGGTTAGAACGTGATGATGGTGAAAGACGATTCACACAAAACACACAGATGAGATAATAAAATTACAGTTAATTAAGTAATAGTTAATTAAGAATGAACTGGTGTAAAGTGAAATGATGATGTGATATGATACGTGTTACCAAAATGGTGAGTACTCTACACAGTCCATGTGTCTCTAAATGCTTCTCCTAGATATGAGGATTCACATGTATGCATAAAATGTCCCAAGTTGTTATACGTTATGTCGAGTGGGGTATCTCTAAGCTGAGGACGTTCTGATGAATACTGTTGTCGTACGGAGAACGCTGACGAGATATCTATGTATATTCCTTCACTGTTTGAGTATATCTCTGTAGTGTTGATCAACAGTTAATAGCTGTCATATGAACAAAAGGTCTGTTGTCTAATCTCCCGACGGTACTGGTCAGACTGGATATCTTCACGAAATGTTAGTGATATGTAGACTCATAATCTTGCGTATGTAGTCGTGATTCATATACTTTCGAGTCTGCTTCATAAAATGCGCTTAAGAGTGTGTTGCACGTGGTATAAATATGCGATTCCTCTTTTGAGCTCTTTTGCTTGACTTCAGATAATAATGATCTTTCGAGTGAGTTGAATTTATGATGACTCTGTATTGAACTTGTGATAACGATGTATTGAACTTGTGAGCAAGCAGTATATGGTGACGAAAAATGCTGCGTCCACCTTATGACTTGTGGGTGAGACAATATTCCTTTTTAATTGAGGAATGAAAGATGTCCTATGGCGAATTCTGCTAGCCAAATGTCCGTTTTTAATAACTTATTTCTGGTTAGACGTCAGACACGTTGCGTGTAGACTCAGACTTCTGATGAACTGAAGACACACAAAAGTCTTCGTAAGTTTTCACATTTAACATCACTGGTTGACTTGCATTTAAACTATTGCTCATTATTCATTCATCTCTCTCTCTCTCTGAGTTCAATTCTAATGATGTTAAATATCTTGTGCATGAGAGTGTGTGCGCATGGGAGACTGTGATGATGATAAAGGTGAAATATGAACTATTAATTACCTCCTATCATCCTATCATCTTCTAGGAAAATCTTCTGATTTTATTAATCAGTTATGCCAAGAATTATTTGAAACTTTATCTTTCGCACATTTTAGCTGTGAGGTTAAAATAAACAAAAATAAGAAAATGTATTAATGAGTATAAGATCTACTAACCTTCTTTTCCCTTCGCAAAATCCTTTAAGAACACAATTAATCACAGAACTGAATTATCATCCACTCTGAATAAACACGTGTATTAGGCTATGCGTTTTTGGGTTTAATCTCTTCCTCACAAGGTAAAAAACTGGACTTCTACACTCTAGTAGATTATGCGGTATTATATATTTCTGGAAGTCACCTGGCCAAGCTGGGCATCCAATGTGGTAAACCAACGCTTGTCTGAACCGCGGTGAGACGTTTTCCCCTGGCCAATCTGGGCGTCCAATGTGGTGTCACAGAAATTACCGCATGCCCATGTTTGATTCGGATGACCATATGTGTTTTTACCTGATTTATCACGATGCAATGTGGGCTTCAAACGATAATGTCGGGCATGTGGACTCAATCAAAGGATTTTATTTCCCCCGATGAAAGAGCAAATGTGGTTCTCTAGATACCGGTTGCGAGTAATCACAACGATGAAATAGCAAATATGGATCGCAAATGTTGCATGAAAGAGCAAATGTCGGAGAAAATACAATACGAAAGATGTAGGAAAAGATAGAGCAATAAGGCCTTTGCGCTCGTTTATCACAACGTTGAACAAACTTGACGATGATAGGACACACGTTGAACAAACTTGACGATGATAGGACACACGTTGAGCAAACTTGACGATGATAGGACAAACGTTGAGCAAACTTGACGATGATAGGAACGAACGAACGAACGAACGAACTTTATTTTCAAAGGGTTGAGAATTGGGCACGCAGGCCCGTCTGACATTTTGCCCTTCCTTTCTCTCACCTTTCATACTGAATTCATTTATTCTCATATGCATTTTACATATCAAATTCAAGGAATTCAACGTTGCAAAGTAAAATAATAATATAGCACACTCATATTAACATTAATTACTTATAAGCATGACATAACATATGTTGAAAAGTACAAACATTATCAGAGAGGGAGACATAGTTAGATAGATAGATAGATAGATAGATAGATAGATAGATAGATAGATAGATAGATAGATAGATAGATAGATAGATAGATAGATAGATAGATAGATAGATAGATAGATAGATAGATAGATAGATAGATAGGACGATAGATAGATAGATAGATAGATAGATAGATAGATAGATAGATAGATAGATAGATAGATAGATAGATAGATAGATAGGACACACGTTGAGCAAACTTGACGATGATAGGACACACGTTGAACAAACGTGACGATGATATAACACACTTGAGCAAACTTGACGATGATAGGACACACGTTGAGCAAACTTGACGATGATAGGACACACGTTGAACAAACTTGACGATGATAGGACACACGTTGAACAAACTTGACGACGATAGGACACACGTTGAACAAACTTGACGATGATAGGACACACGTTGAGCAAACTTGCTCATAGCTTTACCAGGCAGTTTTTGTTCTAGAACCGCCAGGGTAAGAGAGACAGAGGAAGACGAATACACAGAGAAGAGAACTGGAGACAGACATGAAGATGATCAAGAAGATATTGAAAGACCATGAGCGGATGTCACGTGACAGGAAGACTTGTCACAAAGTAAATGCTTCTAAGGGAGTTGGAACATGATGATGATGACAAGGTAACTAATCAACATTTGATGACGTCAACATTTGATGACGTCGACATCTGATGACGTCAACATGTGATGACGTTGTTTCTTTTCTGTAGTTAAAATAAAGGGGGGGAAGGGGTAGTTGAAATAAATAACTCTTCAAAAACTTAATAATACATCTGATATCATCATCAGGATCAGGGGCCGTTCACAAATTACGTTACGTAAAAAGAGGCGAGTGGGGTGTTGCCGACATGTTACGCTTTGGTGCAAATGGTGGGGGTCTGGAATAGTGTAGGTTTTTGTTACGCACATGTTACGGGGGAGCTAAAAATGTCAAAAAATTGTCGTTACGTAAGTTGTGAACGGTCCCTCATCTTAATCTTCATTTTGTTTTTGGCACAGGTGCTAGCCCATTTCAGGAAGTCTGCACCAAAGCTTTCGTGTAAGTTTGTAGCAGTGGTTCTGTAGCTCAACGCGCACCCTGGTGTTAGTCGGGTTTTTTTAAAAATTTTACGACATACATCACAGAAGAGAAGTATTATTCTTGGTTCGTCTCCTCAGCCACACGTGAGAACTAACACAGGGTTCGTAGTGTACAACAGAGCGTGACCTGGTTTCTGGGTCTGTTTATCCCATCAGCTGTGACACATCAACAGAGTCACGTGACCAGAAACATATTGCGACGTCTGTCATTGTTCACGCCAAGTAGGGGCTGCCAATAATGTTATTTCCCGTTGGTTACAGAAGATCTCTCCTTATAGAGCTCAGTCGGCAAGTTCGGCAAATGAAATAGATACAGTTTTGAATACAAAGACATTCAGTGTAGTGTTTACATCGGATTCTCATCAGACAACTGCACTACAGTGATTGCTTGCAAAGAAGGTGTGCGTGACATTCTGAGCTTGATGTAGAATGCACAAGTTAGACACTTAATCCTTGTGCGTCCCTGAATGGCATATCCCTTCTCAGTGTCCCTGGTAAAATCTACTCTAGAATCCTAGAGCAGAGACTCCGACGCCTAGCTGAGCCACAATTGGATGAGGTCCAGTGCGGATTCTGAGCAAACCGAAGTACTCAAGACCTAATCTTCACACTCAGACAGCTGAGTGAAAAGGCCCTTGAGTATAAGAGTGAGATCCATCTTTGTTTCATAGACCTGGAAAAGGCGTTTGACAGGGTCCCCTGGAGCAAACTTTGGGACTGTTTGGCAAGGAAGAATATTCCAGCACCTCTGATTCATGCTATACAGAGCTTCTACAAGTCTTGCAGAAATTATGTGAGGACAGCAAACCATAAGTCAGAAGAGTTCAGGACCACCACTGGTGTAAGACAAGGTGATATCCTATCACCTTACCTCTTCATACTCCTTATGGACGATATCATCAAGGCATGTAAGGAGAGAACAAGAAAGTATTCAGTGGGGTACTGGAAGATGAGACAGGTCTATATTTCGGAGCTGGCATTTGCTGATGATGTTGCCCTGATTGCTAAATCAGAGGCACATCTCCAATCCAACCTGCAAGTCTGGAAGGAAGAGCTGGAGAAGAGAGGGATGGTCAAAAGCAGCTCTAAAACAAAATCCATGGTGATATCACGAGAAGAAAGAAAACATCAGATTAAGTTGGGAGAACAGGTCCTGGAGCAGGTCGACCACTTTAAATATCTCGGAGCTATTATAGACCGAAAGGGAGGCATCAAAGAAGAGTTGGCCACTCGAAAAGCAGCGGCTGGGAGACTTTTTCAGGCCATAAATCGTGGATTCCTCAGCAAGAAAGAGGTTGGTAAGAAAACGAAGATAGCTGTATACCGCTCCACCTATGTCCCAGTCTTGACATATGGATGCGAGTCGTGGGCAATGACTACAACCCACAAAAGCCAGATCCAAACCTCAGAAATGAGGTACCTGAGGAAAGTGGTTGAAGTAACAAGAAGAGACATGGTCCGCAACCAGACGATCCGTCAAGGCCTAAAATCCCATCAGCTGCAGACCCAAATAGAACAGTCCCAGCTAAGATGGTTTGGCCATGTCTGCAGAATGGGAGAAGATCGGCTACCACGACAAGCATGGGAAACAAAGAGCCAGGGATCCAGACCTCCAGGACGACCCAAAGTCCGCTGGGAGGACAACATTAGACAATCTTTGAAGGACCGAGGACTAGAATGGAACCAGGCCAGGAAGAAGACAGCTGATAGAATAGTCTGGCGCTCTCTCTTTCAAACCTCTACACCTCACGGTAGAAGGGGAACGACTAAGTAAGTAAGTAAGTAAGCGTCCCTGAATGTGAACGTTTGGGACAAAGCTTAGAATCAGTTTTGTCCGTTGTATCTTGAAATGTGGATGTATTTTTTTCCACCTCTCATTTCTTTGTAATCAACATCAAGCAACCACTGTAAGGCCCTAGAAGAGTTCCGGGCAGTTACTCCTTCTCCAGATTATCGAGTTATTCGCTTGGCTAATACAAGATGGCTCTCAAGAAATGAATTCACTGCAGGAGTACAGGGGTGGTGGAAATGACTTTTTCTGTCTTTTTGTCTGGAGGCAACAGACAAGAAGAACACAACTGCGCAGGAAATTTATGTTCACCTGAATTTCAACAACAAACAAGAAACGGCAAACAAGAAACGACAAACAAGAAACGACAAACAAGAAACGACAAACAAGAAACGACTAGATAAGTACCCAAAAAAGTATAAGTCTGGGGGTAGTCGTTTTCAATGGTAATCTTCCATTGGCAGAGTCTACAATAGAATGAGTTACCATCTATTCAGCAAGCTAAATATAGGAACTACTAAATAATGTAGCTATGGCAACGTTAAAATGACTTCTGAACATCTGCTGCACAAGTGCCCAACATGTGAAGAACAGAGAAAGCACAAATGGCCGTCACCAGTGACCACCCCCTGGACAAACTGTGGAGACACCAACTTTCTCAGACTGACCACCGCTTTCTGTACACTTGTTGACGTCTGAAAGCGTACGAAGGAGAAAAAGAATGGACACTATTCTACCCACAACTCTCCCATTAACACGTGTAGATCGAATAACACACAAGAGTAATGTTGAGTATTAACGCGTGTCGAGTAGCTTAAATAGAAATAATATAGAACAGTACTGGTTAGTTTCAGTAACAATATGTTGTGCATACTGAGAAACAAACAACAAGGGGAACAAGAGGCACGTGAATCAACAAATAGTGAAACAGTGATGTTAGGTTCTCTCTAGAAAGAAAGTTCAATAACACGTGGAGACGGGAGTTAAACACACATATGAAAAGGAAATAGAAAGCATGAAAGACTCAGACCAGAAAGGCTTGAGTAAACTGACTGACGGCCTATATTCAACAAGTAGATGCATTTATTGGGTTCATGAATATATAAACAGACTGTATAAGGCCTGCTGTCCCCAGCCGTGAGGGCGTGTTTTCTGTATATGTATGTATGGCTGCCTTACTGTTTCTGTTGACGAGTGTGTGTGTATATGTGTGACCGTCTTTTCTGTTCATTGCTGTATGAGTGGCGTGTATGAATGGAATGGTGTGTATGAATATTTGTATGAGTGCTGCGTATGATTATGTACAAGGGGATTGACATAAGTCTTGGGCCTGACCATGAAGGAGTCACATGAGGAAGATGAAACTTGGCACATTTAAAGTTCATCATATTTGCACTGAATGTGTGAAGTACGCGTTTGTTTCTTCAATGGGTTTTCCCACTACGGTGCACGGCGCAATGTACCCTATTGACCGGATCTGCTGCTCCAAAGATTTGACAAAACAATGGAAAAGAAGGAGGCCGGAGCTGTGATAAAATTTCTGATGTTTCAGGAAAAAACACCTACAGAAATACACAGGGAGATGGAACCAGTGTTTCGTGATTCTTGTCCTTCATATACTTTGGTAAAAAACTGGTGTCAACAGTTTAAGTGCGGCCGCTCAAATGTTGCTGATCTGCTAAGATCTGGTAGACCAGCCTCAGAGTGCAACGATGAAAATGCAATAAGAGTGAAGAAAATCAATGACCAGGATCGAAAAATGGCAATTGTGGAGATAGCTAGTAGAGTAAAACTGAATGAAAGAACAGTTTATAGAATTTTACACAACAGACTGAACATGAGAAAAGTGTGTGCACGCTGGGTTCCGGGACTGTTGACACGTGAACGGAAGCAAACGAGGGTAAATTGCTGTCAACAGTTGCTCAAAAAGTGTCAGTCACAACATTTTTTGGAGACCATGGTGACAGTAGATGAGACTTGGGTACACCATTATGACCCCGAATCCAAAATTGCCAGCATGCAATGGAAAACCCCGGCTCCCCAACACCTGTCAAGCCGAGAGCGCAGAAATCTGCAGGAATAGTGATGCTGTTTTTTGGGACGGCAAAGGTGTCCTTTTGAAAGATTATCTGCCTCGTGGCAACACAGTTAATTGACAGTACTATGCAGAGCTTCTCACCAAACTAAGGAAGGTTGTGACCAGGAAACGAGGGATAACGCGCACTCAAAATCTTCCTTTGCTTCAAGACAACGCGCCCTCTCACAAAGCACGGCTTGTGCAGCTAGCAGCCAACGATTTGAATATTGAAATTCTTCCACACCCACCATATTCTCCAGATTTGGCTCCATCAGACTTTTTTCTATTCCCAAATCTTAAAAAACAGCTAATATGAAATCATTTTGACAGCGATGAAGAGATTATACTGGCATGTGATGACTGGTTTAGTTTGAAAAATAGGGTGTTCTACTCCCAAGGTCTTTTCAAGGTCAAGTGGAGATGGCAGAAGTGTGTCAATTCAGACGGTGGCTATATTGAAAAGGAATAAACACTATACAAAATTTCAGCTCTCTGTGACATGTCCTTCATGGTCAGGCCCAAGACTTATGTCAATCCCCTTGTATTTGACTGATTGTTGATTGTCTTACTTTTTCTGTCTGTTTATGACTTCGTTTTCCTACAGTATCTGCTTATTGCTGCACTTACTTCGGTCTTGTCATGGAAAATTTGTCTGTAGATATAGTAATTAGACAATTAGTGGTATTAGAAAAAATATGTCTGCCTTCACCGACGATCTTCCTCGTGGTCACTAAGAGGTGATGAGATAGATAACAGAAAGACAGAAAGCACGGTCACATTGGACTTTTGACACAACAACTAAAAAAATCACGATTTTTTTGCACAGCCTGTTTCTCCCTCCAATAATAATACACGTAGATAATGACACATAGACAAACAGTAGAAGCAGTAAAAACAGGGTTAAGCGTCACTGTGAACAAAACAAAAGAAATGAGAATAAATAATAGCAAAAGTAAACACGTGAAATGATTATTAATGGATAGATGACCGAAGAAATGTACAACCTTACATTTTAGGGAACTAACATGAACCAACAGGAAGCACTATGCCAGGATGTCCAAGCCAGGACAAATAAAGCCAGATTTGCCTTCAGCACAATCCATCGCATGTGGAACTCTCAAACTCTTTTACAGGAGAATAAAATTAGGATGCTCAACACAAACTTAATATTTGTTTTACTCCATGGTTCAGAAGCTTGACAGGTCACCAAGAAGATCACATGCAGCGTCAGATATTTACAAGCAGATGCCCTCGTGGCAGCCTCCGTATGGATTGCCCTGATGTAATATGTTGTTGTCTTTAAGCCATGGACAAACATTTGAGATGATTCTCGTGCATGAATTACTCGACCGAATCGGATGTGTGTTGTAACTTGGGTGTATAGTGTTCTTTCATCTACGCTGTACAATATATTTGTTGGTTTTATTTTGTTGTTTCTTACAGATAGCAATTTCTGGTGTTTGTTATTTTGTTGTTTCTTACAGACTACAGTTTCTGGTGTTTGTTATTTTGTTGTTTCTTACAGACTACAGTTTCTGGTGTTTGTTATTTTGTTCTTTCTTACAGACTACAGTTTCTGGTGTTTGTTATTTTGTTGTTTCTTACAGACTGCAGTTTCTGGTGTTTGTCATTTTGGCGTTTCATAATATCTATAGTGTACACGGAGTAACCCTTTCCCTGGTTATTAATGTATCTCACTTTACACTTTATCTTTAGGGGGGACTTGTATGCTTTAGTTGTTTGCTTTAGTTTGACGTACCGTATCTTATTGTCTATTTCATCTCTTGTAATTAAAATTGTGTATATATTTGATTTTTTGGTTTTTTTTTAAATGCTTAGTATTATTAACATTTTTTTTTTGCACTGATCTGGTGTAGTGAATATTATTTTGTTAATGTATTTGTTGAACCTAAATCGTCCTGGTTAGCTCATGTAGCTGTTATATGTTTGTTCTTGTTGTTGGCTATATCAAATGTTACTGTATTGTGCGGCTCTTTAGGTATGTCTATTTTTTTTTCCTTAAGGGCTTGTAGCGATGGTGAAAGCGGGGAATTCTGTGCTTTTGAGTATTGTGTTAGTGGTTATCTTCCCTGTCTGTATGTCTCCCAGTTGTAAGAACAAGGGCAGACCTGCGCTACAGAACCGGACAACGACCACTACATCATCATCATCATTACCTGTCAGCTCCCAGCGGAGCACAGGCTTCAGCAGATAGATCCAACATATTCCGGTCCTGTCTCATCCCTCCAACGTCTTGCCATGTCTTATTTATCCTTGTATATTTGTCCCCCTTTCCCGTCTTCGTGTGTTTTTCTCTCTCTCTAGCTTTTACGCCATGGATTCCAGAACAAGGACTTCCTTGTACTGATATCATCTGGTTTTCTTAATGTGTGTCCTATCCACCTCCATTATCTTTTCTACATCTCTTGTTCCACTGGCACTAGTCTGGTTCTTGTCATCTCTTGTTCCACTGGTACTAGTCTGGTTCTTGTAATCTCTTGTTCCAGTGGCACTAGTCTGGTTCTTGTCATCTCTTGTTCCATTAGCCCTTGTCTGGTTCTTGTCATCTCTTGTTCCACTGGCATTTGTCTGGTTCGTGTCATCTCTTGTTCCACTAGCACTTGTCTGGTTCTTGACCACTCTTGTTCCACTGGTACTAGTCTGGTTCTTGTCATCCCTTGTTCCACTGGCACTAGTCTGGTTCTTGTCATCTCTTGTTCCACTGGCACTTGTCTGGTTCTTGTCATCTCTTGTTCCACTGGCACTAGTCTGGTTCTTGTCATCTCTTGTTCCACTGGCACTAGTCTGGTTCTTGTCATCCATTGTTCCACTGGCACTAGTCTGGTTCTTGTCATCTCTTGTTCCACTGGCACTAATCTGGTTCTTGTCATCCCTTGTTCCACTGGTACTTGTCTGGTTCTTGTTATCTCTTGTTCCACTGGCACTAGTCTGGTTCTTGTCATCCCTTGTTCCACTGGCACTAGTCTGGTTCTTGTCATCTCTTGTTCCACTGGCACTAGTCTGGTTCTTGTCATCTCTTGTTTCAGTGGCACTTGTCTGGTTCTTGTCATCTCTTGTTCCACTGGCACTAGTCTGGTTCTTGTCATCTCTTGTTCCACTGGCACTAGTCTGGTTCTTGTCATCTATTGTTCCACTGGCACTAGTCTGGTTCTTGTCATCTCTTGTTCCACTGGCACTAGTATGGTTCTTGTCATCCCTTGTTCCACTGGCACTAGTCTGGTTCTTGTCATCTCTTGTTCCACTGGCACTAGTCTGGTTCTTGTCAACAGTTCCACATTAGTGATATTGTTATAACATCTCAATCTTTCAGGCACACTGTTTTCTCTTGTTCCACTGGTACTTGTCTGGTTCTTGTTATCTCTTGTTCCACTGGCACTAGTCTGGTTCTTGTCATCTATTGTTCCACTGGCACTAGTCTGGCTCTTGTCATCTCTTGTTCCACTGGCACTAGTCTGGTTCTTGTCATCTATTGTTCCACTGGCACTAGTCTGGCTCTTGTCATCTCTTGTTCCACTGGCACTAGTCTGGTTCTTGTCATCTCTTGTTCCACTGTCACTTGTTCACTTGTCTGGTTCTTGTCATCTCTTGTTCCACTGGCACTAGTCTTGTTCTTGTCATCTCTTGTTCCACTGGCACTAGTCTGGTTCTTGTTATCTCTTGTTCCACTGGCACTAGTCTGGTTCTTGTCATCTATTGTTCCACTGGCACTAGTCTGGCTCTTGTCATCTCTTGTTCCACTGGCACTAGTCTGGTTCTTGTCATCTATTGTTCCACTGGCACTAGTCTGGCTCTTGTCATCTCTTGTTCCACTGGCACTAGTCTGGTTCTTGTCATCTCTTGTTCCACTGTCACTTGTCTGGTTCTTGTCATCTCTTGTTCCACTGGCACTAGTCTGGTTCTTGTCATCTCTTGTTCCACTGGCACTAGTCTGGTTCTTGTCATCTCTTTTTCCACTGGCACTAGTCTGGTTCTTGTCATCTATTGTTCCACTGGCACTAGTCTGGCTCTTGTCATCTCTTGTTCCACTGGCACTAGTCTGGTTCTTGTCATCTCTTGTTCCACTGGCACTAGTCTGGTTCTTGTCATCTCTTGTTCCACTGGCACTAGTCTGGTTCTTGTCATCTCTTTTTCCACTGGCACTTGTCTGGTTCTTGTCATCTCTTTTTCCACTGGTACTTGTCTGGTTCTTGTCATCTCTTTTTCCACTGGTACTTGTCTGGTTCTTGTCATCTCTTTTTCCACTGGTACTTGTCTGGTTCTTGTCATCTCTTTTTCCACTGGCACTTGTCTGGTTCTTGTCATCTCTTTTTCCACTGGCACTTGTCTGGTTCTTGTCATCTCTTTTTCCACTGGTACTTGTCTGGTTCTTGTCATCTCTTTTTCCACTGGCACTAGTCTGGTTCTTGTCATCTCTTGTTCCACTGGCACTAGTCTGGTTCTTGTCATCTCTTGTTCCACTGGCACTAGTCTGGTTCTTGTCATCTCTTTTTCCACTGGCACTTGTCTGGTTCTTGTCATCTCTTTTTCCACTGGCACTTGTCTGGTTCTTGTCATCTCTTTTTCCACTGGTACTTGTCTGGTTCTTGTCATCTCTTTTTCCACTGGCACTTGTCTGGTTCTTGTCATCTCTTGTTCCACTGGCACTTGTCTGGTTCTTGTCGATCTTTTGCGTATTCTTTTTATTTCTCTGACAACAGCGAGTCAAGGTTACCGTGTTATCGTCAAATTGTTATCGTGATTGGATAACATTGTGTCCATTTTGTAAAACTTCAAAATTCTGGACAAAACACAAGTAAGTTCAACTATACGTGACTGAATGTGGAATAGATCAGTTGTGGTAACCTCGCTTTGTGTGGGAAGTTCAAGGTTTCATAGATTTGGACTTTGACCGACCTTTATAAATAAATAACTCGGTCTGTCACGTGACCAACCTTTGTCCTAGCTTGAGCGCGTGCGCAGTTGGCTAACGTCTTTAAATAACAGACATCAGACGGGCAACCGACACTTAGATGTATATAAATAAATAGACAGTCAAACGTTGATGGATAGACAGTCCAGCGTCGATGGACAGACAGAAATCGACGAACAGATGTATAAAATGATGAATGGGTGAATGGATAAATTGACAGAAAGACAAGTATATAGATAGACATATCACTGAATGGATGGATGAACGGTTAAATGAAAGAACTGATAGACCGATGGATGGATGAATGAATTGGCAGAAAGATAGGCAAACAAAGAGACACAAACAGATAGATAAATCAACGAATGGATGGATAGACTGACAGAAAGACAGACACACAAAGAAACATATAAAGACAGACAAACATATAGATAGACAAACAGACAGACAGACAAATAGATAGATAGATAGATAGATAGATAGATAGATAGATAGATAGATAGATAGATAGATAGATAGATAGATAGATAGATAGATAGATAGATAGATAGTGTGCCCTTGTTATCTACTGTTTTACTGTAATTGCATTTGTCATTGCGTATGTCTATTTTTTAACACAGTTCAAAATATATTCCCAGCTGTAACCTGGTAAAGCAGAGGCCGACAAAGAGAAAAGGCATCAAGAAAAGGTTCAAGAAAAAAATCAACGCCAGTATGAAAAACACGACCAGAGAATAGAATAATCAGACTACATGGTTTTTAAATCTTTGGACATACGCCTTAATATAACCGACGGACTCTGTGTCTAGGTTGAACGGAAGCAAGATTTTATTATTTTTTTTTAAACAGAGACAAGATGTTGTGGACAGCTGTTCTCGCCTACATTAGCAGACCTGGTATTAGAAAGGAAAAAAAATGGAACCTGGAATGGAATTTCTCTTGCCTTCATCCAAACACGAACTATCTGCTAGTTGATAGAGAAAGGTATTCGATAAACTTCTACAGTTTTCTAACGTATTGTTCATATATAGAACTGTCTCCAAATCCTTTTTCAATTATTACTTCCTGTCACCAGTTACATAAGTCAGTATTTACCCATATTGCATTACATTAAATAAAGAGAGAATTTGCAATTAATAGAAATTGGTAAGAAGACGAAGATGGTTGTATACCGCTCCACCTATGTTCCAGTCTTGATTTATGGATGCAAGTCATGGGTAATGACTACAACCAAAAAAGGCGATCTGTAAGCTTCAGAAATGAGGTATCGGAGGTATGTGGTCGCAGTAGCAAGAAGGGACATGGTCTGGAACCAGACGATAGTCATGACCTCGAAACCTAGTACCTGCAGACCCGAGTGGAACAGTTCCAGTTACGATGGTTTAGCCATGCCTGTAGAATGGGAGAAGATCGGATATCACGACAAATATGGGAAACCAAGAACCAGGGATCCAGACTGTCGTAATTTTTGATAAGATATTTGTGGTCTCGTCCGAGCAGAGGTGATAGTGATAACTATGTCAGAGTAAGGTGTAAGAAATAGGTTATTTTTTCACGAGGGTGATAGTGTAAGGGAAATAACAGTCTTGGATTGAGTAATTGCTCTAATCCAGCCTATCTTACGAGTATATTTTAAGTTAGACGCACTTTCTCTCCCTGTACAAAATACAGGTTACACTACACTCACGTACACACAATTTTGTGACAGAAATACGTACAGACGTGAAAACAAACTATGGATAACATATAAGGGCAGGGGTTTGACCAACACTATAGCTTAAGGTTTATTATGTTTATTTTCACTAGAAATATCACAACATCAAGAAAAGCATTTACATCAATGAATTAGAGTTTACAGACACAAAAAAAAATGACATCTAATCTAATGGGCCCTCCCTCTTATAAAGGAAAACAAAGAAAATCCCAACAGAGGTAGTTAACCCAAAGAGATAAAAAATTAACAGTGGGAGTGGGGAATAGTCAGGACGGGTAAAGAATAAGTCCTTAATTTAACCTATCCCGAGAACACTCAGATTAGTGAGAAATAAATAAAAGAAGATTGGTATGTTAGTGGTAACCTAAGAAATAAGTTTTCTTCTATCCGTTCACTCATTTTCCTGGATATTCCTCCTTTCACTGCAGGTATTAGCTTGGGATAAGTGTTTCTATTGTGGTGACACCGTCCTGGGAATTAATATGTTAATATATGGTTCCAGTGTGGTCTAGCCTCAGGTGGCTGTGACACTCTCTGACGTGACGAAATGTTTAAACAGAAAGAATATTACTCCGAGTATGACCATTGAGTTCTCTCGCGTATAATTCCGTGGTAAGAAACTTTACTGTCAGATGTTTAGAAAATAGTGATGTATATTCTGCCACAGCAGGCCAGTAATATATATATATATATATGGAACGATTTTCTGGTATATAGTTCTGTTCCAGTTATACTTTAAATTTTATTGTTGTTGTTCTGGTTTTTGACCACTCTCATCAATGGAGAAGGTGGACCGCACAGGGTCACAACAAACAGATTTCACAACAATGTCTGGATGTTTAAGAACATAAGACCGTAATACCGTAAGACCGCTAGATCGCAAGGGTATGACCAGCCTAGATGTAGAAAATAGATAAACATGTAATCATAATATAAATCATATCCTAACACACTACGCGTTTAGGTAAGACCTGTTAATCACTCCGGTATTTAATTATATATATATATTTTTTTAAACCACGAGTGTCTAGTTTATCTTAACGGTTTTAACACGAGATATGAACACTAGTCGTTTATGAAATTACGCATGATGAATAGAATTAAATGGTATTTCGTCAATTATCAATCGCCTAGCGGCTTATAATTATTAAAACATCTATTTCCGGGGGAATAGCTTGTAATTAAATTTACTTTTACAGCTGGAGAAATTAGCTATATGTTTATTTAATACGTTTCAATTAACACAAAAATCCCAGTGAAATATAATGAAACGTAAACACGTTAAAACACTTAAATGCTAATAATATCATTACCGCAAATCAGGAAACTGAAATTATCTCCACGTATTAAAGTATCCAATTTGTAATATGGCTCTTATAATAGCGAGCTAGAATATTCAAGAAATCCTGTAGCAAATTGATAACTGAGTTTGATGAGAATGGCTATATATTTAGAAATGCCGTTCTTTCCCTCCTTAACGCGAAAATTCGCACCTAGGGCAAATTCTACGGTCAATTCCTGAATGAAAGCTTTTTTACGCCCATTTGCGGACGACATCGTCGTTCCAGTGGAGATTTCTTCCCCCGGCAACGGGGTTCTCCGTCTGCTCTGTTACCTGGTGTTAACCAACAACAAAGGTTTTCAGATCTCGGTGAAATGCCGGACGTTTAATGAACTTCAAACAATTCTACTTCCACGTGTTTGTTGTACAGTGGGCAGACGCCCTGGCCCGCCCCCTTTTGAAGGAATGACAGTTATGAATCTAAACATCTGCTTTAGATAGCGCGTGAAAAGAAGACAGGTAGGCGTGGCTAACTATAAGTAATGCGGATAGCGAGAGAGGCATGGCTTACACGTAACCAACGTACATGCTAATTAGGAAGCGAGGGAAACCCACGTTGGACGATTTGCTTGCAAAAAAAAAAAAAAATGAGGGGTGACTGTGGGAGTAAAGCGACTGATCGAGATGTTCGATTTTCATACTCTGTCACACAGACCTCCAGGACGACCCAGAGTTCGCTGGGAGGACAACATTAGACAATCTCTGAAGGACCGAGGTCTGAACTGGAATCAGGCCAAAAGGAAGACAGCTGAGCATGGCGCTCTCTCTGGCTAATCTCTACACCCCAAGGTAGAAGATGAACGACTAAGTCAGTAACATGACATCCATTGCTACTACACTGTTTTCGTTGTGTCCTATTTGCATATAATTTTCTCATCACTATAATTTCCCCCTTCGCTCCCTACGGAGCACAGAGCCACCATTACAGCTGGTCACGTGCAGGAAGACTGTACCAAAGCATTCATGTGCTCCTGCTGTGTTTTTTTTTTTGCTATAGCATTATGTTTGACATGATGAGGTTGTCAGCCCCATGCACAACTTCAGTTTAGTCGCCTCTTACGACACGCTTGAAGAAGCAATAGTCCCCTCCTTTCTTTGTCTCCTCAGAAGCCCCCGGGAACTACTCAGGGCTTTTTTTCGCATAACTTTTCTATATTTCTCATGTTCGTTGTCTGTTTGTGACTGGCTAACGAAGGGTAATCCCGAAACTGTTTTGTTTTTAAATAACGATGACAAAGTATATTCACTACTGTTGCCATTACATTCAGTGATATACCGGAATTACGGTTTACAAGTAACATTAGTACAAAAAACATTACTAAGGATTCTGTATGGTCTGGTACGGGAGGAGGTCCATGGGGGTGACACCATGAGTTACCGCACTTGGTGACACCAACCCTAGTGACGCCACTGCATTCAACCCCTGAAGGGTTATAATTACGATATAAAAACATGCTCACTTGACGACATGCGACAGTGGCAGCGTATCCTCTGTCCAAAAATTATTGTTCATTCATTCATTCATAACCCTCCACTCCCAAAGTAGCATAGGCCTTCAACAAACACATGCCAAGTCCTCCTGTCACGTGCCATCATCTCAAGTTCTTTCCACGTTCTCCTTATCATTTTCACCTCTGTTTCCAGCTCTCTTCTCCATGTGCTTCTTGGTCTACCTCTGCTTCTCTTGCCCTGGGGGTTCCAGAACAAGGACTGCCTTGTAATGCTATCAACAGGTTTCCTCAGTGTGTGTCCTATCCATCGCCATCGTCTTCTTCTCATCTCTTGTTCCTCTGGCACTTGTCTAGTTCTTGTCATCAGTTCCACGTTGGTAACCTTGTCATACCATTTTAATCCCTCTATTCTACGCAAGCATCCATTCATGAAAGTCTGCTACTTTTTGGTTGTTGTCTTTGTTGTTCTCCATGTCTCAGAGCCATACAATAGGACTGACTTCACATTTGAGTTGAAGATTCTTATTTTCGTGTTGGATCCGATTTCTCTTGATCTCCATATATTTCCCAATGCAATGAAAGCTCCTCTTGCTTTTTGTATTCTTATTTTGATATCACTGTCTGTCCCTCCAACTTTGTCTAAATTGCTGCCAAGATATGTGTACGATTCTACATCTTGTATTGGTGCTTCTTCAAGTTCAACCCTGTTTTCATTACCTGCATTTATTCTCATTATCTTTGTCTTTTCCCTGTGAATTTTCAGACCCAATTGCTGTGACCTCTCAACGAGTGTTTTCAATGTGTCCTGCATCTGATTACGGTTATGGGACAGAAGAGCCAAGTCATCAGCAAAATCCAGATCATCCAACTGCTTAGTCAGAGTCCACTGGATTCCATTTCTGTTGTGTGTTGTTGATGTTCTCATAACCCAGTTTATTGCTAATAAGAAAAGAAATGGAGACAAGAGGCATTCCTGTCGCACTCCTGTTCTTATCCCAAATGGTTCTGTAAGCTGTCCTTCATGAAGAACTCTGCATGTCATGTCTTCATGTTTTCTTTATTAAATTAATGATCTTCAGGGGAACTCCATAATGGCTCATCAATTTCCAAAGTGATTCTCTGTCTACACTGTCAAATGCCTCTCTTGCCAATTCCTCAATATACTTCCTCTTGTCTCTTTTGATACTTCTTTTAACTTCTTTGTTTGCTTATGTGTACACTTCTTGAGCCTTGGCTTTGGAACTTCTGGTTTTGCTTGTGTTTAAATCTGCTTTCTTATTTTTTTTGTCTTTTATCTTATTGATGGTTTCTGTTGTTATCCATGCTTTTTGTTGTCGTTCCCTTTTCCCTAGTATTTCTTCACATGTCTCATTCCATACCATTTTGATTTGCTGCCAATAGTCTTCTGTATTCTCTACATCTTCCAGCTGTTGGAGCACTTGGAATTTGTTGGATATTGTGACCGCAAATTTGTCTCTTGTTTCTTAGATGTACTTCCAATTATTGTAAATAGATGAAATTAAGCGTCCCTCGTTTCAAGTGTATTTTTCATTGATAAATTTATTCTTAGTAGAGAGAGAGAGAGAGAGAGAGAGAGAGAGAGAGAGAGAGAGAGAGAGAGAGAGAGAGAGAGAGAGAGAGAGAGAGAGTAATAAGGGTGAGGGAGCACACAAACAGCTCATTACGGACTTCCACGTCTGCATGGACATTTCCTGAGAATAGATATTTCATGCTTCGATCTGACAGCTCAAAGTTTCCGGCTTTATGTACACTCATCTTTCATTCTATCCACACATGCTAGCTGAAGGGTTATGATGATGATATATGAAGCTACATGGAACAAAACAACAACCTGGAAGAAAGAACAGGCCCTCTCCAGCTAGAACCCACGCCATATTTTCCTGCTGACTTTGGCCTTCTGCTGATACAGTTCTCTATTGAAGTAGAGTGACCTCCCCACATGACGCCAAGAATTGTGGCAGTTAATCTAAAACAAAAAAAACAAAAACAAAAACAAAAAACACCGGCTTTGGACAAAACGAAGTTAGGCACAGCCGGAAGTGAAGATCATTTCTAGAAAACGAATTATGTCATCACGAAACTTCACAATAAATTTGACAATCATAAAATAGACCCATCAATTAAATACAAATACATAGGAACACTAATAACATCACATTTTAGGCACATCATCACAATGTGGCATGCCTAAGTGGCTTCACGCCTTACGATCATTTTCTCCAAAACTGTGGTATTTTCAGTATGTCATTACTCCTTGAAACTCGTTGGTTGTCCAACCATGTCGTCGGGGACTTAGTTCTCTGCCATCCTGCTCTACCCTTTCCTTTTCACACTAGGTTTTCCATGCCTTCATTCTATGTATATGGCCATTGTCGCCTGTTTCATTTTATTAGCAGACCTCTTTCATTTGTTTCCATGTTTGGCTCTTTGAAAAAAAAACATATAGGAATAGGATTTCAAGTGAACATATAGGTACTTAGAGAACTTCCTATCGGACATACATATCAGTGTATAGGTAAAACGTCAAAATTACATGAATAGAAAAGTGGAATACTGCAAGGATCTGTATTCACTTCAACCATTTTAAAAGTAATGACTAAAGACTTATGTGATGAATTTAAAGACATTATAAATAAACGGTCAAATTTTACAGAAAATGTAACCATATGCGACTGGAAATTTTTTTCAAAAGTTACATAATAATCTGCAGTTTAAAATATACAAAGTATCAAAATGGATAGCAAACTCGAAATTCAAGCTAAATGTAAAGAAGACAATGGACATAATTTTAGAAGAGGCAGCACTGCTCAAAACAGGACTGTTAACATAAATCTACTGTGACGAAAGGGTTAATAGTCTCGTCCACAAGATATCTAAGCATGACATAAAACTGCACCAAGGATCCGATTACAGTTATACACAGATCAACAGGCGCACCAGAAGTAGCATTAGGAAAACTGCTTTGGAAAAATTGAGAAATGAAATAAGATTAAACATACATTCAAAATTCATGACGCACATCTGTCTAGCAATCAACCATTAGTTTCGGATATTACAATAAATATCAGTAGATATTCAACCGGGTGGGAATGTATGAAGAAATTATTATACGAGAAACCTCTAAACAAGTCAGTTAACAAAAGCACTGAATCCACTGAGCAAGATAGTGATTACTGTGGTAAAGTGGGATGTTATAAATATTTATAGGGGACTTAGTGTACTGACTGAGATCAGCTGTGAAGGTATCTATATCTAATAAGAGTAGTGTATTATAGATAACCTTACTTGCTGCCACATATGTATACCTCAGTCAGAATTATTCTGGAATAGTGTGATGACTACGTTATATGTCTAGGGTATATGTATGATGAAGTGTAAGTCATAACAACAACAGACAGATAAACAATTTAATTTATTCCACCACACTTGACAACACTGTGACACTCACATACATAAAACACTCTACGAGGATATCTTAAAGGAGTCACTGATAACTTTTCAAATAACAATATGTATTCAGTGTTGTCATGAATGTATATGTGTCCTGATTCAAATACAAAGGGAACCAGGAATCACAATCAATTTTAATTACAAGTTATATGTACAGACTTTATCAATATGAATCTTGTAGTGACATATATTTTTAATAGTATCCTATGTGTGTCAGTTGTGTAGTAGTAATATGAGGTAATACTGGTTTTGTTTTGTTCAAGCTCTGTTGGTATTTGTCATCATGACTTCAATAGTTTGTCTTTATTGGAACTAGTATTGGAGATGTTCTCAGTTCCTGATATTAAAACAATTAAATTCCCCTCTTAATTTTATTTTACACTGTCATTTTAAGATGGGGGTACATAATGTTGAGCTCCATGGCCACACTCTCTTATCTTTCGTGATGACTGCAGTAAAAGACTCCTCTGCTCGATTACTTTAATGAGTTCTGGAGCCACCCCACTGGTTGCTATATGGACCAAGGAGTATGCTGTCCGCCTCTGGCTTCAGCAAAACTCTGACCAGGTGCTGCTCAATAACTTTAAGACCACGGTCCCTGAAACAAAAAGGTTGTACCTCCTACTTCAGAACTATTTATACTGTATTTCTACACTGAGCACAATACATCACAAACATTGAGTTCAGAGCGTTAGGCCAACTGTCAGCTTCATCTGAAATACTTTATACCAGTATTTCCCTCCCTAATGGTTACTACGCCTCTGCAATTCCAGCATTATTTCTTTCTAGTCAATAATCTAGGTGTCAGTGTACTGTTTGGCCATTCCATGCAGTTTTACTTTCCTCCGACACCCTCTGTTCAGGCTGGAGCAATATAGGCTTTACATCATGTTCGCTACTGAACTACACATATATACAGGCATAAATTATCAATTTACATTCAATTTTCATTAAAAGATATTGAATATTTCAAGCTTACCACAATTCATGGAATAATAAACAGTTTCGTTGACTGGCAATGAATATAGCACAACTCCGATCTGCCGATGTCCCAGGCTTTATTTTATATAAAATATACACTGGTGCTCAACGCACTGCTTCTTAGTAGGTTTATTACAAGATGTGGCAATGAACAGACGCTCTGAATTGAGTATATTCGCAGCTCTACCCAATCAAACCATGTCTACACATCTTTTCAAAAAAAATACTCCTTTTTCACGTTTCCCCTGACAACACAAGATAGTATTTATAGCCCGACCAATCGTGTTTAGTCTTATATTTGTTGCGCTCCAATCAAATAGGAGTTAACATGGTAGGCTATTTTTGTAACGTAATGTTTTTTCAAACACGTTATAAAAAAAATTTTATGAGCAGAAATGATTTCATGCTGTCAGGCATCCCCACTATTTTATTTTGGTTATAATTTATTAATTCCTGGACTATTTGCGTAACACTTAACATATTCGGTGTCAGCAAGCCCTAAGGAACCCAAATATCTCAATCTAAGGGAGCTAGGTGGCTGCGTTCAAAATGTGCATTTTCTACCACCTCCTGTTCACTTCCATCCCCATGTGGTGTCTGGGTACTGTCATGTTTTCAAACGTAAATCCATCTAATGTTATCTTTCCTAATAAGCGTTTTCCAGGTTTTTTAAAACCTAACTCTGGGAAGGTTAGTGTTTTTTATCACTGTCCGTCTGAAAAAAAGTTAGTGCATGTGGCCTTACACGCGTGATGGCAGCAATTGTGTATCGCGCGACGCGTGTTTAGTATTGCATGCTTCCTGCCTTCATTCGCCCCTCTCTCTCTCCTGCTTTATCTGTCTTTTAGTTACGCCGTGTATAAAATGGAATGAATGAAATATTAAATTTAGGTCATTGATCAGCTTGCGTATCTCAAGGTTGTTCCAAGAAATACAGTACACGTTTCATTGAAGAAAGCGGGTAATAATACAGTAGGCTTTTACTATCAACGTGAAATCGTTACAATTTGCAGACGAATGAGAAAACAAGGGGGATTTCGAGTACAGTCATTGTGACAGCACTGTTTCTTTTACCATTTCTCTTTCCTTTTATTAAATTTATTTGTTAGGCTTTACATTTACCTTTTAATTTATATATGTGGATTAGAATAATTCACGACATCTCCCCTCTTAAAACAGACATTATATGTCAGTCCTTTATTCTATATACACATAGAGAAATTTATTGTTATTTCTGGGGTTTACGGTGATTCTCATCACACGGATGGCGGCTTAAAAAATCCGCTCCCAAATTTGTTTTTCCAGATATATACTCAATGCTAAAATTATATGGAGCCAAAAGTAAGGACCATCGGAGTAACCTAGAGTTCTCATGCCTAGCCTGGGCCAGAAACGATAAAGGTTTGTGATCCGTTTGCAACTTAAATGCCTTCCCATACAGATAAATATTTAATTTCTTTATTGCCCATATTACTGCAAGACATTCCTTTTCGCTAGTTGAGTAGTTGATTTCAGCTTTATTCAACTTTCTGCTAGCATATGCCACTGGGCTTAATTCCCCATCCAATGCATCTGATTTCTGTAGTAGAGTTGCACCTAACCCAATATTACTGGCATCCGTCCTTACTATGAATTCTTGACTTAAGTCAGGTAATTTCAAAATAGGTTTGCTTGTGAGCTTTTCCTTCAATTCCTGGTAAGCCATTTCACATTGTGGTGTCCATGTAATGCGATCTGGATGTCCTTTACGTGTCAAATCAGTTAACGGTGCACATATGGAATTAAAGTTTTTGATATACTTCTGGTAGAAACCACATAATGAGACAAAGGATCTCACGTCCTTCTTGGTTTGTGGTCTCGGGGCTTTCTTTAATTTCTCTAAATTCTTTGGGTCAGGGGTCATGTTTCCCTGATAAACTGTGTGCCCCAAGAATTCCAATTCTTTACATCCAACGCAACATTTGGTTGGTCGGGCTGTTAAATTCGCTTCCCTAAGTCGATTAAACAGCATGTTCAGAGAGTCAATGTGTTCCTCAAATGTTTCTGTTGCTATGAGGATATCATCCATAAAATTTGTTATACATGGATTATTCAGAGGGTCCAATAATTTTCTCATCATTCTAGAGAAGACACTAGGCGCATTCTTCAATCCAAATGGCAATCTATTAAACTCATAGTGTCCTTCTGAGGTACTAAAAGCTAGGTATGGTCTAACCTCAGGCTTTACTGGAATCTGATAGTATCCTTTACTCAGATCCACTTTTGAGAAATATTTAGCTTTATTTAGTCTGGCAAACAGCTGATTTGTATCCGGCAATGGATCCACCTGTCCTTCTGTAATAGCATTCAGTCTCCTGTAATCTATACAGAGTCGATGTTCTCCAGAGGGCTTCCTTAAGAGTACAACACCGGAACTATACGAGGATTCACTGTGTGAAATAATTCCTTCTTTCAACAGATAGTCTATCTCTTCCTTCAAAGCTTTCTCCTTAGCAAACGGAATCGAATATGGTTTCATACAGACAGGGGTGGGGTCTATCAGTTTCATATCATATTCCAATAGGTTTGTATGCCCTGGTCGGTCTGTTAACACCTCTGCATGATTATTTAGAACCTGTTGCACTCTCTCTTTCTGAGTTTTCGTTAAATGTGTACTGATTTTCACCTGTGCTGCTGTCTCACAGGGGTGTAATGGATATTCAAATGATGAAAGTGGTTCCTTTTTCATCTCCATGGCGATGGACAAGGTCAACAAGTGTGTCTCTTCCTGATGTTCTCTTTCCAAATATTTCTTCAGGAGATTCACATGATAGATTTTTTCTTTCCCCTTCTTATCTATCTTATAATTTGTTCTAGACACCTTCTCTAAAACTGTATATGGACCCTGCCATCCAATTGTAACTTATTCTGACTCCCGGGGAGAAGAAGCAGTACCTTCTCTCCCACAGCCAAATCTCTGTCTTTCGCCTTCCTGTTATAATAGGCAGCATGTTTCTTCCTGGCTTGTTTCAAATTTTCATTGGCAAGTTTCCAGCCAGTTTTTTAAACGAGTGGTCAGCTCATTCACATATTGGTATGAAGATGTAATGTTTTCCTCTGCCTTTTCATCAGTCCACGTTCTTAACAAAGCTTCGAGTGGACCTTTTATTGGCCTTCCAAACAATAATGTTGCCGGGGCCATACCGGTTGAACTATGGGGTACCTCCCGATAAGCAAAGAGGGCGGCGTGCAGGTACTGGTCCCATGTATCTGGTTTTTCGTGTGCCAACTTTCTCAGGATCGACATCAACGTGCCGTTAAATCTTTCCACTTGGCCGTTCCCTTGGGGATGGTACACACTACAATGGAAGTGTTTGGCCTGGAAGATCCTGAAAACTTCTTCAGTTAGTTTCCCCTTGAACTGAGAGCCATTATCAGTCAAGATTTGATTGGGAAAGCCTAACCTTGTGAAAATTGTGAGCAATGCCTCTGCCACATGTTTAGAATCAATCGATGACAGGGCTACTGCCTCTCCCCACATAGAACAAGTGTCCACCAGAGTCAGAATGTAGCTGTTCCTTCTCTTGGTTCGGGTGAGAGGTCCCACAAGATCCACGGCAACTCTCTCAAAGGGTGTTCCCACTATGGGCATTTCCCCCAGAGTTGCTGGTGCGTCCAATGTTTAGGTGCTACTCGTTGGCACTCTGGACAGGATTTTACATATCGTTTGATATCTTCAGTTATTCCTGGCCAGAAATAGTGACAAGCTATTCGCTGTCCTGTTGCGCTGATTCCCATATGACCACTGAAGGGAATCGCATGCCCTAGTTCCAACACTTTAGTCCTATATGAAGTGGGAAGGACCAGCTGTCCGTGACCATTGGATTCAGATCCAGCCTTCCTATATATCAGTTTGTTCTTCATATAAAACTCTCCCTTGCCTGGAGGTGTATGAGATTTGGGCAACTTCTTGAAACATGGCTTGAGTGTTTTGTCCTCCGCCTGTGCCTTCCTCATCTCATCTGGATGAGTATTTATTGGATTATCCTCCTCCTTTTTTGACTGTGATCTGGTCTGCACTGTTGCCAATATCACAGGTCTCTTGGGATTCCCCAAGAAGACATATCTACACCCCAATATCAGAGGGTAGATTGGCTCATTTATCACTGCTGCTTTTATGATTCCTTCCACATATCGCGTTTTCACTTTTATTCGGGCGACGGGAAGTGTCATGGTAGCTACATCCTTGGTTGCAGTTTGAATCTCCACTGTTTCTGTGGTGTATTGATCGGCCTGCACCAGGTGAGAACTCACAACGGAATCGTAATCTAAACCGGTATCATATAAACACCTTATAGTGACACCATTACAGATGACATCTTCACACACCGGGGGGTGGTATGGTTCCTGTAGTTCTTCAGGTTTGACCTTCTTTTCCTTTTTCCCCGATGTCATAGCAGCACAATGAGGAGGTTTCCTTCTACAATGGTCAGTGTCATGATTGTTCATCTTACAATTTTTACACCACCTTTTTCCTTGGTTGAAAGATTTTCTTTCATCATATTTCCTTTCATCGAATTGTGGGGTTTTATTTTTATTTTCATACCGTGGCCTATCAAACTGGTGCTTACCTTTGTTTTGATCCCTAGGATCAAATTTATTAAAGTTCTGTGGTGCCCTAAAGTTATCCACTTGTTTCTTTTTATTACCTGTTACCTCTGCGTGAGCTGCTTGATACCTTTCAGCAACATTTAGCAACTCACCCAGCCTCTCTGCACCTTGTTCCATGAGAAACTTTCTCAGGTCTGGAGCCATGGACTCTCTTAATTGCTCTATAAGGACCATTTCCTTAAGATCTTGGGTTTTCCCCAGAGAAGTCCATTTCTCCAAGTATGTCTCTATTCGTGCAGAGAACTGGTGATAGGTTTCACCTGACAGTAGTTTAGCATTCCTAATTTTTTTTCCTATAAAATTCTGCATTCTTTTCATATCTTAACAAAAGAGCCTGCTTTAGCATGTCATAATTTTCCTGATCACTTCTGCTCATTTTTGCAAAAACTTCATAAGCTGCCCCACGAAGTCCTTGAGATAACTTTAAGCTCCACCTTTCTCTCTCTAACCCATACGTGGTAGCTAATAGTTCGTACCTATTTAGATAGCTCTCTATATCATCGTCTTTCTCAACAAAATGATCTAAATGAAAATTCATAGCTGAGGTTGAGGCTCCTTGGCTAGCAGTGGCATCAGAGGCAAAGGGACTGGCACCATTTTCAGGAGCATGGCCTTGAAACTCAAACTCCCTTAGTCGTAACTCATGTTCCCTTTGTAATCTTTTATCTTCTGCTTCCTTTTCTGCAGCTAATTTCTTCTCTTCCCTTTCTGCAGTCAATCTTCTTTCTTCTGCTTCCCTTTCTGCAGTCAATCTCTTGTCTTCCCTTTCTGCAGCTAATCTTTTGTCTTCTCTTTCTGCTTCCAATTTCTTAGCCTCAGCCTCAATCTGCAACCTCTTAATCTCTTTTTCAGCCTCTATTCTCTTATCTTCGGCCAATCTTTCAGATTCTAATTTTCTTTCGGCCTCTTTTTCTAATCTTCTTTCTTCTCGTTCAATATATTTGTCACATTCAGCAGTGACATAAGAAATCATAATTTGCCCGTCCATTCCTAACTCTTTCGCAGTCTGTACAGCAGCAGATCGAAATTTTGCCAGGTCGGCCATTGTCTAACAGATAAATGTCTAAAATATGTAACTAAACAATTTTTTCTATGACTAACTAACTTAGGACAACACAGGCACTGTGAGCTCAACCTTATTTATTTTCACCCAAGGATACCTTTTAATTCTTATTTTTCCCTGAAGTGAATTACCCCCAATATTTGTAATAGGGAAAGATTCAAAATCCCGAGAGCAAGCCCCCAATATATGTGGTAAAGTGGGATGTTATAAATATTTATAGGGGACTTAGCGTACTGACTGAGATCAGCTGTGAAGGTATCTATATCTAATAAGAGTAGTGTATTATAGATAACCTTACTTGCTGCCACATATGTATACCTCAGTCAGAATTATTCTGGAATAGTGTGATGACTACGTTATATGTCTAGGGTATGTGTATGATGAAGTGTAAGTCATAACAACAACAGACAGATAAACAATTTAATTTATTCCACCACACTTGACAACACTGTGACACTCACATACATAAAACACTCTACGAGGATATCTTAAAGGAGTCACTGATAACTTTTCAAATAACAATATGTATTCAGTGCTGTCATGAATGTATATGTGTCCTGATTCAAATACAAAGGGAACCAGGAATCACAATTAATTTTAATTACAAGTTATATGTACAGACTTTATCAATATGAATCTTGTAGTGACATATATTTTTAATAGTATCCTATGTGTGTCAGTTGTGTTGTAGTAATATGAGGTAATACTGGTTTTGTTTTGTTCAAGCTCTGTTGGTATTTGTCATCATGACTTCAATAGTTTGACTTTATTGGAACTAGTATTGGAGATGTTCTCAGTTCCTGATATTAAAACAATTAAATTCCCCTCTTAATTTTATTTTACACTGTCATTTTAAGATGGGGGTACATAATGTTGAGCTCCATGGCAACACTCTCTTATCTTTCGTGATGACTGCAGTAAAAGACTCCTCTGCTCGATTACTTTAATGAGTTCTGGAGCCACCCCACTGGTTGCTATATGGACCAAGGAGTATGCTGTCCGCCTCTGGCTTCAGCAAAACTCTGACCAGGTGCTGCTCAATAACTTTAAGACCACGGTCCCTGAAACAAGAAGGTTGTACCTCCTACTTCAGAACTATTTATACTGTATTTCTACACTGAGCACAATACATCACAAACATTGAGTTCAGAGCGTTAGGCCAACTGTCAGCTTCATCTGAAATACTTTATACCAGTATTTCCCTCCCTAATGGTTACTACGCCTCTGCAATTCCAGCATTATTTCTTTCTAGTCAATAATCTAGGTGTCAGTGTACTGTTTGGCCATTCCATGCAGTTTTACTTTCCTCCGACACCCTCTGTTCAGGCTGGAGCAATATAGGCTTTACATCATGTTCGCTACTGAACTACACATATATACAGGCATAAATTATCAATTTACATTCAATTTTCATTAAAAGATATTGAATATTTCAAGCTTACCACAATTCATGGAATAATAAACAGTTTCGTTGACTGGCAATGAATATAGCACAACTCCGATCTGCCGATGTCCCAGGCTTTATTTTATATAAAATACACTGGTGCTCAACGCACTGCTTCTTAGTAGGTTTATTACAAGATGTGGCAATGAACAGACGCTCTGAATTGAGTATATTCGCAGCTCTACCCAATCAAACCATGTCTACACATCTTTTCAAAAAAAATACTCCTTTTCACGTTTCCCCTGACAACACAAGATAGTATTTATAGCCCGACCAATCGTGTTTAGTCTTATATTTGTTGCGCTCCAATCAAATAGGAGTTAACATGGTAGGCTATTTTTGTAACGTAATGTTTTTTCAAACACGTTATAAAAAAAATTTATGAGCAGAAATGATTTCATGCTGTCAGGCATCCCCACTATTTTATTTTGGTTATAATTTATTAATTCCTGGACTATTTGCGTAACACTTAACATATTCGGTGTCAGCAAGCCCTAAGGAACCCAAATATCTCAATCTAAGGGAGCTAGGTGGCTGCGTTCAAAATGTGCATTTTCTACCACCTCCTGTTCACTTCCATCCCCATGTGGTGTCTGGGTACTGTCATGTTTTCAAACGTAAATCCATCTAATGTTATCTTTCCTAATAAGCGTTTTCCAGGTTTTTTTAAAACCTAACTCTGGGAAGGTTAGTGTTTTTATCACTGTCCGTCTGAAAAAAAGTTAGTGCATGTGGCCTTACACGCGTGATGGCAGCAATTGTGTATCGCGCGACGCGTGTTTAGTATTGCATGCTTCCTGCCTTCATTCGCCCCTCTCTCTCTCCTGCTTTATCTGTCTTTTAGTTACGCCGTGTATAAAATGGAATGAATGAAATATTAAATTTAGGTCATTGATCAGCTTGCGTATCTCAAGGTTGTTCCAAGAAATACAGTACACGTTTCATTGAAGAAAGCGGGTAATAATACAGTAGGCTTTTACTATCAACGTGAAAGCGTTACAATTTGCAGACGAATGAGAAAACAAGGGGGATTTCGAGTACAGTCATTGTGACAGCACTGTTTCTTTTACCATTTCTCTTTCCTTTTATTAAATTTATTTGTTAGGCTTTACATTTACCTTTTAATTTATATATGTGGATTAGAATAATTCACGACAATTACCATCTGGCAGGAAAGCGTAATAACAAAAAACTGACACATACACTAATAAAAAATATAGTCATGAAATATACACAACAAATTCAAAGAAAAAGAACAGCTTTACAGTATACTTGGATAGTTGCAAAATAGGAGATGGAACATTACGAATATTGATAATATACCAAAATAAAAATTAAGCTAAAGAAATAGTATTACAGAAAATAATGTACATCTATTTTTATGGCTTACATCTTCATATTGTTACGACACTAGACATTTTTGCTTTCAATTCCTCCCAGAAACTAACGGTTTTAACTGACTCGTGTTCAGCAACTCAAGCTGTCAGGGACAAAAGAGAATGCAGCAGATTAGAAATAGCAGAAGAATATGTCTCAGGCAAATGTATAGTTTACCAGAGAGTGTTCCATTCTAATATCGTGGATATGCTGGCATGTATGCATTGAAGGAAGCAAAAAGGCAGATCAAGAATCCAAAACAAACAAAAAATAAAATAAAAAAGTAGACACTACAAACCAAATAAATGTAGGTCTGAGCAGAGGCGTCACGGGGGGGGGGGGGGGGGGGGGCCGCCGGACCGCATCCGGGTGAAACCATCAGAAGGGGTGATCAGCTGAGGGGGTGACACCAAAATGACTGTCTATAAAATATGTGTACAGTGTTTCAGCAGAAATTTATTATTTTTTTATAAAAATATCCCTGTAAGTTATAACCACAAAAACATTTTTCGTAAGCCCAGCTTACATGTACTGTATCAATATACCTACAAGGCTAAAACTCTATGCTAGTTTACTTTTTGAACCTCCTAATGCGCATTATGATTTAGTCGAGATGTTCACTAAGTGCTGAAATGCTTGTGTATTTGTTCCTGTTTATATTTTTGGTATTATTTCATTTATGAGTATATTTATATATGCATTTACGAGTAACATTAGTACAAAAAACATTACTAAGGATTCTGTATGGTCTGGTACGGGTGGAGGTCCACGGGGGGACACCATGAGTTACCGCACCGGGTTACACCAACCCTAGTGACGCCTCTGGGTCTGAGCTAGCATATTAATAACACAGATGATAATGTCATACACATAAGTGCACTTCCTTCGAACCTGAAGGTGCATTATCAAAAGCTTGGAATTAAAGTTCAGTATATCCGAGAGACAGCCATGTCCTTTTTAGGATAGTCAGGATCCTATTTGGTTCTCCTCTCTTTGTCTAGCTCATGTATGGCTCCTCGAATACCGCTTGTGTACGGCGGTGGCCACATCCCGGGCAACAGTCTTGGCTGACTGGCTAAACTACATGGGTGGAATGGGAGCAATCTTACTCAAGGGAATGTCCATCCCTAGTACACAAAGACTGAGACGGTGAGTGAGGCGGAGGAATCTGAGAAGATCAACGGCTCGCAAAGCGAAACAGTAAATTGTGTGGCGCACTAGAGGCGTGTCGGACATAGAAAAAGACAATGGCTAGCCACCGTGGAAGAGATTGGGGCCTTACCACGTACTTCCTACAGAACATAATGGGATCACAACAACAAGATAAGAACCGATATGTAGAGAACTCTCTGTCCCCTGAGGAAGAATCTACTGTACAAATTAACAGGGAAGAGGCAACTCTTCTAATGAGTAAGGAAGTACATAATGACGAGTGTTCCTTAAATTCTGTTGAAAGGGAGCATTCTGAGAAAGACCACCTAAAAACTAGTAGGAGAAGCCTAAAAATAGGAACATGGCATGTTAGAACTCTAAACGGAGAAGGAAAGCTTGACAATCTTATATTAGAGGCAACCGACATGAAACTCGATATACTGGGAGTTGCAGAGGCAAGACTTTTGGATACAGGCTACAAAACAAGAGACCAGTACACGCTTATACACTCAGGAGGAGAAAAACATGAAAGAGGGGTAGGAATGTTGATAAAGAAGGAGTTAGAAAAATACGTATATGGATACTGGACACACAGTGACAGAATGATGTTACTAAAGATGAGAGCAAAGCCATTCGACATATCAATCTTACAAACTTATGCACCAACTAAAGATCACAGCGAGGAAGAAATAGAAGAATACTATGAAGAGCTACAACACACATTTAAACTAGTCAAATCTACAGATGTGTTGATAGTAATGGGTGATATGAATGCAAAAGTAGGAAAAGGAAAATACAAGAAAATAGTAGGACAGTATGGATTAGGGACAAGAAATGATAGAGGAGACAGACTTATCCAGTTCTGTGAAGAAAACTAGCTGGTCATATGTAACACCTTTTTTGAACACTACCCAAGGAAATTATACACATGGAAAAGCCCAGGAGATGTAACACGAAATCAAATCGACTATATCATGATAAAACATAGATTTAAGAACAGTGTCACAAGTGCAAAGACACATCCTGGCGCCGACATAAATTCAGATCACAATCCAGTCATCATCAAAGTAAATATAAAGCTGAAAAGAGCAGGACACAGAAGACAGGAGGAACCCCAGATAGAAATATCAGCACTGAAACAACCAGATATAAAACAGAAATATTTAATCGACGTAAAAAATAAATATCAACAGTTATTGACAGAAAGCATGGAGCAGTATAGAAGAGAAAACCCAGAAGAAAAAGCAACCGCAAAATGGGAATGCTTAAAAACAAGCATACAATCAGCAAATGCAAATTTACCTAAAAAGGAGTCTAAGAAAAATCAAATTTGGATGACAGATGACATCTTGAATAAAATGGCAGAAAGAAAGAAAGCAAAAAAAAAAAAAACACTCCAGAATATAAAACAATAGACAATGACATACGTACTATGTGTAGAGAAGCAAAAGAACGGTGGATAGAAACAAAATGCAAGGAAATAGAAGACTTGGAAGCAAAGCACATGACAAGAGATATGCATGAAGAAATAAAGAAATTATCAAATCGGTCGCGGTTTGCACAAGGAGGAAGCTGTATCAAGAACAAACATGGTGTAATATTACTTGATGAGAAAGACATATCAAACAGATGGGCAGAATACGTAAAAGAACTATTCGAGGACAATAGAGGTAAAAAACCATCACCAGATTCTAATGAAGGCCCAAACATTCTCAGATCAGAAGTAGAGAATGCCATACATATGATACAAAAAGGAAGATCAGCAGGCATGGATAACATAAAAATTGAAATGATAGAAGCTCTGGAGAGCTTTGGTATAGATACAATCACAGAAATATGCAACGATATATACAATACAGGATATATACCACACGACATGAAGACATCAGTTTTTATAACATTGCCCAAAAAACCAAATGCAACAGAGTGTTCAGACTTCAGAACAATCAGCCTGATGAGTCATGCAATTAAGATACTGCTCAAAATCATACAGGAAAGAATAAAAAGTAAAGTAGACAGCGAAATCCAAGAAGAACAGTTTGGTTTTAGACGGAACAGTGGAACGAGAGGCAATATTTTGCCTAAGAATATTAGCAGAAAAATATACAGAGGTCCAAAAAAGTATGTATTTGTGCTTCATTGACTACAAGAAGGCTTTTGACAGAATCCATCATGAGAAAATAATTGAATGCCTCGAAGACATAGGTATTGATGGAAAGGATATAAGAATACTCAGTAACCTTTATTGGGAGCAAACTGCCACAGTAAGATCGGGAAGGAATTATTCACCATACATAGACATAAAAAGAGGTGTCAGACAAGGTTGTGTGCTGTCCCCCTGCCTATTTAATTTATACACTGAAAAAATTTTCAAACAAATACAGGAAATACCAGGACTGAACATCAGTGGAAGGTCAATAAACAACCTTAGATATGCAGATGATACCGTGTTGTTAGCTGAAAGCGAACAGGAGTTACAAGAAGTTAGTGAAGCAAGTGAACAGTATAAGTCATGAATATGGACTCGACATTATTATTGAGAAAACAAAAACTATGATAATTAGCAAAACAGACGATAAACCCACATTAAAGATAAGCGTAAATGGGAAAATCCTGGAACAAGTCAAGAGCTACGTATATCTTGGTCATATAATAACAGAAGATGGCAGATGTGAAACAGAAATCAAGAAGAGAATAGGAATGGCCAAAGCTACATTCAACAACATGAAACATATACTGACATCCAAACAGTTATCTCACAAATTAAATCTGAGAATCATAAAGTGTTATATATATTCTGCATTTCTGTATGGTGCAGAAACATGGACGATGAATAAGCATTTGGAAGAAAGAATTGAGGCTCTTGAAATGTGGATATATAGAAGAATGGGGCGTATCTCATGGAAAGAGATGAAAACAAATAAGGAGGTCCTAGAAAATCTAGGTATGAAAAGAGAACTAATGAGAGAGGTCAAAGTTTGGCAGCTAAAATACTTTGGCCACATAAAAAGGCATAACACCTTGCAGAAGACCATAATAGAAGGGAGAGTTGAAGGCAAACGTGCAAGGGGAAGACAGCGCTATAAGTGGGAAGATAACATCAAGAGATGGACAGGAAAGAGTCTATCAGAGTGCACCACCAAGACAAGAGACAGAAGACGTTGGAGATCCATTACAGCCAACCTTCGTTGTGGAGATGGCAACTGATGATGATGATATCCGAATTAAGACAGTCCGATTGCCAGAGTGGTTACAGCCGTGGTCTCTCACAGCAAAGGTGTCGGGTTTAAATCACGGTACCGACACGCTCCAGTCTACACAGCTGTAATGGGTACCTGACTCTGCTCTTTGGGTTAGGGAAGGAAAAAGCAGCAAGGAATGGAACTGGTCATCCCACCTCTCGATGCTGGACCTAGTATGGTGAAGTCTCTAACACTTCATTTCACTACGTCAGTATTGTGAACGGTGGTTTGGTTTTAGACAAGTAAGTGAGTGAAGATAAATGGTTTGGAAAAAATGAATGGAGTTTGTTAAAAGACTGTTTGTCTTTGTTGAAGGGAAGTGATGTGTGTGGAGGAGTGCTTTAAGCAAAGGGAGGAAACTCCGTGGTTTCCACTTGGAAGATGTAGTAGTTATTTTAGAGTTAAGCATATTAAGTGAGCCCAAAATTGTGGGACAAATTTGCATGTAAAGTTTTTGTAATAAGAATTGAAGAGAAGAGTATGGTTTTGAGTCAAATCATCAAAGGGAGATAACCTGGAATTACGTCCCTTGTAAGTTTTGGTGGATGAGCAAGAAAAAATACGCACGAGAAAGTTGTGGTAGGAGGAACACATTTTAGGAGTGAAGGAGAAATGTTAGAACGGGGATTAGTGAAAGTCTTGTTTTTGAACGCGCTGAGCGTAAGTCAAGAAGTTTTGCTGTGAGTTGAGAAGTGATAGAAGTGGCAGTGAATGGGAGTTATATCGTGTCGATAAGTCGATAAATGTTTTTGGTAGTTTTTCTGAGGGATGGAAAAACGACTATCACCCAGGCGCCCAAGCGCATGTCTTGCCATAATTGTGTACGACATTTTTTCGTCATTTTATTTCGGAGGACAAGATGTTAGTGAGAGAAAAAAGTGTGTATTTCGAAACCAGGTACGTTGAACATTTTTGGGTCTAATTACTAATAGTGCAGTTCAGTAGACAAACTGACAGGTTAGTGAGTAGAAGACAGACTTGGTAAAGTGTCAGCCCTGGCGGTGAGGCCAGTTTCCTTAAGATATACCAAGCAGAACTTATGAGTCAAACTCAGTACCTAAGAGAGACAATGTTTTGCATGAAGAATTAGATGTCAGATAAAAATTCTACAACAGTGGTTCTCAAACTGTGACCACAATAACAACTAGAGACATTTGGCTGACTGAAATAAGAAAGAGAATAAGAGAGAGAGAGAGAGATAAAGTGATACTGAGATTATTACCAACTGAAATTTTGTTGTACAAGTCGGCCAACCTGAAGAGGAAGGGTGGGCGCATCATTTTATTAACAATTGCTATCTTATGTAAATAAAGTTCGACGTTGAATATTTTACTGTTGTCCTCTTGAAATCGATGATCAACTGTTGGTATGAGAAAGGTATAGTCTGTTGTGAGAAGGTCGTTTTCTTACTACCATACAACAACTGCTACTGGTTAGGGCAGTGATCGGAATCGCTATACGAACACTACTTCAACACGCACGGCCACAGTATCTAACTATGGGACCACCGTTACCTATATCCTAATTATGTTCAAGAACATGTACTTTGTACTGTGCTTGTTATTGTCTGTTCTACCAATGTCAGCCCTTGAACAAATGGATGCATGATGACCGCGTGTAACTTACAGGATGATTAATATTATTATTGTTTGCTTCTTCTTAAAGTTGTCTCGAAAAGACCAGATACAACTTGACAAAAAATTGTAACCGTTTTAGCAAACCAAATAAAAGTTATACTGGTTAACAAATTTGAAATAACTCGTAAACCGGATGGCGTACTTTTCCTCCAGATCTTTGCTTTGTAAATTTATGTGACGCTGTCCATAATGAGTTTTAACAACTTTGGTATGACTGTAGCCTCGCTTTTACTGGGGTGTGAACCGCTGACTAAAGGATTGTTGATGGTGTCGTAGTGACAACGGTCCAACACGGGCGATGCTATTTGGACATGACAATAATAACGCGAATGTTTCTTTCTTGGAACGTGAAGGAAGGACTTCAATAACAAGCAGGCACGTCAACGAGTGCCAATGTGTATAGGGATGAACTCGTTAGGTTTACTGACATCATAATTTATTTAGGACGAAATACGTTGACAACAACAGGTTACAGTACTTCAACATGGATTCCACAGTAAACGTACATGTAGCATATATATAGGCATGGTACAGGCATCAGAATAACTTCCTCACATAAGATCAGGGTTTGACCTTGCGTCAAAGTCATGACCGTTAGGACTATTCAACCATAAAGATCTTGGAATAAATATATTGATTCGGTCCTACAATTCTGGTCGGGTACTTTAGTAGCTTGGTACCCCTGACATGGCAGATCCATACATGCTTGCATATAATATAAACAACGAAGGTTATGTCCTAGTGCTTGGCTAACCTCTCTTCGTCGCCGTGACTCGTGCGACGGCAATCCACATAATATTACAAGCCAATAAATCGTGAAGGATGAAGCCTTGAATCCTTTATAATATTAAAATGCTTTCAGTGAAAGTCCCCGTTAATCCATTATAACACCCCTTTGCAGAAAGGTGCTAGCTAGATGCCAACGAAGGATGGTGACACGAAAGTTCAAGTAAACAATTCACTTCTTACCAAAACTGGTTCGGACTTACGTGAAGTGTAAGCCGACAATGGCTTCTACCAAGAAGTCATTGTACCAGAAGAATACCTAACCCAACACACTGGGTATATATAGGAATATAGGCAACAGACTCAATGTCTGGCATGAGATGCTGGCTTTCATTTTTAACCTCACACGTCATCTGCCTTGCTTGGACACAAGCGCGCACGAATTCCCCTACACCAAATTGTCCATATTCGTGCGTGACAGAAGACATTTATAAAAAACAAACATCAACATAATCTGGTGTGTACTCACTCAACCGGAGTAGAACCTGATGACTACCCGTGAGTGTTTAGAATACAATAAAGGAGGCATCAGCTTCCTTCACACCGTCCGCAAAAAAATTTAATTCTATTAAATTTTTTTTTTTTAATTACCGCGGAGAGGTGAAACAAGCTTACAAATATGTATTATATACTAATAATACTAATAATGCAAGAGAGGCATATTAATCAATAAGAGGAGAGTGAACGAACAAAATCAAATTCAACTCAACTCAACAACAAATATGCATAAAAGCATATCATCACAATTGACCAACTTTGGAACAATGTGGAAGAGATGAAAGAAAATCAAAGCATAAAGGATGATTAATTGAACCCAAATGCAATAAGAAATAAAGAGATATGGTAATACATGAATGTAAAGGAAAAGATGAAAATGCATAAAAATTAAAAAATGAGAAGTGGCAAAAATCAAAGAATATGAATACAACACTTGAAGTTATCAACACACTTAACCGTGTCTAAGGATGAGTAGTATCATTAAATAACTACCAATGACGTATCACTATCTAAAATGAGTGATAGTTACCCGATGTAATCATTAGGATTAAAATATTTATAGTTAATTATATTAAACTAATTAAACTAATTAAATATGTTCATTAATCACAATGTACTGAATAATGTTTCAGTTCATTACACTGCTACAAGTTCAATAAGTTCCCGAAGGTTCTAAGTTAACCTCAAAACAGTTCATAAATACGAAGATCCTGTAAAAGTTAGTATGTTGAAATACCATAGATTCCACAAAATATTGTTAAATCATTCACGATTTAATGTTTATCTAAATTCACAATGTATCTTTACGCAGATAATGTCATAAATACTAAAAGTTATGTGATCCTCACTGTTATATATATATAATTCACTGTTTTTTTTTTCTTTTTTCCGCTTCAAGTAATTCAACGGAATGTTACAACTTTATTCACTTGACTAAGTATGTACAAAAAAAATTGTCACTGATTCACAAAGTAAAGTTCAAAGAACGTCATGTTTACAAATGTGATGTAGTATGTGTAGAGGCATCCACATTTGTAGGGCGTACCACGTCGCATGATTCACTCGGGCAGCGGGATAAAATGTCAGCGAAAACATTCTGTGATCCAGGTATAGCCCGGATTGTGAAACAGTAGGGTTGCAATGAAATTGCATATCTGGTGGACTTTGCAGATCTGACGTCTTTGGTGTTTAATGCAGTAAGTGCTTTCTGATCAGTCTCTACAAAGAAATGTGATCCCAGAAGATAACGTTGGAGTTTAGTTATAGACCACACGAGAGACAAAAGTTCCTTATCGAGAACGGAGTACTTTTGTTCAGCCGACGTAAGTTTCCTTGAGACGAACAGTACTGGGTGTAAGGTGCCCGCATACTCCTGTAGTAACACGCTTCCAATACCGTAGGCAGAGGCGTCACTGCGCAAGATGAAAGGGAGGTTCGCATTAGGCAATTGTAACATAGGAGGTTTAGAAAAGAATGCCTTAATGGTGTCCAACGCGATTTGGTGTTCCTCCGACCACCGAATCACGTTAGCCGCGCCCTTTTTTAATAACGAAGAGAAAGGTGCAGTAATAGTGGACAGATGAGGTATGAACTTAGCGTAGAACTGAACAAGACCCAATAATGATCTCACTTGTTTCTTAGTTTTGGGAGTAGAAATGTTGAGGATCTTAGAGACATTACTGTCCTCAGTATATAACCGACCGTGACCAACGCGGTGACCTAAAAATGAAATTTCGTGAAAACCCACGAAAGCTTTAGAAGGCTTAGCCGTTAAATTACATGACCGTAAAGTGGACAGTAATGTTTTCAATCCAGTAATGTGTTCATCCCATGTGTCATTAAAGAGACAAATGTCGTCAATATATGTAATGACATCGGGACGATGAGAAAGTACGCGACGCATCATGCGTACAAATGTAGCCGGTGCATTTACTAAACCGAATGGCATGAAATTATATTGGAATAACCCTCGTGGAGTAGAAAAAGCAGTAAGTGGCTTTGCCCTTTCGGTCAATGGGACTTGCCAATATCCCTTTGAGAGGTCAAGTTTAGTAAAGAAAGTAGAGTTAGACAGTTTACCCAATAAAGTCTTCTAACAATGGCAATGGTTCCGCGTCAAACTGGGTAAGTTTGTTCAACTTCCTATAATCCACACAGAGACGGATATTGTTATCTTTCTTTCTAATTATGACCATAGAACTAGAATAAGGTGATGTAGATGGTTCAATTATTTTTAACTTTTGCATCTCATCCAATTCCTTATCAACCTGAGAACGAAAGTGCAGAGGTATAGGATATGGACGGACTCGAATAGGTGTATCGTCAGTTAATAGAATGTCATGTTGAATAACTGACGTACGACCTGGGATGTCAGTGAGAACATCTTGAAAAGATCTAAGAACAGCGGAAACTTGCTGATGTTGATCCACCGACAGATCAGAAGAAATAGTAACGTCGTTCCAACTTTCATTAGGATGAAGTGGTACTACCGGTATGGGTAAAGGTACGTCATGAAAAGAAGATTCTTCTTCTTGAATGACGGATAAAGAAGAATAGTGTTGGATAGGTGGTGTAGGCTCATCGGTTGCCTGAAACACTGACTGAAGATAGTCAGGACGAGTGTAATATTCCTTCAACATGTTGATATGGAAAGTCTTATGCTTTCCCATGACATCAACAATATAATCAACATCGGAGATCCTAGATATTATTTTAAAAGGACCTCTCCAAGTAATAAGGAGACGATTGTCTTTGCAAGGCAATAAGACATATGCCTCATCGCCAGGAAGAAGTTGGCGGAGACGTCTATATCTGTTGGCAAAAAGTCGAGCATTTTCTTTAGCTTGTTCTGATGATGTGGTAGCTAATCTACACGCATCTATTATTCTTTCTCTTAAAGAAATCACGTACTCGTAAGAAGATTGAGTTTCATCAGTGATATTATCTTCAATAAGTAAGTCGTGTAGTAACGACATAGGACCGCGCGGTTGAACGCCAAAGACCAATTGAAAAGGAGAAAATCCGGTAGCCTCATTTTTTACTTCGCGATACGCAAAAAGCGCCGCGGGGAGGACTCTATCCCAATTTTCAGGATGGTCCTGAGTTATCTTTCCCAACAACTGTTTAAGCGTCCTATTCTGACGCTCAATTAACCCATTTGACATGGCATGGTAGATAGCACTGAGCGATCTATCTATGCCTAATAACTTCATAACTTGGGACATAGATTCCGATATGAATTGGACTCCATGGTCCGATAAGATCTTTCTAGGAAAACCTAAACGTGAGAAAATCAACCACAATGCATCTGCAACACTGGCAGAAGAAGTATTCTTAAGAGGTATGGCCTCTGGCCAACGAGTACACATGTCAATGCAAGTGAGTATATGTGTATGACCTCTAGCTGATGGTTGCATAGGACCAATTATGTCAATTGCCATTTTATCAAACGGCAGAATCGGAATGTCCGCAGCCTGAATCGGAGCTGCGTGGTATGGACCACGTACTTTGACCTCCTGACATGTTGTACAGGAGCGGCAGTAAATATTGACATCCCTATGGACGCCTGGCCAATAGAATGCAGATAGCACTCTAGATTTGGTTCTGGAGAACCCCATATGGCCCGCACATTGAGTGTCGTGCGCATGGTGTAATATACGACCTCTCATTGTCGTAGGTACCAAGATCTGAGAACGTACGGATGAATCAGCATCTCGTATCACTCTCACTAATATCCCATTCTTTAACGCAAATCTATGTTTAGATCCTGTATAAGAAGTATTACCAGTGTTATTAGACAAATGAAAATTTTTTTTCAAAGAAGCATCATTCTTTTGTAATGTCATAAATGACTCCCGTGAAATAGGAGTGTTAACATCATCATTATTACCTTGGACAGTAGGTACAGTAGGTGTATCTTGCAACATATCATGAGCTTGTGCTCTAGTTACAACTGCATTAGCAGTATGTATATGTCGCTTTTCCCAATTAGCAATTTGCTGTGGGGTACACTCTTTAATGCCATGTATCCGACCAAGTATTATGTCACAAACTGGTGACGGGAGGAGACATGCATGTACATTTCCTGAAAAAAATGGAGTGTGAATATTAATTATAGCTGTGGGAAATGTTTCTACAGTTCCTCCAAACGTGCGGCATTTAATGGTCTTTCCAGTGGCACAGGATGGGTTGACCAAAGAGCTTCTGACGCCGATCGTGGAGCAACCTGAATCGAAAAGGACAGAGCATGGAATAGAATTTAGGAAACCACGATTGAACTTAAGTCTTCCTTCTCCATTGTGAGCTGAAGTAGCCGTACACACAGCTGGTAGACTGGGTAACACATGTCCGCAACGGAGTGTCGTGATCGCCTTGTGCTGGAACAGGGTTTTACATTCTTGGCAACACTTTATCTGTTCATAATCAATAGAACAAGACATTGCATTATGAGTGTTGTTATTCGTATTATTCTCTTTGTTAACTTGTGTGTCAACAATAGCTACATTAGTTTGATGGCGTGGCCCTCTGCTAGAAGATCTAACTCTACGTCGCGATCGATTGTGACTATCATTTCTAAAATTGCCATTATTATCATTTCTGCTTGTGTTACCGTATTGATTTGAATGATAATCAGTGATATCACTGTTATGGCTTTGACCATAAAATCTATTACGAAAATCTTGTCTATTGTTAGGATTCTGAGATTTAGATCGCCAATTTTGTTTATAAGTACCTACTTGATAATTTCCATACTTATTGTTATCCCAATCTCTGGATTTGTGAAATTGACCCCAAGAATTGTTATATGGAGAAGAATGCTGAAATTGCTTCCCCTTATAAAAATTACAAGAATTGAAATTCTCGTCATTTCCCTTTTTGTAGTTTCTGTCATTACTTAAAGAGCGATGGCGTCTGCGATAATCCTGTTGTATTGCAAAAGCAACGGGAAATTCATCTTTAACCTGAGTATTCCCAAAATTCAAGTTTGGGTGTGCGGTACAGTATTGTACACAGGTTTGCTGCATTTCATTTATGCTTGAATGTTTATGTTCGTGCAAAAAAGCAAGAAAAGCTGGGTTAACCGAGGACAAAACTTTATCGCGTAATAATAAATCTCTCAATGCGTCAAAAGTTTTATCCGTCTTGGATAATTCGATCCATCTATCCAATGTAAGTGCTATTTGATCAATAAAATCGTTAAAATGTTTTCCCGTTTGTGGCAGCATAGATTTGAATTTTAAACGATATTCATTCTCTGTCATTTGATATTTAACAAGTAAAGCAGTTCTGAGAGCCTCATAGTTATTTTTATCAGCAGTAGTTGCAATATGATATACTGACATAGCTTCACCTGTAAGTAGTTCTGATAATTTTACACAGTATTGAGATTTTTCCACGTGATAGGCCTCGCATGTTGCCTCGAACCTATGTAGATAATGAATCACATCGTCCGATGGAGGATTAAATTTTGGTAATATTAAATGAAAATTTTTAATATTTCCTTGTTTAGACGAATTTTGGCCCTCCTGAGACTTTTGAGCACTAGCCTCCTGAGATAATCGAAAGTGATTAAATTCGAATTCCTTCATTTCTTTTTCATGTTGAATTTGAAGTTGATATTTGTTTGTATTTTCTTCAGCTAGCAATCTCCTTTCTTCTGTTTCTTTTTGTTTAATTTCCGCCTCCAATCTTTTATGATCTGCTTCACGCTGAAACCGTTTCTCATTTTCCTGAGACTCAAATATCCTCTTCTTTTCATTTTCCTCTGCTTCAAATCTCAAATTTTCTTGTTTGAGAAGTTCTAATTTTCTCTGTTCAGCTTCTATCTCTTGAGCCTTTTTGTATTCTGATAGTGCGAATGCTTTCGCTTCGTCAGGAGCCATCCCAACGGATTTTGCCTGTTTCATAAAATATTCAAGCGACGACATTTTGATTTACTCAAATAATTATCAATTAATTTACTTTAAGTGTGTGCAATACGTTCTTGTCTAAGAATGGTACCTAATTATCACCTAAGTATACAAAATATTATTAATCAGTGAAAATAATTTATACAATGAAATATTAAGAACAGACAAGAGCCATAGACAATAGCAACAACAATGACAAGACAAGATAATCAAAGACGAAGAAGACGATCGCAGAGGTCAACAAAATTAAAATGTGAAACTAAAATAGGATGTCGTAAAAATTTACGATGATAACTGCGATAAAAACTTACACAAGACAATTGACAAGACAGTGTAAAAACATATGTTTTGTAAAAAACTCAACGAAAGTCAGGTTAGAAGGACAATAATCACATACAAGATACATCATAAAACCAAGGTAAGAATAAAAATAACTATGAAAACAACGATTAAAACTTGACGGAACAGCTAAACAAATACTACCATAAGAGACAAGTAGCGATCGGAACTACAGCAAGGTTTCTAGCCTTGAACCGGAATTATCGCTCAATTGAAACTTACAAATAAATCCTATAGAACATCTGACAAAGAGCCCGAATCAGCTTCGAGATGAACCTCGTTTGTCAGATCGACCTCCCTACCGCCCACAACAAACATGGAACATAAAACATGCATCACAAGAAATACTACAATAGACATATTAAAAAGCGGCTCAGCTAACATAAGACGGTGACAACGAACAGAGTAATACTCATCATTTTGTGATAAAATGCAATTTCCAGGATTGCAGAGTCCTGCACTCCGGCGCTGTATCACCGAGGAAGCTTACGTAGCACCTGGTAGAGTCCGCAAATGATTGAAGCAGTTGAGTCCATCCTGACCTTGAGTAGCCGTTAGATTTTATAACCAGTCCAGGATGTTGTCGCCTTGAAAGACTGCATTTTTACTTTCAACCGAGTTGGATTGAGTTCGATTCCGTTACTGAAAAAATGGATATTTTCAGACCACACTGCGCCGCCATAGTTGTAGCCTCGCTTTTACTGGGGTGTGAACCGCTGACTAAAGGATTGTTGATGGTGTCGTAGTGACAACGGTCCAACACGGGCGATGCTATTTGGATTGCTTATGTTTGTATCATAAGTATAATTGTGTCTTTACCTGCGATGTCAGGTTGATTAGGGGTTGTCTTCCCTTGTTTATTCATTCATTGTGTTTGACCTTTAGGGTCAGAGGTTGTCAGTTCGGGCGTAGGCCTATGGGAAGGTTTTTTAAGCGGGAGTGAGATATACTTCCGGGAAGCCGGGAGGTCCTGTTTTTCTGAAGGGACCAAGAGTCCATTGTTTTTCGGGGAGAATCTTCGAAGTAACTGCTATGGCAGTTTTCCCCAGTTAATCTCTGTGCGTCGGGATGACGACAGAATTCCTTGTGTAGTTCTGAGGATTCATTTACCAGGTAATACCGACCTTTATGCATTATTACGCTTTTCGGTGGCAGAACATGTAAAGGATTACCTAGGGTGAACAGCAGTTCACGGATCCGCCATTTCAGAACTTATATATTTGTGCTCGAGGTAGCCATCCAAGACTGTTAGTCTTATATTGTCCAGAAATCCAGTGACGAAGATATATTGTGGGAGCCGCAGATTGGCGGAACTTCTATCTACAATAAGTATTACTGCAGGGTTGATGATAACCTATTTAACAGAAGTACACGGCCGACGTTAGGACGAGGCCTGTGCTTCCGGCTATTATACTACAGCCTGTTATGTGCAATTGGCAGGGAGTGCCAAGTTGCACCTGTGTGTCAAGGTAACTAAGGCATCTGACGCGTTTAGTCAGAGACGCCAAGGGCGACGCTACGAACTGTCATTATTGAAGAACTTTGCTATTGACCATGCACGTCTATTCTGATGTTTACCTTTTTGAATGCCAAATGTATACCTATCGATGTCAGGTCAGCATGACCTTGTTACACTGACTGTTCCTGTTGATATTATGTGTGTTCCCGTCAATAAATGTCTTGAAACATGCCTGCAGTGTCAAAGCATCCTTGATTACTGCATGTGAGAGTATGGGTTGCAGGATCTACATCTATACGAGCCTAAACACATTCGCGTCTTCATTCGCACCCACACTCAATTCATCATACGCTCGCACTACACATCTAACAACATGTATACTGTCTTGGGCCAGTGATCACCTCAACAAGAAAAAAAGACAGTTACATTTCTGGTGGACCAGTTACGTGGGCTCTTATGATACATTTCTTGTCGCCAATGTGGCCTAGAAACTTACATTTCGGATGGACCAGATCTGTGGGTTTAAAAAGAACAGAGCGAGCATTTGACATTATTGTTGACATTTATGGATCCAGAAATTTACATTCCTGGTTGGCTGTTACATGTATGATGTCTCCAGTTTTGTCGAGAAAGTTACAAGAAGGACAAGTACACATTACACTTCTGATCTGTGGGTCTAAGCTACACACGGGACAGCCGTAACACACAACGCTAATTCTACACTTGCAAGTTTTGGCTACAACAGGACAGATATAGGTCATCAACGGTTGACACAAATAAACAGTACGAGCATTTATATTATAATGCTACATAAAGCATAACAAGACAAGTACTGAAGTGAACTACTAGGCATTTGCTACGTGGACCATAACTGCATAGAAGGCGGGTTCCTATTGTAAACAGTACTGCGGGTTGTGACACGTTTCATTCAACAACAGACTTTTCTAGGTCAGAGCATTCAAGCTACATTGTTGGAGGTCAAGTGTCTGTAAACAGTACGTGAAATTGTAAACATTCAATGTGCAAGCCCTAATTTGAGAAGGTCATAGTAACTTTGGTTCGTGAATACTTTATGTTACAGTGGATTTGACGTTCAGTGCGCGTTTGACATTTCGTTTCTGTGTTCGCAAGGAGCAAGAAATTTATTTTAGTTTCAGCTGTGACTGAACTTGTTCTGCAACACATTGAAATTGATTGCTATATGTTTATGTCACTTCTACTGTTTTTGGTGTATTTTTCTGCGGGTTTTTCGGTTGGTGGGTCTTACGGTAAATATGCCACTTGATCGAGGCTTACTGTAAGCGGTCTGTAGGTGCAAATTTTCTTAATTTGGAAATTTGCTAGTGACAATTGGTCGCTATTGATGTTAGCTGTGATGTAATTGTACTTAACGTTGTTTTTGTAATATTTTGTCTGTTTTTCAGTTTTGATTGTCGAATTGTTTTGTTTGTATTCTGTAGGTCTCTCCTTTCTTGTGTATTTCTCTACACATTTTTGGTTAAAACAGTGTTGCCATTTGTATTGTTTTGTATCTTTGTCTTTGTATTTTTTTTTTTTTTTGGTTGTACTACATTACTGTCATGCACAGTCTACATACACATACTTGGTCATGTTTTGATATTATTGATAAGGTAGACTCTTCATATAGAGTTTGTTAAATAATATTATATAAGATATTTATACAAGTTCTTTGATAAAAGACTTGTTATCTACAAAGATTGAGACAAGGTAAATACATATTCAAGTTCTTTATAAAAAAAGACTTGTGCCCATAGTGAGTGGGATATAAGGGAATTTTTTTTTTCCCACAGGTACTCAAGTGATTTTTTTGGGTACATTATAAACAAGAGGAACATACAAAGTCTTTGTCTAAGACTAAGACAGTAAAATAAAGTAAAGTGAGTATACAAGTCTAGCATTTCAGACTTGTCTCCCATTGAAGTGGGATAAGGTAATTTATTTAATTTTTTTTCAGGTTTCTGATCTCATTAGACAGAATGTCTACATTGGATTTCTTCATCCAGCAAGGGTTGACCCTTGGTAAGTCTGGTAAAGAATTGGAAGAATATTCATCTGCTCAATTCGCCATTGCATTAAAGTCAGAAGAAAAGAAACAAAAAGAGGAAATTAAATTGAAAGCAGAAGCTGAACTAAAGAAGCTAGAAGCTGAGAATAGAAGATTAGAACTTGAAGAAAGAAGGTATCAAAGAGAGGCTGAGGAGAGAAAAGCTCAAGCTGATGAAAGAAAATTCCAGATGGAAATGGAAGACAAAAAAATTCAAGCTCAAGCTGCTGCAGAGGAAAAAAAACTTCAAGCTGCTGCAGAGGAAAAAAAAACTTCAAGCTGCTGCTGAGGCTGAAATTAGAAAAATGGAACATGAGGAAAGAAAACAGAAGATGGAACTTGATGAAAAACTCGCAATTTTGGAGTTAGAGAAATTGAAATTGGCGAGTACGGGTGCTCAGCAAACAACTTCGAGTACGACAAAGGAGTTTGTTAGTAGGATTAAATTGCCTCATTTCAATCCTTTAAAGGATGACGTAGCAGATTATCTAGATAGATTCCAATTTTTGTGCGATACGCATAACATAAAAAAGGAAAAATATGTTGAACAACTGATGCCATTTTTTACAGGTGACACAGTGACTACTCTTATGACAATAGACGAACATGAGAGGACTAATTATGATGTTGTCAGGGCAGCATTGCTAAAAAAATACCAATTAAAACAAGAAGACTATCGTCTTCGTTTTAGGACAATGTTGCCAGAAAATGGAGTAGATTTCTCTGATTTTGTTACAAAGATACGTCGTACATTTACACGATGGGTTGAGTTGTCTCAGATTGAGAAAACATATGAAGGTCTAATGGACTTATTATTGCGAGATAAGGTTTTGTCATCTGTTAATGATTCTTTTCTTGCATTCCTTCATGAGCGTAAGCCTAAAAACTTAAAAGAAATGGAGGAATACTGTTGTCAGTATGCCACAGCACATCCCCATGCTACAGTTAGCAATTCTAAAGTGAAAGAAGGGTTGCCAGCTGCTTCGGCAACACCATATGGCCCTAATTTCAGAAAAAAATTTCAGGGTGCTCAACAAAATTGGAATAGGGGAAGTAATCAAAATTACACTCAGAAGCGGAGTAATCCAACACATGATGGTTCTTCGTCTATGCAGTGGAGACAAGATGGTAGTTCTCGTAATTTTAGTGGTAATAATTTGAGACACTTTCGTAAAGGCTATCCAAATAATAACTATTCAAATTTTCGAGGTAATCATTCTCGACGTCAAGATTATGACGATGGTGAATTTAGAAACCGGGATTCAAACCGGAATGATGATTACAATAGGCAATATGATCACAATTACAGGGGAAATGATAGTCGAAATAATTACAGGGGAAATGATAGTCAAAATAATTACAGGGGAAATGATAATCGAGGTAGACCTAGGTTTAACAAAAAAAAGACCTTACCAACAGGCAAACTCTGCGCAACAAGAGTTTGATGGAGCCTGTAATACAGTAAATGATAGTGGTAACTCTAGGGCTATCACTGGTTGTGCTTTCGATTTTGGGAGAGCAACTGAATGCCCCCAATGCTTAACATTGTTCGATTCATCAACTGTATCTACGCTAAGTTGTGGTCACCCTCTTCCTGCTCTACCTGCTACAGTTGCGCATGATGGGAGAGGATCTCTCATCTTACATAAAGGTCTAATAAATGATAGGCTAGTCTCAGTACTTTTCGATTCGGGATGTACTACCGTCGGGGTTAAGGAGTCTCTGATAGATCCTTGCTGTGCCACTGGAAAAACAATCAAATGTGTTACATTTGGTGGTACTATGGAAAGCTATCCTACTGCTATTATTAGGATTGACACTCCTTTCTTCACAGGAGATGTCCATGCATGTCTTCTTCCTAATCCTATTGCGGATCTTATAATCGGTCGTATTCATGGGGTTAAGGAATGCACCCCGCAACAAATTTCTAGTTGGGAAGAAAGAAACATTCAAACGGTCAATGCAGTGGTGACAAGAGCTCAAGCTCTTAATCCCCCAACTTCATCTGATAATAGTAATGAAGTTGATAGCCAAGACGAGCACTTGGTGATTTCCCATGACTCGTTTGTTAAACGTCAAGAAGAGGATCCTTCTTTGAAGAAATACTTCCTTCTTGCAAAGAAAGGGGATCCCAATCAAAATACGAATCACAAATCGTATATCACTATGAAGAATGGTATATTGGTACGAATGGTACAACACTCGGACAAGTCTATGCACTCGCAAATTCTTGTGCCTAAGTGTATGAGAGCCTTAATTCTTCGGCATGCACACGATTCTCAGTGTGCGGGACACATGGGTTTTTCCAGAACTAAAACTAGAGTCCTTGCGTCATTCTTTTGGCCATTCGTGAATAAAGACATCCGAATTTATTGCCGATCTTGCAAAATTTGTCAAGAGGTCAAGTCTAGGGGTCCGAGACATGCTGCTCCTATTCAGGCTGCAGATATTCCGATTCGGCCGTTTCAGAAAATGGCTATAGACATCATTGGTCCGTTCAAAATTAAGTCAGCCAGAGGACACCAATTTATCCTCACTTGCGTGGACATGTGCACGCGTTGGCCAGAGGCTATTCCTCTGAAGAGCATATCAACTGTCGATATCGCTGATGCTCTTTGGCTCGTATTTTCTCGTCTGGGATTCCCCGGAGAAATACTGTCGGATCACGGCACTCAGTTAATTTCGGACGTTATGTCTCAGGTAATGGCTACGCTAGACATTAAAAGGTCTCTCAGTAGTATTTATCATCCAATGTCCAATGGATTGGTAGAACGTCTTAACAGGACACTAAAGAACTTACTTGGCAAGATAACGGAGGATCATCCTGAAGATTGGGACAGGGTTTTACCTGCAGTCCTCTTTGCCTATAGAGAGGTTCCCAACGAGCATACAGGGTTTTCTCCTTTCGAACTTGTCTTTGGCGCGCAACCGCGCGGGCCAATGTCCTTGTTACACGATTTGATAACTTCCGATAATATCGACGATGATACACAATCGTCATATGAATATGTTATAGCTCTTAGGGAAAAGATTATCGAATCGTGCAGGTTAGCAACTTCATCTTCCGAATTTGCGAAAGAAAAAGCTAGGCGATTTGCTAATAAGAAAAGACGCCTACGTCAACTTTGTCCTGGAGACAAAGCATATGTCTTACTGCCCTCAAGAGAGAATAGACTTCTCATTTCTTGGAAGGGTCCATACACTATAGTCTCGAAAATTTCTGATGTCGACTATATTGTCGATGTGGATGGAAGGCATAAAACCTTCCATATAAATATGCTAACAGAGTTTATTGAACGTCCAGACTATTTACAGCCTATTTTCCAGGCGACGGACGACTCTCCAGTTCAACATGGTCACATCTCATCCCTGTCCGTTATACAGGATGAGGAAACTATTTTTTCTGACGTGAACTTACCTCTTCCTGCGATTCCACTTACTTCAATGGAATCGTGGAGAGACGTTACAGTCTCTTCCAACTTGTCTTTTGAGGAACAACGTCAAGTATCCTCTACGTTACAATCATATCAGGATGTCCTTACCGACATTCCTGGACACACAGATGTCATAGAACATGACATCATACTTACTGATCGTAATCCGATCAGAGTAAGACCATACCCAATACCTATTCATTTTCAAGCACAAGTCGAGAAAGAATTGGATGAAATGATTCAACTACAAATAATTGAACCATCCACTTCAGCTTATTCTTCGTCGATAGTTATTGTTCGAAAGAAAGACAATAACATACGTCTTTGCGTTGATTATCGCAAATTAAATCAAGTTACGAAGTTCGATGCTGAACCTATGCCGTTATTAGATGATCTACTTATTAGACTTTCTAAAGCTAAATTCTTTACTAAACTAGACTTGTCGAAAGGTTATTGGCAAGTCCCACTGACGGAACACGCCAAACCTCTCAATGCTTTTTCGACACCTAGGGGTCTGTTTCAATGGAATTTTATGCCTTTCGGGCTTATGAACGCCCCAGCGACTTTCGTACGCATGATGCGACGAATTCTATCAGATCGTGCAGATGTCATTGCATATTTAGACGACATCTGTCTTTTCAGCGATACTTGGGAAGAACACTATGTGGGTCTGAAGGAATTGCTATCTACTCTACGTGAGCATAGTTTGACTGCTAAACCCTCTAAAGCTTTTGTTGGGTTTAGTGAAATTTCCTTCCTAGGTCATCGAGTTGGTCATGGTCTGTTGAAGACAGAGGACCAAAACATTTCAAAGATATTAAATATCTCGGTTCCGAAGACAAAAAAGCAAGTGCGTAGTCTCTTGGGATTGATACAATTCTATGGAAGATTCATTGAGAATCTGTCCTCCATTATGGCACCACTTTCAACGTTATTGAAAAAAGGTTCTCCTAATATGGTGCGTTGGTCCCAAGAATGCCAATCTTCATTGGATCAGGTTAAGAATTTGTTCTCATCTCATCCTATCTTAAGACTACCGACGATTGATAAGACTTTTGTCCTTCGTAGTGATGCCTCTTCCACTGGCATTGGAGCGGCACTAATGCAGGAATATTCAGGAACTCTGCATCCTGTAATGTATATTTCTAGGAAGCTGAATGCGGCAGAAAGGAATTACTCGGTTTTGGACCGTGAATTGTTAGCTATGGTTTGGTCCATTCTTAAGCTACAAAGGTTCCTTCTGGGCGCGCATTTCTTTATGGAAACCGACCAAAAAGCTCTTACGGCTATGCAAAGTAAGGATTTGAAGAGCTCGAGATCTACTCGTTATGCTATTGCTCTTCAGCCTTTCCATTTCACGGTGCGAGCTATCCGTGGTTCGGATAATGTGATGGCGGACATATTGTCTAGATGCCCACATGATTCCAGTTAAATCTTGTGTCCTAGTTTTTCCTGATATACTTTCAGACTTAGGTCTGTCCTTAATATCATAATATGTTGTAATACAAATGTATTTGGATGATGTTTAGATAATTTAACAAATTTCATTTTGTCCATCCATCAGTGATATGTTGCTAAAATAGCATTGACATTTGTATATTGCTATGATTATATTATTTAGTAATGTTTGATATATGATTGGTATTGCCAGCAACTTAGGTTTCTTGAATGGTATCCCTTAGTTTGTTTGGCTTAAAGGAAATATTTTCTCCTATGTTGGGAGATGATTTGTACCCTCTTCTATTGTACCTGATATTAGGTTCATTGTTTGCATGGGCACAGAAGTGATACTGGTGCTATCTTGCTCATGAACATATTAAAAAAAAAAAAATTGCATTTTTTTTTTTACAGGGGGGTGGTAGTAATGTTGCTGTCATTTTCGACGGAGTCATCTGTCAAGTTATTTGCTTATGTTTGTATCATAAGTATAATTGTGTCTTTACCTGCGATGTCAGGTTGATTAGGGGTTGTCTTCCCTTGTTTATTCATTCATTGTGTTTGACCTTTAGGGTCAGAGGTTGTCAGTTCGGGCGTAGGCCTATGGGAAGGTTTTTTAAGCGGGAGTGAGATATACTTCCGGGAAGCCGGGAGGTCCTGTTTTTCTGAAGGGACCAAGAGTCCATTGTTTTTCGGGGAGAATCTTCGAAGTAACTGCTATGGCAGTTTTCCCCAGTGAATCTCTGTGCGTCGGGATGACGACAGAATTCCTTGTGTAGTTCTGAGGATTCATTTACCAGGTAATACCGACCTTTATGCATTATTACGCTTTTCGGTGGCAGAACATGTAAAGGATTACCTAGGGTGAACAGCAGTTCACGGATCCGCCATTTCAGAACTTATATATTTGTGCTCGAGGTAGCCATCCAAGACTGTTAGTCTTATATTGTCCAGAAATCCAGTGACGAAGATATATTGTGGGAGCCGCAGATTGGCGGAACTTCTACCTACAATAAGTATTACTGCAGGGTTGATGATAACCTATTTAACAGAAGTACACGGCCGACGTTAGGACGAGGCCTGTGCTTCCGGCTATTATACTACAGCCTGTTATGTGCAATTGGCAGGGAGTGCCAAGTTGCACCTGTGTGTCAAGGTAACTAAGGCATCTGACGCGTTTAGTCAGAGACGCCAAGGGCGACGCTACGAACTGTCATTATTGAAGAACTTTGCTATTGACCATGCACGTCTATTCTGATGTTTACCTTTTTGAATGCCAAATGTATACCTATCGATGTCAGGTCAGCATGACCTTGTTACACTGACTGTTCCTGTTGATATTATGTGTGTTCCCGTCAATAAATGTCTTGAAACATGCCTGCAGTGTCAAAGCATCCTTGATTACTGCATGTGAGAGTATGGGTTGCAGGATCTACATCTATACGAGCCTAAACACATTCGCGTCTTCATTCGCACCCACACTCAATTCATCATACGCTCGCACTACACATCTAACAACATGTATACTGTCTTGGGCCAGTGATCACCTCAACAAGAAAAAAAGACAGTTACATACTTCAACATGGATTCCACAGTAAACGTACATGTAGCATATATATAGGCATGGTACAGGCATCAGAATAACTTCCTCACATAAGATCAGGGTTTGACCTTGCGTCAATGTCATGACCGTTAGGACTATTCAACCATAAAGATCTTGGAATAAATATATTGATTCGGTCCTACAATTCTGGTCGGGTACTTTAGTAGCTTGGTACCCCTGACATGGCAGATCCATACATGCTTGCATATAATATAAACAACGAAGGTTATGTCCTAGTGCTTGGCTAACCTCTCTTCGTCGCCGTGACTCGTGCGACGGCAATCCACATAATATTACAAGCCAATAAATCGTGAAGGATGAAGCCTTGAATCCTTTATAATATTAAAATGCTTTCAGTGAAAGTCCCCGTTGATCCATTATAACACCCCTTTGCAGAAAGGTGCTAGCTAGATGCCAACGAAGGATGGTGACACGAAAGTTCAAGTAAACAATTCACTTCTTACCAAAACTGGTTCGGACTTACGTGAAGTGTAAGCCGACAATGGCTTCTACCAAGAAGTCATTGTACCAGAAGAATACCTAACCCAACACACTGGGTATATATAGGAATATAGGCAACAGACTCAATGTCTGGCATGAGATGCTGGCTTTCATTTTTAACCTCACACGTCATCTGCCTTGCTTGGACACAAGCGCGCACGAATTCCCCTACACCAAATTGTGCATATTCGTGCGTGACAGAAGACATTTATAAAAAACAAACATCAACATAAGTTGGTGTGTACTCACTCAACCGGAGTAGAACCTGATGACTACCCGTGAGTGTTTAGAATACAATAAAGGAGGCATCAATGACATTTTTAATAAATGGAAACATACTGTTCTCTTAACCGATGCGCCACCAGTTATAAAGTCCAGGTTATACCGACTTGGGCAGAACCCAGCAACGGAAGGCAGAGATTAAAATCTTAAATGTAGATAAGCATTGATCGTTTCTAGAAAAACCTGCGCGGGCTGGATCGATCAAATACATAAACGTTTTACAGAAGTTGCTAAGAAGACCCGTGAATATCAGTCGGACAGGGTGCCACTGTACTATGCGTTTCAAATTTCCTTCATGCGCCCACGCTGGTTTACTCAAAGGACAGCAGACGACCTTCCGAATTAAGAGGTTATAGATCAGTGGAAGGCTGAGAAACTCGCATTATAAGCTTTGCCGACGGCTGTTTGCGAGCGATCTTTTAGTTTTCCCTGACCGCGCTATTTATAGCTATCGTGACAGAGGCCATGTGGTCAACTTCCTAACGGGGAAAAAAAATGTGGCGGTGTTTACTTTTGATAGGGCTTAATTAATGCTTTCAGGCTACTTTATTATTATAAATACCGGCTTTAATTTTGCGTTAAGCTAGACTAGAAATGTTAGAGTAAATGTTAGAACAAGAATAAACATTTTATCACAATTAGAACAGAAGATATAATAGTCTGAAATAGTGTAAAATTTACGTTTTTAAAAATTTTGTTATGGTTTGCTTCTAATGCAATTTACACTAAAACGGTCACAATCAACATGCATAACAAATTACAGAAATCAAAAGTAGAAAACCTGCAGAAAATGGATATCATAGTTTTGTTTTGGTTTCATGCGTCAAACATTAATTATTGAAACATTAAATTGCAAGTCCACATTTATTACCTTAAAATAACACACCCTATTGTCCCCAAAACATGAGAGCTAACAATTATCTCTCAATCATACATCACGATGGTCATGTAAAAATGAGTATGGTCATGAATAAAATGAAATGTTCAATTTAATAAATAAAACATACACCTATTAAATGATTTCCACACTCTGTTAATTCTGTCACTATTGTATTTTTAATACCCGCTGGCGCGTCTTTCAATTTTGGAAATAGTGGAATGTACAAATTCTTCTCCTTGCACTCGATGCATGCCCATTCCAAAGCCATGAGTTCTGATCCAGTCTGCGCAATGTTTTTCTAAGATGTGCTGTTTAGGAATTGTCTTACTGGGGAATAGCTTTCTGAACAAAGATATATATGTCTCTATTGATGCTGTTATTGATTCTTTACTAATTGGTTTACTGTGTGATATATTGTTGTGTACTTTCTCAAATGCTTCGTTCAGTGAGTTGAATTGTTCTTGGGCAATAAAAGCTATGTCAGTTATATCTTGTTTGTCTGTAATTTTCAGTGTTTGTGTAATGATTGCTCTTGTAAGATCTTTATAAACTTTTTGTGTGAGATATCCGTGGCAGTGGTTCCCTATGAATGCTCTGCTATGATAAGCCTGTGGTATGATTTTGTGTTTGGCTAGTACCTTGTCCAAGTGTGAGCAAACTGGACCAGACCTAGCACACAGATCTTGAAACTGAAGTTTGGCCAGCGCATCTTGTGCATTTTCAAGTTTAACTTTAAAACTATCTGTCTCCTCCTTATCCTCACAAAGTTCAATACCTGCCTGAAAAAAATTCAATTTTAGCTTCTAATTCTTCTGCCTGTTTCCAGTTCCTACCAAATCTCTTCAAGTTCTTAATAGTACTAATGTTTGCATGTATCTCTTGCGGATTCTCAAATATCTTTGCGTCTATTGTATCTGCTACCTGTTCTAGAAGTCTGTGGTGTTTCTTCTTCTTCTTCCTCGTTTGTCCTGAAAAGGACGGTGGTTGCGTTGTGTCTGTTTACGCCTAAGCTGTGATATCTGCACCTTTCGGTCAGACATCCGACTTCTGCACGGCATTTTTTAGGACCGGGTTTGCCTTCCCATTGCGATCCACACTCGCTCAGCCAGACTGCTCTGCTGCAGACAGTTTCCAGGACCACCACGTGGAGGTGGAGTGCGGTCTTGACCAGCTCTGATTCGCTGGTCCTGACGCAGGCAGTCAAGCTATGAGTCGCTGACTGCGTTCTCTATTGCTGCGTCTTTGGGTCCCTGTGGTGTTTCAAAACAATGCCTAATAAAATATGAAGGTAAGGAGGAGCTACATTTTCAATTTCAATCTCTAACATTGGTTTGTGTAAACAATTATGGTAACGTGCCACTTGCCTTTTATTCCCTTTCCCATATTTCATATATCTATTGTAATATCTTATCAACATGGCCAAACTTCTTGGTTTGCAAGTTGTATGCTCTCTGGATGTCTTTATTTCCTTGTTTTGCTGGAGACACCACAGACATGGGTATGTTCCTTGAGCTCCAGACAAACCAAACATTTTCATCAAAAAGTCATAAGGAAACAACAACTTCTTTACCATCCCACTCTAAATCTTTTAGTGACTCTATCTGAGCGTTCATGCCATTTATAAATATTTCTAAATTATCATATGTATCTCTGACTCTAGCCATTGATAAAAGGATGGTATTAGATTTAGAATTTGGTTTCTCTAAATTTACTACCTGCATTGTAACTTTGAACTGTGAATGAAAGAAGATATACAAACAGTTACTTAGAATTCTTTGGCAGCCGTCGTGTGCACAGGATTGTCTACCAAAGAACATTAATGGAACAGTCCTTATCTCACACACAATTAAAAAAAGACATTCATATTATAAATATAAGATTAACAAGACTTGAAAGATAGATCAAAGTATGGGAAAGTAATCTATCTATAGCTTTACATGTTTTCTGACGCTTATATACGCAGCTAAATATCATTATAAATGAATTAAAATGCAAAAACAGATGGTGCTTTACAAAAAGTTATTTTTTTACAACCTTATTTAAGATGTGCGAGTATCAGGAATGCGTTTACAGTGATTTAAATGTTATAAAATCTGGTGACAATATGCTTGTTCTTGTAATGCCAAACTCACAAAACTGACTACCACACATTCTCAAGATATGAAACCAAAAAAAAAAAAAAAGTATGTGGAAATAATCTTTAGCCTCCCTTCGAGAAGTCTTTATAATTATAAACTCATTCGAAAGGGCATATTTTTAGATATTACATTAATAAAAAGATTACTTATTTTATGAATTTCCTCAAATGATGACGCTGTTTTCAAAAGTCTGTAACTCCGTCAAAACTAATTTCAAACAAATAAAAATGCAATCAAAAATAGAACACAGAACAAAGTTATAGTACACAAAAGAGTTTTAGCGCTGTCTTTATCCAGAACGAGTGTGTAATGATTTATATAATTACTGATTTTACACACACATCAGCTGATTTTCCCCGCCTAAACCCCCAGTAATCATTTACGGTGCACATGAAGATTATTACCCGGTGTCAGAATTCCGGTCACCGAAACTAAAAGAGCGCTCTGGTATAGGCACGGCTGTTTGCCAGCGATCTTTTAGTTATTTCCCCTTTTAACCCGACCGCGCTATTTATAGCCCACTTGACAGAGGTCACGTGGTCAACTTCCTTATGGGAAAAACTTGTGGCGATGTTTACTTTTGATAGGGCTTAATTAATGCTTTTAGGCTACTTTATTATTATAAATACCGGCTTTAATTTTGCGTAAAGCTAGACTAGAAATGTTAGAGTAAATTTTAGAACAAGAACAAACATTTTATCACAATTAGAACAGAAGATATAATAGTCTGAATTAGTGTAAAATTTACGTTTTTTTTATATTTTGTTATGGTTTGTTTATAATGCAATTTTCACTAAATCGGTCACAATCAACATGCATAACAAATTACAGAAATCAAAAGTAGAAAACCAGCAGAAAATGGATATCAAAGTTTTGTTTTGGTTTCATGCGTCAAACATTAATTATTGAAACATTAAATTGCAAGTCCACATTTATTACCTTAAAATAACACACCCAATTGTCCCCAAAAACATGAGAGCTAACAATTATCTCAATCATACATCACGATGGTCATGTAAAAATGAGTATGGTCATGAGTAAAACGAAATGTTCAATTTAATAGATAAATAGGTGTATTTAATAAATACATCTATTAAATGATTTCCACACTCTGTTAATTCTGTCAATCTCAAGCAACAACTGCCATAATTTGCTCTAGCCCCAAAATTTCGCTCAATTATCATTCATACTTCCTTTTTTTAATAGGATGAATCTGTACATTCACAGATGGAGAAATTTGTAACAAATGAGTTTCCATTATAAATTTTAATTGTGAAGTTATATTTTTTAATACCGCTGGCGCGTCTTTCAATTTTCAATCTTCTCTGTTTTCTCTCCTGTGCCCACGTAAGACCTACTGTTTCCTTCATGGCTATTGCTAATTATTTGGAGATTCTAACTCTACTTTCAATGCCTGCTTTCCTGCAAATTTCCTGACGTGACGTTTCTGAACAGCGTTGTAGTTCATGTGCCTGCTGCAGGTCTAATGAATCAGTTGATGTTCCAGCAATATGTTTTCTAACAGTGTGGAGCAATTGAGATCGCTTACGTTTTGTTGGCGTTCTGGTGACTGATGTTTCTCTTCTATGTTTAATTAGTTTTTTGTAGTACAATAGGCTGTCCTCTGGTTTTGCATTTTATGATATTACTTTTTGCTGTTTCTAGTTTTTTTCTAACAATGGATGTGAATAGGGGTTCTTCCTTTTGTGTTAGTAGTTGTGAAGGTGGCTTAGCAAGTAACTGTTGTACTGTGATGTCGCTTTTGAAGACAGGCGAGGTGGATGTACTTGTCGTATGTATAACTGACTTGGTAGGTGTAGATGTGGCAACAAAAACTGGCATGCTAGGGTGAGTAGTGTTATCCACCTCCAAATGAATAATGGTATCGCCTTTAATGTGAGCTGGCACATCAACCTCCAGTTGAACAATATCATCACTAATGTGGGCAGGCACATCAACCTCCTACTGTACAGAGCTATCCTGACTACAGCTAATTGACTGACTACAAACTAACTGACTGACTACAGCTAAATGACTGACTAGACATGGAGGGGTCAGAAAGAACATCACAGGGAATAGAGCAGCTTTTTGTTTTTAAAACACCAAAAGATGTCTTTGCAACATAATTGCACAGTTGACATTCACTTATAGTTAAATTATGGTTTTAGTCTTTCCAGATGTGCTGACTGTTTTCCGATAGTAACTTGGCTGTTTCAAGACACTTCTCATTATGCCTCCTTTTTGAGTTTTGTATTCGTAAGTAACACTTCTTACAAAATATAGTCGAATACTGTGTGGGTTTATCATCTGATACGTTAATTCCAAACACAAAGAACAGATCATTAACGTAATTAGAACAGTTCAGTGCTTTCTGAATTGAACGTGTTGTTTTGGAAGTTAATGCTCTCTTGCCACAGGCTCTGCACAGTGCACTGGCACAATTCATATGATGCAAAACAGTATGTTCCATTTCGTTGTTATGTAGTATAGTTTAATTGTGTATGTATAAAGATAGAGGAATATTTGGGACTATCAAGTCTAACACCAGGATGTAGAATGCTTTATCTGTGAGTGAAAGAAGATATACAAACAGTTACTTAGAATTCTTTGGCAGCCGTCGTGTGCACAGGATTGTCTACCAAAGAACACTAATGGAACAGTCCTTATCTCACACACAATTAAAAAAAAAATTCATATTATAAATACAAGATTAACAAGACTTGAAAGATAGAACAAAGTATGTGGAAGTAATCTATCTATAGATTTACATGTTTTCTGACGCTTATATACGTAGCAAAATATCATTATAAATGAATGAAAATGCAAAAACAGATGGTGCTTTACAAAAAGTTATTTTTGTACAACCTTATTTAAGATTTGTGAGCATCAGGAATGCGTTTACAGTAATTTAAATGCTATAAAATCTGGTGACAATATGCTTGTTCTTGTAATGCCAAACTCACAAAATTGACTACCACACATTCTCAAGATATGAAACCAAAAAAAAAAAGTATGTGGAAATAATCTTTAGCTTCCCTTCGAGAAGTCTTTATAATTATAAACTCAAACGAATGGGCCGATTTTTAGATATTAAATTAATAAAAAGATTACTTATTTTATGAATTTCCTCAAATGATGACGCTGTTTTCAAAAGTCTGTAACTCCGTCAAAACTAATTTCAAACAAATAAAAATGCAATCAAAAATAGAACAGAGAACAAAGTTATAGTACACAAAAGAAATTTAGCGCTGTGTTTATCCAGAACGAGTGTGTAATGATTTATATTTTACAGATTTTACACACACAACAGCTGATTTTCCCCGCCAAAAACTTAAATAGTCTTTTACGGTGAACACGAAAATTTTATACCCGGTGTCATAATTCCGGTCACCGAAACTGAAAGAGCGCTCTGGTATAGGGCACAAACAGCCGTGTAGGGTACAAACAGCCGTGTAGGGTACAAACAGCCGTGTAGGGTACAAACAGCCGTGTAGGGTACAAACAGCCGTGTGCCGTTAATTCAGAGTGCGAACTGAAAATTTTTTTTTTATTCTTTAGTACGCACAAATAAGGCCAGTGAGGGGGCATGTTGGAAACTTGGAAATAAGTCCAACTTTGAATTACCGCGCTGCAAATTAAGTTAATTTCATTTTGTATGATAATATTGATAAAAGCTGCCAACCTGGATGGGCATCCCAGCAGAGGCCACCAAAGCAGATACTGGCACCTCTACAGAGACATTTTACAGATCTTCGTTCGTCCTGAAAAGGACGCTGGTTGCGTTGTGTCCGTTTACAGCGAAGCTGCGATAATTGCGCCTTTCGGAATTGATCTCACCTCTTGACATTTGATTTGTGGACTATGAAAAAGGCATTTGGCAGTGAAGACTGATAATCACTTGGGGAATTGATGTGGCATTATGGAGTTCCCCTGAAGATCATGAACTCAATAAAGAAAACTTATAAAGACATGACATGCAGAGCACTTTATGAAGGAAAATTTACAGAACTATTAGAGATAAGAACTGGAGTGCAGAAGGGGGGCCATCTTTTCACAATTTCAACTTCTTACTGGCTATGGATGGTTATGAAAACATCGACTTCAGCCATCAGAAATGGAATCCAGTGGACTCTTGACTTACCAACTTGACGACCTAGGTTTCGCGAACACCTGACTCTTCTGTCCCATAATCAGATGCAGACAAAATGAAAATTGTACTACAGAAAAGCAACAACTTAATCGAATATAAATTGGTTACCAGGTCATCATCACCATCACCGTTCAACTTCCTAAGGAGCATATGTTTTATGTCAAGTCTGCCTGTCACGTGCCATCAGCTCAAAATCTTTCCATATTTTCTTCATCCCCTTCATGTCTGTCTTCAGTTCTCTTCTTCACGTGTTCTCTGGTCTTCCACTGCCTCTCTTACCCTGGGGGTTCCAGAACAAGGACTGACTGTTAAAGCTATCAGCAGATTTTCTCAGTGTGTGTCCTATCCATCTCCATCGTCTTCTTCTCATGTCTTGTTCGTCTGTCACGTGTCTGGTTCGTCTGTCACGTGTCTGGTTCGTCTGTCACATGTCTGGTTCGTGTCATCAGTTCCCCATTAGTGATCTTGTCATATCACTTCAACCTTTCTATTTTAGGCTAGCACCTATTCATGAGAGCGTCCGTGGTTTCAGCGCAAGCCTCTAGCGGAAAAGGTAGCGGGTTGGAAACACTGTGGTGTCACGCTACAGTCTTTCAGCTGCAAATGGATACCTGACTCTACTCTTGGGTCAGGAAAGGCAAAGGCAGCTTGATCTAGTATTTGAAGTCTCTAACACTTCACTCCCCTGCCGCAGTACCAGCTATGAGACCACCTTATTTTACCCATTTGTGAAAATCTGAAGCTTTTAGGTTGTTGTCTTTGTTGTTGTCCATGTTCAGAGCCATACAATAGGACTAACGGTGACATTTTAATTGATTCTGATTTTTGTGTTCTTTTAATCTCGATACATTTCTTTGATCTCAGCAGACTGTTGTCGCGATGGCGATAACTTCTTACTGTTTTTTTTTTAAATCTAATTTTAAACAGCACAATCTATTTATTCTGTATTTTGTTTTCTAAGGTGTGTATTACATTATTTAAAAACAGAAATATATAATTAAAAACAATGTAAACCAGTTAAAGGTTATTACAACTATACGATATTTCAGTTGAGATTATAATATTAACTTTTTTTTTAAAAATTAATGAAGCAAAATATCCCGTTCAACCTCTGATGGGTTATAATTAGGATATATATTGTTTTCAATTCCAAATAATATGAAAAAACTGCCGATATGAGAAAGTGGCATCACATTTGTCAAATCATTGTAAACAGGGACAACCACAATTGTGCTCACACGTCAAACAAATAAAGAAAAAAAAAAAAAAATTAACAAACAAATTCAAGAAAAAACTCTGAACAAGAATAATATTAAAATGAAGGGGTGTAAAGGCCTGGTGGTTCCAGTTATATAACTGACTTTAACTGATAATTAATTGACTTTCACCTGTTAAAAGTCATAAGCATTGTAAGAACAGCATCAGACCTTCACATTCCCAGCCACTATATATTAACATTTGTTCGTGTTAAATATTGTTTGACTATATTATGCAGTTCCCTAGGTCTGTCTACTCTCAACACCTCTTCTATATTTATAGTTATAGGTAAGTTGGATGCTTGCAAATAATCTAATTTTGGTATTCTCATCTGTTCATACCTCTTATATTTTAACAAGAAATGTTCTATATTATTGTCTTGAAGACATACATACATACATAATATTAACTAGTAATTATATCCGTCAAAATAATGACGGAGAAGGAACTAAAGCTGACGTTGTAACCTTTCAGCATCTGCGGCACATTTAGAAGACTGGGAAACTCATTTTGTTGATTCTGAATGAAGTAATTTTACATATTTTTGGACAATTTTGAAAAAAAAGTATCGTTTTTCTGGGGTTCGATTCCCTGGTAAGCCACAAGGTCCTGGGTTCGATTCCCTGGTAAGCCACTCACGTCTGTTGTTTTTCTGATGTCTAGTTTTCTACTTCTTTATTATTCACGAGTGCCTGAAAACATACCTTCGTTTGTGTGTAATATTTATTGACACTTGACTATGTGTTTTCTGTTTATGTCTAAAATATAACTGCAACTTTTGTGGGAAAAAAGATGCACGTTACACAGAGCATCGTGCGGTTTAGTGCAAATGTCAGAAGCGCACGACTTATGTATAATTTCCAGACTGCAACTTTGGAGCGAAAAAGTTTGTGGCTGACGTCCGTAACGCCACGCCTGAGAGAATTAAATTGTGTGATGTCAAATTTTTCAGCCCGCCTCCCCCCGCCTTACACAATCGACAAAATTGTGACCCCATACCTAAATATAATTAGATTATAATAGTCCTTTGTATGGACAGAAGATCCATTGTGTTATTAATCTTTATGTAAATAAAACCATAACATTCATTTTGTTGTTGGTCCTGACTCAGAAAATTCTGAATCAGGGCAAAATAAATTGTAATCTAGACTATTACATAATATTCAGCCACAGACTTCTATAAGATATATAATAGAGTGTTAGTTTGTTTGTGGTTGTGGTATTGACTCAGTCCTACATATATACATGTGGTAGAATTTAAATGTATTTGTAGTAATTTTACTTATACTACATTACACACTTTCATAACCCTAGACATTATACGTAGCTATCATACATACTAGTCAAGAATAGGTCTGATTGAGGTCATAAGGTGGTAGCAGAAAGGTACTCTGATAACTCAACCCAAAATTTGTTATAATCAGGGACCTTCACAGCTGACCTCATTCAGTACACTAGAAATATTGAATGATAACATCTGTAACACCAAATCCACCCCAATGTTTCTCTATTCTTAGGCATGACCTGATCAAACGGCGACCAGCGGTCTATATATTGGTCTATATTGTGGTCTACTTTGGCCCGTTTTTCTTCATCTACTGATTGATTAATGTTGTCCTCTTCTTGGTTTACGCGTCCCCAAGTTCAGTTGTGAACAGGACCGGCCAACGAGACAAATTAACATTTTAAATAGTAAAAGTTAACTGGACTTACAAATACCCAGATATTCATTCAATTTTGTTAGCCCACTGTGGCGTAACAAAATATAACATTTATATCTAACTTTTGACAGTCGTATCATCGGATTTATCCAGCAAGTTACGCTGTTTCAAAATCGGTACTCACTCCAGAGCCAGCCGATAGGATTTATCATCACCATAATTAACAGTTTTTAGCAACCAGATTTTTTCTCTATCCACTGGAAGTACTGTCTACTGTTTACTATGAAAACCAGATCGCGGGTTTTTTTCTGCATTAACTATTCGAAGTGACGTTTGTCCATCCAGGAATCAACCACCAAATTAGGCGTTCCCCTTATAAAATTTAATTATTCAAGGATATATATATATATATACAGGCATTAGATGTCCAAGAGATTTCTTCACCAAGAATAGGGTAAGCGTGATTGATGTGGCTACGTATGACAGAGAGAGTGAATATTTTCTTAGTTACAGAAACTACATCATTTTGGGTTTGCTTAAACCTGTTTACTTTACTGGATAACATTTAGTAGGAACTTTATTTTTTTTCTTTACTGTCTATGCTGTAACATAGTGGTAACCTTTGACCTTTAGGGTTATTAACTTGTTGGGTTCTTTTCTCAATAAGGGGAGGGCACACGTACTCTTTATTTTTCTTTGTATGAATTCTGATTTATTTGATCTTTCTTTAGATATTCGATGTTGTAAAGTTTAATGATAATAAACAACAAAAAGAACTTACCTTTGTGTGTTGGTCAGACCCATACCCAATTTACCATAGTTTTTCACATTTGTGTGTCTTGTTGTCACATAACTGTGTATGTGCGTAGTTAAACTTATATTATTAGATATAGGGAGGTGCAAGATTGTCTTATACTAAATTATAGTCGTATAGATAGGCTGGACTAGAAAACTTCTCATTCCAGAGACAGATCTTCTCCTTAAACTATTCACTCGTGAAATCTATTATCACACCTTCTCACTTAATCACCATCCACTCTACTCTCTACTCAGGCGGGACCATAAATATCTTTAAACCTATCTAAAATTTACGGCAGTGTTCTTCTCCAGATATATTACACAGTAGGGGTCCTCTGTCATGAAATAGCCTGTTCCTAGTTGAAGTCTAATCAGTTTTCTATTGCATGGTATTTTTCTCTAGATATCTGACATGTCCGTGTTGGATCTTTTAACAGTTTATAGACGTGTATGCCTTTCTGGCTTTGTTTCCAGTTTTCTGCCCATTCCTTTGTTATAATATCTTTAATTATACTTTTGATCTCTCTTGTACCTAACTCTAAGTGTATGTGGTTGTAGTGGTTTTTGATGTTATTGCGTGGTTGTTATGTTACCTAGTGTACTGGATGAGGTCAGCTGTGAAGGCTCCTGAAGATAACAGTTTATGTGAGTTACAGAATGCCTTTCTGCTACCACTTATGACCTCAAACAGACTTATTCTGCTATTATGTATGTTAGCTACGTTTAATGTCTAGGGTAATGAAATGTGATATGTAGGTAATTAAATACACAGACACACACATGTAAACACTAATTCTAATAATAATAAGCTCTATGATCAAATCAACTAACACTGGCTTTAGAATTTAAATTTTACAATTTTTTGAGAATTTATTTAGTCCTGAACCAAATTTTCTTCTGGTCAGGACGTATGAAACAATATGTATTTATCAATAAAAATGCATATATATATATATATTGAATAATCAAAATGAAAATTTTGTACATAGATATATTGTTACATTGGTTAATATTAACACTAACTACAGTGTCTTTGGAAAACTAGTCCTGGATGTCTAGTCGGGTGGTGTCATCATACCCGATCTCTGTTTACAATAGTCATTGTCTTTGAAATATGGAACTGAGGTATAGTTTTTATACACCAGGATTTTGTTTATTTATTTTATTGTGCTTATCTGGCCTGTGACGATGTAGTAAAGACTTCCAGTGGTCCACTCCTCACAGTTGCTGGAGTAAAATGGTAGGCTTCTTAATCATCCACTCTTGGACCTCTTCAACGCATCTGGCACTAGCGCAGTGCCAGACCAGAAACTCTGAAACCAAAATTTTTGCCATGTGTCATCACACTGCCTACTTCACCATTTTTACACACAACAAAGCAAACAAATTACAAAGATCGGGTCAGATCTCTCTGACCGACCCAGCACATCTCACCCAGGTGGTATCAAATAGCACTAGTTTCCCATTCCTTTATGAACTGCATTGCATCTGAAATATTTTCATTAATCTCTTTTTTTTTCTATAGAATAAGGTGGGTGATATGTTCCCACTGATTTCCTGAAATAAAGAGCTGTCTTTTACATTCTTGGTTATGTTTTTTCATTTGGTTCATTCCCTCTAGGCCCTGGACTGTCGCTGGGGACCTAGAATAAGTACTCACTTGTCGTAATCATTTTTCATTATATGGCAGTATCAATCACTCATTAAATGTTAAATAAAAGGGTTAATGAATTTTCTCCTTACCACAATTCAAAACTGAAAACACAGTTACGTTGTACTAGCAAAACTCAGCTGAGCTGCTGGCTAAGACTATGGCGTCCCACTGATAATATATAATATTTCCTGGAAATCACTCTTCTAGCATTAACGAACTGTATATCTGGACAGTCTTCAACAAAATGGCACTTGCCTCTACTTTTTTTCTATAATATGAACGCTTCCGTCCAATCAGCGGACTCCCCTCTACCGTTCAAATATTTAAACTACAATGTCCAATTTAGGTCCAGTTTCTGTCTAGTGTGTAATATATTTATGTCGGTCTGTCCGTCCGAACTTGGTTTTAGTTTTGAAATTTGTTTTTGTACCTTCGTTCACGGCGTGTGCCGCTATATTCAAACTAAAACGACTATTTACCGTAGAACGTCCGAGATACGTCTGTTTCTGACAAGAGCTAAGGTCGTTTTTCGTCCAATTCCTTACATTGTGTCAACTAGTGGCGTAATTTTTTCCTTTAAAACTACAAATTGCGTCATCTAGCCTTTAGATTTAAACACGTGTTCAGACCGCCCCATTTTTTTCCTTTTATTCTTTTATCTCCGTTTCTACCCCGTCTAAAAGGATAGGCCGTTAGTCTGCATGTTATAACTAGTTAGTTTTCAATGGCGCTAGAAAACGCTGGCGTGGGCGAGAATGTATCAGCGTATCTTACCAATATTTTTATCCCTACATGTTATTTTACCTGTTATCTTTATAAATGGAGGAATTTTAACGTTGCATCACTGTAATTTCACCACACATCTCCCCACCTGAGAACATGCACTAATGCAAGTTCCAAAACCAGTGATACACATAGATAAAATTAACTCCTCACGCCTGCCAACTACTCTAAATTTGATCACAGGGGTGCCTACTGAGGAAATCTGCACCGACATTCTGTGATCCCGGGATATATTCAATATTAAACTGATATGGGGCAACAATAAAGACCATCTTAACAATCTTGCATTTTCATGCTTGGCCTGAGAATAAGAACACGAGAGGCTGGTGATCCTGTCTGGACCACAAGAGTCCTCCCGTACAGATAGATTTGGAAGTTTTTTATTGCCCAGGTCGGTGCTAAACATTCGTTTACGCTTGTGGAATAGCCTTGTTCCGCGTTGTTCAACTTGCGGCTTGCATAAGCGACTGGGTTCAGTTCCCCATTGGGTGAAGAGGACCTTTGCAACAGAGTAGCCCCCAGGCCTACATTGCTTGCGTCTGTTCTCACCACAAAGTCCTGAGTCAAATCAGGCAATTTGAGAATAGGCTTGCTAGTGAGTTTTTCCTTTAACTCTTGAAATGCCAAATCACATTGCGCTGACCACACAACATTACCTGGATTTCCCTTGCGAGTCAGATCAGTCAGAGGAGCACATATCTGAGTTAAGTTTTTGATATATTTTTGGTAAAATCCACATACAACGTACGAATGATCGCACGTCTTTTTTTTGTTTGCGGTCTAGGTGCTCTCTGCATGTTTTTCCAAGTTCTTGGGGTCAGGGCGCATTTTACCCTGATATACAGTATGTCCCAAGAATTCCAACTCTTTGCATCCAATACAACATTTTGTTGGTCTAGCAGTTAAGTTCGCTTCTCTGATCCAATCAAATAACATTTTCAGAGAGTTAATGTGTTCTTCAAATGTCTCTGTGGCGACGAGAATATCATCCATGAAATTCGTGATACATGGGTTATTCAGGGGATCCAACAATTTGCGCATCATCCTTGAAAATACACTCGGAGCATTTTTCAATCCGAATGGTAGCATGTTGAATTCATAATGTCCTTCCGAGGTGCTAAAAGCTAAATAAAGTCTAACTTCAGGCTTCACTGGAATCTGGTAATAGCCTTTGCTAAGATCCACCTTCGAAAAGTATTTTGCCTTGTTCAATCTGGCAAATAACTGTTTTGTGTCCGGTAATGGATCCACCTGACCTTCTGTGACAGCATTCAGTTTCCTGTAATCTATGCACAGTCTATGTTCCCCAGACGGTTTCCTCAACAAAACTACACTGGAGCTAAAAGAAGATTCACTGTGAGAAATAATCCCTTCTTTCAACAAATAATCTATCTCCTCTTTCAATGCCTTCTCCTTGGCGAACGGAACAGAATAGGCTCTCATACAGATTGGGTTTGAGTCTACCAGTTTCATGTCATACTGTAGCAAATTTGTATGGCCTGGTTTATCTGTTAATACATCTGTATGTTCGTCCAGAACCTGTTGAACTCTCTCCCTCTGGTTTTTAGTCAGGTGCTTACTGACTTTTACCTGTGCTGCTGTTTCACAAGGATGTAATGGGTATTCATGTGAGGTGAGTGGTTCCTTTTTCATTTCAGTTGCGATAGCCAAGGTCAGTAAGGGGGTGCCTTCCTGGATTTGCCTGTCCAGATACTTCTTTAAAAGGTTCACATGATATATTTTTTCCTTCCCCTTTTTGTCAATTTTATAGTTTGTTCTAGACACCTTCTCTAGAACCGTATATGGACCTTGCCATCCAATTTGCAACTTATTCTGGCTGCCGGGTAGTAGAAGAAGCACTTTCTCTCCCACAGCTAATAGTCTGTCCTTTGCTTTCCTATTAAAATAAGCTGGCATGTTTTCTTCCTGGCTTGTCTCAAATTATCATTTGCCAGTTTCCATCCAGCTTTCAGACGAGTGGTCAGCTCGTTCACATATTGATATGATGAGGTAACAGTCTCTTCTGCTTTCTCATCTGTCCAGGTCCTTAATAAGGCTTCTAATGGACCTTTTATTGGCCTCCCAAATACAGGGTTGCGGGTGCCATCCCGTTGAACTATGTGGTACTTCCGGTACGCAAACAACGCGGCGGGCCGAAATTGATCCCACCTATCCGGTTTTTCATGTGCCAGCTACCTCAGGAGAGAAATGAGAGTGCCACTAAGCCGCTCTACCTGGCCGTTCCCTTGTGGATGGTACGGACTACAATGAAAAGTTCTGGCTTGAAATAGCTTAAAAACTTCTTCCGTTAGTTTCCCCTTGAACTGTGAGCCCAGTCAAGATTTGATGCGGGAAATCCTAATCTTGTAGGAATATTTAAGTAGTGCCTCTGCACATGTTTTGAATCAATTGATGGCAGGGCTACCGCCTCTCCCCACATAGAACAAGTGTCCACCAGAGTAAGGATGTAACTGTTCCTCCTCTTGGTCCGAGTGAGAGGTCCCACAATATCCACTGCAACCCTCTCAAAAGGTGTTCCCACTATGGGCATTTCCCTTAGAGTTGCAGGAGCAGTCCAGTGCTTTGGAGCTACCCTTTGACATTCTGGACAGGATTTGACATATCTTTTTATATCTTCCGTTATCCCTGGCCAGAAGTAATGACAAGCTATACGCTGTCCTGTGGCGCTGATCCCCATGTGACCACTGAAGGGAATCGCATGCCCTAGTTCCATCACTTTATCTCTATATGAAGTGGGAAGAACCAGCTGGTTGTGACCATTTGTTCCAGTTCCGGCCTTCCTGTATAAGAGTTTGTTCTTCATGAAATATTCCCCCTTGCTTGGAGGTGTGTGGCATTTGGGCAATTTTTTAAAACATGGCTTGAGTGTCCTATCCTCAGCCTGCGCCTTCCTCATCTTTTCTGGATGAGCATTTATAGGTTCACCTTCTTCCTCCTTTTTCTGTGACCTGGTCTGCACTGTCGCCATGATCACAGGTCTCTCGGGATTCCCCAAGAAGAGTATCTACACCCCAATATCAGAGGGTAGATTGGTTCATCTATCACTGCTGCTCTGATTTCTCCTTCCCATAGCGAGTTTTCACCGTTATCCTTGCGATGGGAAGTGTCATGAGTGGTATGTCCTTAGTCGCCCCTTGTATTTCCACTGTTTCTGTGGTATACTGACTTGGGTCCACTAGGCTAGACTTCACAACTGAATCATAATCCAAACCTGTATCATAAAGGCACCTTATGGTGACCCCTTTACAAATAACCTCCTCACAAACTGGGGGATGATAAGGTTCCTGCTGTCCATTAGGATTAACCTTTAATCTCTGGTTCCCCGATTTCATTGCAGCAATGTTTGAAGGTTTCCTTTTTACAAAATCTCCTAGTTAAATGGTCCTTCATTACACCATTTGCACCACCATCTTTCCTGGTTCAAAGGTTTTCTTTCATTATATTTTTGGTCATTGAACAGTGAGTTTTTCTATCACAAAATTTCGTGGCCTATCACTTTGTCCTACCTTTATTACCTTTTTTCTCTATAATATATTAAAGTGCTGTCCGTCTTTAAAAGATTTTCTATATGTTTCTTTTTAGAGCCAGCTACCTCTGCCTGGGCTGCTTTGATAACCCTCTCAGCGACAATCAAAACCTCCCCCAACACTCTCTGCACCTTGAACCATGAAAATTTTCTCAGGTCCTGGAGCCATTTAGACTCCTTAAATTGCTCTTCATGATCATTTCTTTAGATCTTGTGTCCCCAGAGCCGTCCATTCTCCAAATAGGTTTCCATGGTCGGTCTGTCCGTCCGACAAAAACTTGGTTTCTAAACTTCTTAACGATTACACTTGGTTTTAGACGAAACTACAAAAACTTCATAAGAGTTACCTACACAAATTTTCCCACTTACGTACTCCTCTACGATTTCGATCGTCTTTCAAAGTTGAAATAGCTTTTAGCTTCTACCATTTTCCTGCATTGCCCTTGTAATTCCAACTCCCTTAGTCGTCCGTAACTCAGTGCTCCCTTTGCAATCTTATCTTTCTGCTTCCCTTTGCAGTCAATCTCTTTCTCTGCCTCTCTTTCGGAAATCTCTTTTCTTCTAATTGGAGCCTTTATCTCCCTATCTGCCTCCAATGCCTTAGCCTCTTTGTCTGCCACTTAAGTTCTTTATCAGCCTCAATTTGTAACCTCTTCTCTTTAATTCTTTCAATATACTTGTCACATTCTGTCCCACATATTGAATTAAAACCTGACCCTTCCATGTTCATTTCCTTAGCCGTCAGCACAGCAGCCGATCTGAATTTGGCTAGATCTGCCTACTAATCACAATTTAACAAATAACTAAATTTTCAAAATTTAGTCTGTAATTACTAAAATTAATACCAGTCTTTCGTCACTTTTATCTTAGGGACCGTTAAATGTTATCTGTCCGTCTGTTGTAATAAAAAGACCAGGAGATTTTAGTGGTTTCTAAATCCCGGACAAGGAGGGAAAATATTTGGTGGCTATTTGATGTGATGCGTGGTTATGTTTACCTAGTTACTTGTTCCTGAAGATAACATATGAATTGCCTTTTCACTTATAGAACCTCAAACCTATTTATTATACTTAGATGTAAAACAAATTCTAATAATAATAAGCCTACTTTTTTCAAGGTTAGTTTTGAAATTTTTTTTATTAAGTCCTACCAAAATTTTCGTTACTGTTTATAAAAGTTATAATTTATCAATTACAAAGAGGCATACACAGTGTAATAACGCTACATTAGATAGATCAATTTGTTTTTAACACTAACTGTCCTTAAACTAAGTCGGGGTGGTGTCAAATCTCTGTTTACAATAGTCCAATTTTTGAAACTTAATGGAACTGGTATACTTTTTTACCAGGAATTGTTTAAATTTTTTTCAAAGATACTTCAAGAAACAACTATCTGGCCTTGACAAGAGCTAATCATCTGGCACTAATGTTTTTCGTCATCAATTCTTACATTGTGTTGAAAACACACTATGTCTAGTGGCGTAATTGACCGACCCAGCGATACCCTTTAAAACTACAAATTGGCTGTCATTTAGCCTTTTTTTCTATTTGGGTGATAAAAATCCACAGTGTTCAGTTTTTTTCGCCCATTTTTTTCCTTTAAATAACATTTTCTTTTATCTCCGGCACTATCCGTCTAAACGGATAGGAATGTTAGTCTGCAAGGTAATGATGGTAAAAGGATTCCTTAATCATCCTCCTCTCAATTCAAAAATTGAAAAACAAGTTACGTTATAAACAAAACTAAAACAAAAACAAAGCTGAGTATTAGGTTTTCAATGGCGCCAGAAAACGCTGGCACAAATCTTGGGCCATGTAACGAATGTATCAGCAATTTTTTATCACAACAAAAGCAATATTTTTATCCCTACATGTTATTTTACCTGTTAACTTGGTTTTTTATAAATGATATGTTTTAGACTGAGGAATTTTCGAGGCAACGTGTATGATCACTGTAACTTTTCATCACAGTTTTGGCGATTGCATCCAAAAGTATAAATTTTTCCAGTTTTTCCTTTTGAACTTGTCAATGACTTGACACTGTTACGTGTTACAAGGGTTGCCTCCCTAAAGTGGAAAGACCTACTTTTTTATTGCATTCCCGAACTGTACTTAAAAGATATTCCTGTTCAACAAAAGGCTCTTGTTCTAAATGAACGCTTCCGTCAATCAGCGGACTTTAGCTACAATAGGCCAGTCTCTCCAACTTGTGGTTTTCCCTAAAAACACTGCGTGAGAATATTGAAACTTACAAAAAGTGGGACGTTTGTCGAGCGTTAGTAATTTCACCGCAGTCCCTGGGATTTGCTCAAATGTCAAAAGGAATATTCGTTATGGTTAGGTTTAGCCCCTGCATATCTTCCGTGTGAACTGAGTCCTTTTGAATAATTTTTTTTTACGGCGTGTGCCGCATTTTTTTTTTTCTGACAAAGAAAGGACGTTTTTTCGTTTCCTTAAAAAAGTGGCGTTTTTTATTATTTGACTGCTGGTGTTAAAGCTTTTTTTTTTTTTTTAAAGACAAAGTATCTCGTTCAACCCTTAATGGGTTATAATTAGGTTATACAGTAGTAAATTCAAGATAATAAAATCTGATTTCCGATATCTAAATATAGTATCTTCTCCCCCCTCCACTCAGTCCAAATTGAGTAAATCCAAACTGTAAAATTGTGTAAATGTATGTGTGGGTGCCCTCCTCTTAAAAAAAAAAAACAACCAACAACAACAAACTATTAAAAAACATTTTAAAAAAAGGACAAAAAAAGTAAAGTATGTCATAGCTGCCCTATTGTTAACAAGGTGAAAAGGGGTGAGAAAGCCCGGGAGTGTCCGGGATGACACCCAATCCACCAATTATCTGCCATCATCCACACGAGCACCTCATCATCCACACGAGCACCTCATCATCCACACGAGCACCCCATCAGACTACCCATTATCCTCACTGATCCTTATATATTAATTTTAGTTCTTGTTATTTATTAATTATTTATTTATTTAACATATAAGCACAATTGTGATTGTCCCTATTTACAATGATTTGACAAATGTGATGCCACTTTCTCAAATCGGCAGTTGTTCATATTATTTGGAATTGAAAACAATATATATCCTAATTATAACCCATCAGAGGTTGAAAGGGATATTTTTCTTCTTTAATTTATTTAAAAAAAAATGTTACATACTGTTTTACTATATTGTGCAATTCTCTAGGTCCATCTATTCTCAACACATGTTCCACAGTTATGGATGAATCGTATGCCTGTAAATAAAATTGGTTTTCTCTGCTGTTCATACTTCCTACATTTTAATAGGAAATGCTCTATATTATTTTTGTCTAGATACTCTGCGCATAGTTGCAGTCTAAGAAGTTTCTTACTGCTAGGAATTTTTAGTTCTCTAGATACCCGATAAGTTCTTGTTGGAGTCTTGAACAATTTATATGCATGTCTGTCCTTCATGTTTCCATCCCAGTCTACTGTCCTTTCGTTAGTTATTATTCTTTTAATTAAGCTTTTGATCTGTTTTACTCATCCCCACATTTATTTGGTTTCTATTATTTCTACTTCTCTTAGCTTCTTTATCCGCCTTTTCATTTCCTTCTATGCCAATATGTGAAGGTATCCAAGCTATTAGAACAGAACATCTGGAGCATAAGTAAGTATTTCCCAGTAATCTCTCTTTTGCTTTATCCGGTCTTCTGCATTCCCGTAGCTCTTCTGTTTGAGAGAATGGTTACTTAGATGAATGGTCAGTCGATTGAGCTGCAAAGTAACCTAACCAGAACTTGGAATTAAAGAATCATAATAAAAGCGACAAGGTGCTTATATCAGCGACTGAAGCCATTACTTAATTTTGATAATTTTTTTTCTCAATGTAATATAGTAATGAAAGCGTATATATCTTTGATATTCTTCTTAAACTACATATAATATAATCTGGCAAGTATTAAAGTTCAAAGTTCAACCTTTTAACCTATAATTGTTTTGTGTAATTATTATACAGCCCTCGTGATGACACGGCACAACACATAAGCTACACAGAGGAGACGGCAAAATGTTGTCAAACCTTAGAATTAGTGCTTTGTATTTTACTTTAGTCTTTAAAAGGCATTATTCACAAGAGCTTATAAGAAATGGCTTGGTGGGTATGGTCGGAAGAACACCGTTGGTCCGCTTGAATAAAATGAGCGAAGAAACCAAATGTGAGATCCTAGCCAAGGCTGAGATGTGTAATGGAGGTGGGTCAGTGAAAGACCGGGCCGCTTACTTCTTGATACAAGATGCCCTGCAAAAAGGGCAGCTTAAACCAGGCGGTACAATTGTTGAAGGAACTGCTGGCAATACAGGCATTGGGCTTGCCCACATGTGTCTTGCGATGGGTTTCAAGTGTGTTATATTTATGCCCAACAATCAGTCTCAGGAGAAAATCGACCTGCTTAGAACGCTGGGTGCCAAAGTAACTACAGTACCAGTATGTCCTTGGAATGATCCGAACAATTACAACCACCACGCAAAACGATTTGCCGATAGTCTTGAAAATGCTGTCTGGACTAATCAGTTTGACAATCGAGCTAACCGGCAAGCCCACATTGAGACCCTCAAGGTAGTGTACTATATAACTATTTCAAACATGGGAAGTTAGAACGAACACCAGGCGATTCCATCACTGAGGGCATTGGCCAAGGCAGGGTGACTGAAAACTTAAGAGGTGCTCCAATTGATGATGCCTTTGCAGTGTCAGATGTGGATGCTGTGAATATGACATTTCAGCTCTTGCATGATGAAGGGATTTTCGTAGGTGCCTCTACAGGTCTGAATGTTTTTGCCGCTTATAAACTAGCAAAACAGATGGGGCCAGGTCACACTATTGTAACATGCCTTTGTGATACTGGTCATCGTTACTACGCAAAATTGTTCAGTAAAGAAGTTTTGAAAAAAAAAGGCCTCCTAGATACTATGCCTGAAATTTACCAACAGTATTTACATTAACTTTCTTTAGTATATATCGTATATCTTTACTTGGAAAATAATTTGTATTGTGAATTATATCAGAATTATGTATGAAATTAAGGTATTGTATTAACTCTTTCTACACCATGAGCTGTTCGGCTTACCACAGTATGGGACATTCTCCCAAATGCCACACTGTACACATATTTAGTTATAGTAAGTCCTGATGTTTGCATTTCACACTACGCAAGACAAGCTTCATTCATTCATTCATAACCCTCCAATCCCAAAGGAGCATAGGCCTTCAACAAACACATGCCAAGTCCTCCTGTCACGTGCCATCATCTCAAGTTCTTTCCACATTCTCCTCATCATTTTCACCTCTGTTTCCAGCTCTCTTCTCCATGTGCTTCTTGGTCTACCTCTGCCTCTCTTGCCCTGGGGGTTCCAGAACAAGGACTGCCTTGTAATGCTATCAACAGATTTTATCAGTGTATGTCCTATCCATTGCCATTGTCTTCTTTTCATCGCTTGTTCCACTGGCACTTGTCTAGTTCTTGTCCTCAGTTCCACGTTGGTAACCTTGTCATACCATTTTAATCCCTCTATTCTACGCAAGCACCCATTTATGAAAGTCTGTAGCTTTTTGGTTGTTGTCTTTGTTGTTCTCCATGTCTCAGAGCCATATAATAGTACTGACCACATTTAAGCTGAAGATTCTTATTTTCATGTTGGATCCAATTTCTCTTGATCTCCATATATTTCCCAATAGGATGAAAGTTCCTCTTACTTTTTGTATTCTTATTTTGATATCACTGTCTGTCCCTCCAACTTTGTCTATATTACTGCCAAGATATGTGTATGATTCTACATCTTGTATTGGTGCTTCTTCAAGTTCAACCCTGTTATCATTACCTGCATTTATTCTCATTATTTTTGTCTTTTCCCTGTGTATTTTCAGACCCAATTGCTGTGACCTCTCATCGAGTGTTTTCAATTTGTCCTGCATCTGATACGGTTATGGGACAGAAGAGCCAAGTCATCAGCAAAATCCAGATCATCCAACTGCTTAGTCCACTGGATTCCATTTCTGTTGTGTGTTGTCGATCTTCTCATAACCCAGTCTATTGCTAGTAAGAAAAGAAATGGAGACAAGAGGCATCCCTGTCGCACTCCCGTTCTTATCCCAAATGGTTCTGTAAGCTGTCCTTCATGAAGAACTCTGCATGTCATGTCTTCATATGTTTTCGTTATTAAATTAATGATCTTCAGGGGAATTCCATAATGCCTCATCAATTTCCGAAGTGATTCTCTGTCTACACTGTCAAATGCCTTTTCATAGTCCACAAATCCAATGTATAGTGGTAAATTCCATTCCAGACTTTGTTCAACTATTATTCTCAAAGTGACTGTCTGGTCTGTACAGGATCTGTTTTGTCGAAAACCTGCTTGTTCATCTCTCAGTTTCTTGTCTATGGACTCTTTTAATCTCTCGAGGATAATACTGTTTAATACTTTTCCTGGCACTGATAGTAACATTAGTCCTCTATAATTTGTGCAGTCTTGTAAATTTCCCTTCTTAGGCAACTTAACCAGATATCCTTCCTTCCATTCTGCTGGTATCTCTTCCTTTTCCCAGACTTTACCAAGTAATTTATATAACATCTCTGTAACCGTGTCAATGTCTGCTTTGATGGCCTCTGCTGGAATGCCATATGGTCCAGCCGCTTTTCCATCTCTTAGAAGCTTTATGGCTTTCTTTATTTCTTCCTTCGTTTGTCTTTCACCGTTAATTTGTAGCTCTTCTTCTGCTGGCTGGATGTCCGGGGGCTTTGTGGAGCTGGTCTATTGAGAAGGTCCTCAAAATATTCTGTCCACCTCTTCATTTGCTCTTGTATATTGCTGAGCAGTTTTCCATTCTTGTCTTTTATGAGGCAACTTGTTTGCTTGTATTTCCCTGTTAGCTTCTTTGTGCTGTTATACAGTTCTCTCATATTTCCTTTGGCTGCAGCATCTTCTGCCTCTCTTGCCAACTCCTCAATATACTTCCTCTTGTCTCTTTTGATACTTCTTTTTACTTCTTTGTTTGCTTCTGTGTACACTTCTTGAGCCTTGGCTTTGGAACTTCTGGTTTTGCTTGTGTTTAAATCTGCTTTCTTGTTTTTTTCTGTCTTTTATCTTATTGATGGTTTCTGTTGTTATCCATGCTTTTTGTTCCCTTTTCCCCAGCATTTCTTCACGTCTCATTCCATACAGTTTTGATTTGCTGCCAATAGTCTTCTGTATTCACTACATCTTCCAGCTGTTGGAGCATTTGGAGTTTGTTGGATATTGTGACCGCAAATTTGTTTCTTGATTTCTTAGATGTCCTACATTAAATTGTTGTCTATAATTTTGCATTGTTGCTTATCTCTTGAGTTTCATTTTTACTTTGGCTATCAGAAGGTGGTGATCTGATGCCACATCTGCTCCTCTATATACCTTTACATCCTGCAATGATGATCTAAACTTCTTGTTTATGCATATATGATCAATCTGATTTTCTGTTCTATGGTCTGGTGATATCCATGTTGCCTTGTGTATTCTCTTATGTGGAAACATGCTTCCTCCTATAGCCAGTTGATTTGAAGCACAGAAGTTTGAGAATAATTCCCCATTTTCATTCATTATTCCTAGTCCATGTTTTCCCATGACTTCTTCAAAGCCGGTGTTGACTGTACAAGGGGATTGACATAAGTCTTGGGCCTGACCATGAAGGACATGTCACAGAGAGCTGAAATTTTGTATAGTGTTTATTCCTTTTCAATATAGCCACTGTCTGAATTGACACACTTCTGCCATCTCTGCTTGACCTTGAAAAGACCTTGGGAGTAGAACCCCCTATTTTTCAAACTAAACCAGTCATCACATGCCAGTATAACCTCTTCTTCTTCTTCGATCCTTAGCCACCGACCGTCAAAGCAGTCAGTGGCCATCACGCCTAGTGGCGTCTTGTAGGGCAACAACAAATTGATTCCACTTTGCACGGTCGGTGGCCATCCTTCGTACAGTGCCCCAACTCTGGTTCATTCTTTGCATCTCAGCCTCCACAGTCCTCCGCCAAGTTGTTTTTGGTCGGTCTCTCTTTCGCTTTCCTTCAGGGGTCCAAAGCATAGCTGTTCTTGTGATGGCATCGGGGTCTCTTCTGAGGACATGACCAACCCAGCTCCAGCGTCTATAACCTCTTCATCGCTGTCAAAATGATTTCCTTTTAGCTGTTTTTTAAGATTTGGGAATAGAAAAAAAGTCTGATGGAGCCAAATCTGGAGAATATGGTGGGTGTGGAAGAATTTCAATATTCAAATCGTTGGCTGCTAGCTGCACAAGCAGTGCTTTGTGAGAGGGCGCGTTGTCTTGAAGCAAAGGAAGATTTTGAGTGCGCGTTATCCCTCGTTTCCTGGTCACAACCTTTCTTAGTTTTGTGAGAAGATCTGCATAGTACTGTCAATTAACTGTGTTGCCACGAGGCAGATAATCTTTCAAAAGGACACCTTTGCCGTCCCCAAAAAAAAACAGTCAGCATCATTTTTCCTGCAGATTTCTGAGCCCTCGGCTTGACAGGTGTTGGGGAGCCCGGGGTTTTCCATTGCATGCTGGCAATTTTGGATTCGGGATCATAATGGTGTACCCAAGTCTCATCTACTGTCACCATGGTCTCCAAAAATTTTTTTGACTGACACTTTTTGAGCAACTGTTGACATCAATTTACCCTCGTTTGCTTCTGTTCACGTGTCAACAGTCGCGGAACCCAGCGTGCACACACTTTTCTCATGTTCAGTCTGTTGTGTAAAATTCTATAAACTGTTCTTTCATTTAGTTTTACTCTACTAGCTATCTCCACAATTGTCATTTTTCGATCCTGGTCAATGGTTTTCTTCACTCTTGTTGCATTTTCATCGTTGCACTCTGAGGCTGGTCTACCAGATCTTGGCAGATCAGCAACATTTGAGCGGCCGCACTTAAACTGTTGACACCAGTTTTTTTACCGAAGTGTATGAAGGACAAGAATCACGAAACACTGGTTCATCTCCCTGTGTATTTCTGTAGGTGTTTTTCCCTGAAACATCAGACATTTTATCACAGCTCTGGCCTCCTTCTTTTCCATTGTTTTGTCAAATCTTTGGAGCAGCAGATCCGGTCAATAGGGTACATTGCGCCGTGCACCGTAGCGGGAAAACCAATTGAAGAAACAAACGCGTACTTTACATATTCAGTGCAAATATGATGAACTTTAAATGTGCCAAGTTTCATCTTCCTCCTGTGACTCCTTCATGATCAGGCCCAAGACTTATGTCAATCCCCTTGTACCTATCTTTGCATTCATGTCACTTATCAAAATTGTGATGTCTCTTCTTTTTACTTTCGCCATAATTTCCTGCAGTCTAGTATAAAATGCTTCTTTCACACTCTTCTTTGTCATTAGTTGGTGCATAACATTGGATGACATTTACATTTATTTTCTTTTTAGCTGTTTTAAAAGTAGCTGTTATTATTCTGGGTCCAACGGCTTCCCATTCAATGAGTGCTTTCTGTGCTTCTTTAGATAACATAAGAGCTACCCCTTCACTGTGGTGTGAACTTTCGTCTTCATGTCCTGAGGACAGCACCAATTCACCTGTGATGAGTTTCTTCTTGTCTATCCCCTTCCACTTTGTTTCACACAGTCCCAGAACCTCGATTTTATATTCCCTCATTTCTGCTGCTACTTGTGCCACTTTCCCTTGTTTGTTCAATGTCCGAACATTCCAGGTGCCAAATCTGGAGATTTTCCTAGAAGAAAGAAGGTTAGTCAGCAACACAGACTCCTTTCGGCTTTCTCTGTGTTGCATCATACGCCTCCCTGCGAGAGGACCTTCCCCTGTCTTGGATGGCTGTGTTTTATTTTCCTTAATTGACTTGTCCATGTTTGTTACATTTTTTTAACAGGATGGGGTAACCAGCCCCATGCCCAACCCTCCTTAGTCGCTTTCTATGACGGGACCTCGAGACGCAGCAATAGAGACCGCAGTCAGCGACTCATAGCTTGACTGCCTGCGTCAGGACCAGCGAACCAGAGCTGGTCAAGACCGCACTCCACCTCCACGTGGTGGTCCTGGAAACAGTCTGCAGCTGTGCAGTCTGGCTGAGCGAGTGTGGATCGAAATGGGAAGGCAAACCCGGTCCTAAAAAATGCCGTGCAGAAGTCGGATGTGTCGACCGAAAGGTGCAGATATCGCAGCTTAGGCGTAAACAGACACAACGCAACCACCGTCCTTTTCAGGGCGAACGAAGAAGAAGTTTCTATGACATGCATGGTAGGGAACAGTGTAACTATTCTTTGCTCCCCTTTCTGGCCCCGGTAACACGGGTAAAGACAAGCTTATTTGTTACAAATAAGTCTTGCTATATTTCAAAATATTCTTAAGCCAGAACGGCTTATAGATTCCTTCATTATCTCATCAGAGACTCTCAGGAACTTCAAGGAGCTGTATACCTACAGGTGTTACATGTCGTTTCTTGTAACAACAGGTTATTACAGAGCTAGTGTACAGGCTATTATGACATGGATGGACTAGTGCTATATGTTGACTGCTTGTTTCACATTTAGTGTAAAATTGTTCATAACAGTAACAGGAAGGGTATGTGAATACAGTATTTTCTCATAAACTTTAACCCTGCAGAAAGAAATGGACAATGTGGTACATTGGTAAAAGCTAAGAGCCTCTAACTGAAAGAGTTCATGTTTGACAACCGGGTCCAAGTATTTACCAAAGTGTTTATTTTTACTTTTTCTTTTATTGTTTTTTTTTTTTTAAACAAAAGAATTTATTTTCAGGTTTACATTAAAAATATTTGTTGTTGTCAGGTTTTTAATAAAAAAAATATTGTTATATATTTATATAATGCTTATTGCTAGGTTTATGTTAACAATATTTGTTACAAATATATATGGATTGTGACACAAGTGGTGAAATAAGAAACATGTCTAATTTGATTCACATAGTTGACATTTGGCATTAGGGGTTCTAAAGTTTCATAAGATATAAACATCTCAAAATTGATATTGTTAATGGTTTATGTTTTTCTCAGAATTAGATACCTCAACATGTCACTATTTTGTCACATCACCCTACATTTGTTTATGGTTTTATGACAATGATTTATGTTTTAACCCAGAAGCCAGACATGATATTTCAAGGCACAAATTATCATAAACTTTCTACTAATTTTTTTTCCCTTGAGGGTTTTGCCTTCTTGTGGCGAGGCCCATTCTTTTTAACATAGACTTAAGTTCATCGGTTACACCAGAGCACAATTTGCCATTAAAAAATAGGTGAACTCTGTTATCTGAGGCATAGCGCTGATAAGAACTAAGCCATGAAAAGTATAACTAGCTTCCATCAGTTAGCATGAGGAAACCCTGAAAATGACTGCTAGCTCAAGCAGCATTGATAGATATCTAGTCTTGAAAAGGACTAATAGAATCTATCTGCTAGCATGAAGAAAACGACCTCCAGGTATGACAGTGCCTTCCATATCCCCATAGTGTTGAGCAAACACCGGTTGATGGTTGTGCAGGAGATTAATATGAAAGACATTTCTGCCATAGCTGCTGTTGAGTGTGTTTGTGTCTGGAGTTGTTGGATTAATGTGTAATTTTTAAAAAAATGTGTTGGTGAACTTGTTAGAGAATTGTTCAGTATAGTCAGCCAGTATATACCTCACAAATATATACTGTTCACAAAAAGAAACGCATAGCTACTGAAGGCACACACATAGCCATAATTTTGACATTCAATAACTTTTTTAATTTAATGAGTTAATTGTTCAAATTGCACACAAGAATACCTTTGGGTTCAACCAATCAATTGACAGTTGTTTTGCATCTGGGTCACGAGAGTTTTTTGGCGTACAGGCTTTCCTGTTAGTATGGTGTGTGGCCTCCTCTTGCATCGATCAGCGACTGGCATCTCCAGGGCATGGATGCGATCAGACGTCTGATGTGGGCCTGTGGGATGGCTGCCCACTCTTCCTGGAGTGCCTGGAACAGATCACGACGATTGGCTGGAGCAACGTCTCGGCGACAAACACGTCTATGCAGCTCATCCCACAGGTGCTCAATCGGACATGTCTGGAGACAGGGATGGCCAGGGAAGGGTGAGAATGTTGTTAGCAGTCAGGAACTGCGTGGTCAACCGTGCACAATGGGGTCTGGCGTTGTCCTGTTGAAACACAGACCTTTGGGCAGCCAAAAAGTGGAAGGACATGGGGTCGAAGAATTTCATTGACGTATCGTTGCGCATTCAAGCCTCCTTCAATGTGCACCAATTGACTCCTTCCGTTGTAACTGATCATTCCCCACACCATTGCACCTCCACCACCGTGCGGCGGAGCTTCATCAACGCAATTTTGGGCAAAACGTTCATTTCGTCTACGGTAGACCCTACGCCGTCTATCATGACGCTGCAACAAAAAGAAAGATTCATCACTAAACCAGACACGTCTCCATTGATTGTCAGCTGCCCAGGGACAATGCTGGTTGGCCCAAAGAAGTCGATTTTGGCGATGGCGGCGCGTAAGGACAGGTCCTTGGTGAGGTCGTTGTGCCCAAAGTCCAGCGTCATGCAGTCTATTCCGGACAGTTTGATCAGACACATGACATCCTGCTAGCAATGACTGGTCAGTTGAGGAAGCTGTTGTAAACCTGTCTCTGAGGTGACGAATCCGAATAAAGCAATCCTCCGCTGCTGTTGTCACTCTGGGTTGTCCACTGCGATGCCGGGCTTCAACTGCGCCAGTGGCTTGGAACCGGTGCCAAAGTCGACTGATGGTACTCTGATGCACATTTAGATGCCTGGCAACCTGACTTTGACTTTCGCCTGCATGCAGTCGGCCAATAGCAATGTTCCTTAAATTTATCGATAGAGACGCCATAAATGTCTGCTTGAAAATGAACTGAATTTTTTTTGTGTAGCGTTATCCTTTTATAGGGTTTCAGTTGCGTAGTTGGGGGCCGCGCTAGCGTAGTGGTTACAACACCGCTCTGGCGACCAGGTGATACAGGATCAAACCCGGGCGACGGCATTTGAGGATTTTTCGTTGACCGGGATTTGGACTGGATTAACTCGAGACCTGGCGAGGACATTTGAAGAAGTGTCGTCGACCAGGGACTGGCGGCTCCTGAGCCGACCCAGCTCTAATGGGTACCTCTGAAATCGGAGAGTATTTGCCTGAATGGCGAGGGACACCTGTCTCTGTACAAGAAACAAAGGGATACTCACGTAAAATCAATGTCAGGTTAAAACATTAATAATAACCTGAGATTTCGCCTCGAGTATTAGCGGGCGTACGAAAAAAAAAAAAAAAAGTTGCGTAGTCAGTGAATAGTGTTCACCCTAAATTTTGTTGCTTTCACATGCACGCAACATGAGCTGTGGTCAAAAATTGCGTCATAAACACTATTGACCACTGCTTGTAACGATTACAAAAACGAACGCAATTCAGGTCAACACGTGCATTTGACACTGTAAAGAACATTTGAGGCTGGTTTTTATATACCCTAGCACCAAATTTTACTTACAAACTCATAAAAACGCGCCCTCAGATAGCTATGCGTTTCTTTTTTTGAACAGTATATTCTAGTCTTTTGTTGTTAGAAATAGATCTGAAAGAGTAAGAATGGTGAACAGGATACAGAAGAATAGACATGTTGTGTTTATAGCAACGAACATTCAGAATCTGGAGCTGAAGAAAGGAAGTGAAAGTTCTGGTCAACTCTTGAACTTGTTGAAGTCATTAAGATGCGCTTTCTGTTGTTGGTTAAGTGTATGAACATCCCAGGTGCCAAATCTGGTCATTTTCCTAGGAGAACAAAAATGTAAGTAAGCAGCCCAGACTCTGGCTGTGTACTGCATCATTAACTAACTTGTTTGAGGACCTTCTTCTGTCCTGGGTGGCTGAATTGAATTATTTGGTTTAGATGAGAGATGCTCATGTTCTGTGAAGTGTTTTATCTCGACATTTTGACAGGATGATGTAGCCAACCCTCCTTAGTTGCCTTTTATGACATGTTTAAAAGATTACAGTGTTACTATTCTCTGCTTCAGTTTCAGACCTCAGTAACACACAGGCAATAAAACTGATTTAGCTAAATCTTTAACTTGATCTTTATTTCTATGGTACATTTGTACCTGGTTCATTTTTAACTGCATTGGCTGGTTCTGTGGCTGAGGACCTGGCTCACAAGATTGACATCTTTTAAGAAGTTGTATTTATTATATTATACCTTTCTCCACCCTACCAATTTTAGCTCCTAATGAAGCTTGGGGGGTCACACAACTTCAGTATTCCCCCATGGAGGAAGCCTGCACCAAAGAAATTAGGTGCTTTTTTGCTGCGGAACATATATTATACATGATGATGTTGTCAGCCTCACCTTAGCCACCTGTTACGACATGCCAGGTGAGAACAGATTCTTTCATTGTCTGGTCAGAGACTACACCCAGGAACCGCGTGGAGCCATGTTATACCAACAGGTGTTAAATGACATTTCTTGTGACGACAGCTTGTTATATTATGACAGTGGTTACAAGGTGTTATGAAGTGATTGGATTTTATAGATATATTTTGATATTGAAAAAAAGATGAGTGAAGCACCTTTGGATTGTAGTGTCATGAGACATTAGATGTTTACAACTGTGTGTGAAGAACCCAATAATATTGTGTTGGTTTGTTTAGAAGAATAATACCATAGTTGGTTCTTTGGCTGAGGACCTGACTCACAAGATTAGATCTTTTAAGAAATCTGCAGTTCTTTCCCTTGCATTTGTCTTTTTCATCATAACTTCTGTTTGAAGACGTATATCTTTTCTGATTGCAACCACAGTGGGTGAGCTTCTTTACTGGGACCTGTATCATCCATGAATTAGAGGGCTTCTTTCCGCACTAGAATTTGATGGATAAATAGAATTTTAACTGACATAGTCCATGGAAAAACTCAAAAGCTGTTTTCAATAGATGAAACTTTTATGTTGGTGTTCAGATGTGTATATGAGATTTTCAAATTCATGACATCAGTTAAAACAAAGTTCTTACTTTGGGAAAAAATATAGCATTATTTGAGAGTTACAGATGAATGTGGTTGCACTGTTCAGAAATGTTCTGCTCTTCCCTTCCTGCTGCTGCTTTTGCATTTTCAGCCAAAGTGTATTTTCTGACTTCATTTATAATACTATTTTGGCTTAACTTTTTTGTTGCTTTGTATTTTACTTGAGCTTTATGTACTAAAAATTTTGTTTAAACACTGAGAAGGTTGGTTTAAAAAAAATACATTTTTTAGTGTGCATCTTGCTGGAACAAAGTATAAAACCAGATAACTTAACTCTTAGTATACGAGCTAATTTCATGACTACCGTTACAGATTTTGCAATAAATAATTTATTTATAAAGATAACATAAGTGTTATATATCTAAAATGTGAAGAAATGAAACCCCTATATCATGCACGTAACTAAATTGTTCAGTGGTTTTAAACATGCATTCAGCTATAAATTTTTGCTATTGATGGGGATCGATCATCGGCCTCTCTAAAAGGCCGCTCGTATACTAAGAGTTAATATCTTTGTTTTTATTGGGTTTTTATCACAACAGTACATCTAAACATTTGTCACCGTTAAATCATCATCAACTGTCATCTCCACAACAAAGGTCAGCTACAATGGATCTTGTCTCTTGTCTTGATGGTGCACTCTGATAGACTCTATCCTGTCCATCTCTAGATGTTATCTTCCCACTTATAGTGCTGTCTACCTCTTGCACGTTTGTCTTCAACTCTGCCTACCATTATGGTCTTCACTAAGGTGTTATGTCTTTTTATATATCCACAATATTGTAGTTGTCTAATTTTGATCTCCTTCATTTATTCTTTTTTCATTCCTAGGTTTTCTAGGACCTTATAATTTGTTTTCTTATCTTTCCATGACCCGTGCCCCATTCTTCTATATATCCACATCTCTAAGTCCTCAATTCTTTCCTCTAATTGCTTGTTGATTGTCCATGTTTCTACACCATACAATAAAGAAGAATACATATAGTATTTGATAACACAGTTAACTAGGGTAAAAAAAAAATGATGTATGATTTAACTTATTGATAGCTGCAGATGAAATATTTGGAGCATTGTGGAGTAGGAAGTTGGTGTAAGGTGTTCTAAGATTAACGTTACTGTGGTTTTGTTGTGTCTTTCCTTTCCTGTATCCTTCGATATTTAATCAAGAACTTGGGCAGTGAATGTGTATTGATGTATGATGTGCTTAGCTTCAAGTTATTGTCATGGCTGTGGTTGTGACTGTGTGTGCGGGTGGGTGTGTGGTGTGCTTAGCTTCAAGTTATTGTCATGGCTGTGGTTGTGACTGTGTGTGCGGGTGGGTGTGTGGTGTGCTTAGCTTCAAGTTATTCTTGTGGTTGTGACTGTGTGTGCGGGTGGGTGTGTGGTGTGCTTAACTTCAAGTTATTCTTGTGGTTGTGACTGTGGTACCCACTGCTGTTTTATTATTGTGTATGGAATATTGTGTAAGACTTTGGATCCACATATTTTCCTACATGTGACATAGAAGTGAAAACCACAGCTTATTTTAATGGAGATTTTGGCTTGGTATTTTATATTTTACTGTGTATCTATTTGTTGTCTGTTGCCTTGTATTTCTTGTCTGCTGACTTGTATTTGTTGTATTTTGACTTATATATCTTGTCTGTTGACTAGTATTTGATGTCAGTTGCCTTGTATTTGTTGCCTGTGGACTTGCATTATTGTCTATTGTGTTCTGTTTGTTGTCTGTTGACATATATTTAGAAAACCAGTTGAAAGCAATACAAGGCAATCTCTCCCTAGGGTAAGAAAAACGGGGTCCAAAAATAACACATGGAGAAAATAACTAAAGACAGACATAAAAGGGTTATTTCTTTGTAAGGTTCATCATCTCCACTCCCTAAAACAATGTTTTACGATTTTGTCATAACTGAATATTAATATTTCAGAACCGTTGTCACCCCCAATCAGCTATGCCAGTGCTGGTCAAAATTTGAAAAATTAAAATGTACCACAAAAAAGAAGCTGCATACAAAGTTTTAAGTCTCTAAGATGAGCAATACGTAGAGATTTTGAGCACCTAAAATTTTTAATGCGACAAATATATAAACTACATGTGAACTTACATAAAAGTTATTAAAAAATATATTGATGATCAAACAAAGGAAAAACAAAAAAAGGCACATAATATTAAGGTGCATTAGGGGTGGAAAAAAAAAAGATGTAACACGGTCTTACATACAAATGTATGCATTTTATTGTTTGTTTAAAAAGGGTGACATAGAAATACCCGCTATTATTGTCCTTAAAGGACAGCACGTATTCTGGACACAACAATTCCGTCTATATCATACGAGACTACGTTCATGAAACTCTTCCTTTAATCCATTTATACTAGAATATTTTCATAGAATATGTACCTAGAAAGTTTACATCAGTGACTTCAACAAATCAAAACATCAGAATAATAAACAACAAACAAGCAGTACCAACCAAAGCCAGTTTTAAATCCCTACTCTGTGTTTAAACCCATTTCTCCAACATGCACCAGCTTTTAATGTATCTAACTAATCTCCATCTTTAGCTCCTCCTTCATGCTGACTGTGAAAACAGTTCTTCCTCCACGCTAAGACTGTGACAAAAGCCTCTCCTCAGTGTGTAACCCCCGTGAGAACCTTCTTTTTCAGAGACTTTGTTCTCAATATGAGAATATCGCTGTTACTGTGCATAAGATGTCCTTCTTTGTTTAAAAAAAATACCCATTCTCCGAGTGTATGAACCCTTCATCTGTGTTGAGACTAACTACTTACAACCTTATACTGTACAAAATTCTAACAAACACTACTGCCAGTACAAACTTTAACCTTCTAATCTTAATGACAATAGTACAACTAAACTTGCTTCAAAATAAAACATACAATGAAAGAGCTATGTTCACGTAACTAACATATAGGGCTTTATTTTCACACATAGGTTCCGAGCTGACTGGAGTCATGGCCATATCTAACAGCTATCACATGTGAACACATAGATGTTATCACAACACACTGACCGCTACACAAACAAATACAAGCAACATTTAGCTGGTGACAGCTGTAGATATTCTCCCTTCTGTCAGATTGAGAGAAGAATCATGTGACATTTCTTGGTAACAGTCAGGCCAATGAGAGAGCAGGACAACAACTTGTGGGTGCTAAGAAGATCACAAACATTTCATTTCTCCTTGTTGAGGGCTTGTATAAATTCTTCCAGCTTATCTTGTATCTGACGAACTTTTTCTGTGACAGAAAACAAACAGCAAAATCGTTACTACACAACAACACCTTTGAATGTATGCATAATGTTATGTGTATATGTGCAAATACGAGTATAACCTATTCCTACATGTCGGAACACAGACTTCCTACATGTGCACACATTGCCTTTATGTGCACACAACATGGACTACCAAGTAAACACACAATGTATTTAATATGTAGATATACCTAAGTGAACACACGTGATGTACCTATATGTATATACACATTATAAAGTACATAAAACAATACCTACATGTATAAAAAAGTATAAGTTATATTTACATCACATACAAGCTGTATGTTTATGTATACACCCGTTTTATCAAAATATGCACATACATAAACTGTGTACTTTACAAACTACAACATCAGTTACCTACTAAAAATACCTGTGTGTACATACTTTGTGATAGGAAAAAATAAGTTATGTACAATATGCTTGCACATAAGTAATGTACATGTACAATATGCCTGCACATAAGTAATGTACATGTACAATATGCTTGCACAATGCCACGTGTGTGTATACAGACTTACTGAGTTCCTCAGCCAGCTGTACTCTCCTCCCTGTCAAGAGACTCTCCAGCAGAGCCTTGTTGTCTCCAATCTCATCCAGCACTTCCTTGACAATCCTCTCTAACCGCCGAGCTAGGAAGACAGACACAAAAATCAGATATTTGCTCACACTAACCAAATATTTCATATGACATTCAACAACAACTATATCATTTATTTTCTCATCTTTTCCTTATATGGATCTGAATGCCCTATCATCATCTCATGTTTTAACTCATGGAGCACAGAACCATCACAGCAACAAGGACCTCCTGACGGAAGCCACAAATTTTTGTAGTGATGATTTCTGAAGCACTTTGTTTGACAGGATCAGTTATTTCTATCAGTATCAAGTAATGATGTGAGAGGTGATTATTTCCATCAAGCAATGATGTGAGAGGTGATTATTTCTATCAAGCAATGATGTGAGAGGTGATTATTTCTATCAAGTAATGATGTGAGAGGTGATTATCTCTATCAAGTAATGATGTGAGAGGTGATTATTTCTATCAAGTAATCTTCTTCTTCTTCTTGCGATCGCATCTTTGATGATTACACCGTCAGACGAGTTCTCATGATGAATTCGACTGTTGTTTGAAGTTCCTCTTTAACTCCATATAGCTTTGAGTTTAGTGTTGAGTCATTGGGCCAGTATATCTTTCTTAACTGGCCATACAGAGGACAGTCCTGTAGAACATGCTCAGCAGTTTGTTCGTTTAATCCACATGTGCACAGTGGTGAAGCAGACAATCGTAGCTTGTGCATGTGTTTATTCAGTTTGTTATGCCCTGTCCTGAGTCGAAAAATAGTTGTCTGTCCCTGCCGGTCGAGAGTGTGATAGTCGTCTTTGGGTTGGTTCTGTTCTCTTCTGATAGTCTGGATAGCTCTCTTTTTCTCAAAGTATGTGACTTCATTATCTTCTTGTTCACATTCTCCTCCCTTTTTTGCAAGTTTATCTGCCTTTTCATTTCCGGGTACACCACAATGAGATGGTACCCACTGAAGTATGGTTCTCTTTTTGGCAGCTACCTTTTTTAGTTCATTTCTCAGATGCGGGAGTTTACCACCCTTGAGAGCTTGCAGGACAGACAGTGCATCTGTGAGGATGACTACCTGGTGGCAGTCAGAGTTGGTGTTATAAATCATATTTGCAGCTTGCTCTAGAGCTTGAACCTCAGCTGTATAGTTGGAACAGAATTTACCAGTGGGAATGTGCCTAGTCTCATAGTGGTTGTCAGGATATGAGATAAAGATACCGGCACCTCCATTCCTAACAGCATTAGTTGCTGATCCATCTGTATAGGCATGTATCCATGATTGATCGGGATAGCTTTCTTGGATCATACTCAATGTAGCAGTTCGTTTTTTGCAGATCATTATACTCACATCCACTTGTGAGACCACTGACTGTTGTATTAATTTGGAGGGCACTGCTGGCCTGCTCCCATGGTACAGGGTATAGGGTGGGCTTCAGTGGTGTTGTCTTCATGGATAGGTCTTCTTGATGCTGTCTTATAAGTCTTTTCCCCCGATGCACAAAGCTGCTACGCTTTAGACGTCCCAATGCCAGATCATCTAGTCTTGCCTTCATTGGGTGCATTGGCATACTGTTGTACTTTTCCATCTGGATCATGGTTTTTGTGTCTCTTCTATGGGACAATGTCTGTAATCCAGCAACCTTCTGCATCTCTGTTATTGGAATCAAGTAATGATGTGAGAGGTGATTATTTCTATCGAGCATGATATGAAAGGTGATTATTTCTATCGAGCGTGATATGAAAGGTGATTATTTCTATCGAGCATGATATGAAAGGTGATTATTTCTATCGAGCATGATATGAAAGGTGATTATTTCTATCGAGCGTGATATGAAAGGTGATTATTTCTATCGAGCATGATATGAAAGATGACCTATCAAGCATGAAATGAAAGATGATCTATCAAGCATGATATCAAAGATGTTTAATATAGTTGAACAGATAGTTGCATACACTACTGCAACCAGTTAAGGATAGACAACTACACCACCCAAATAAAGATAATGTAATTAGTTAACTACCCCTAGCTGTTATGTTATTAACTGACAAGGGAGACTAAACACATGTGCAGACGGGAAATGCAGACAGACTGAAAACCAGGTCAAGAAGATGTAGATAGACCCTAAATGGTGGGAAGTGGCTGAGGCCATGTTCTGATTTATGCTTAAACAAAAATACTACCTAGGCATGTGCACTTCATATTACAAATAAAGTCAACCGTAAGAATGCACATCCTCTGAACCTTGACCAATCCTAGATTCACTACACAAACAAAAAATATTTTTTATAACCTACTTACTTACTTAGTCGTTCCCCTTCTACCGTGAGGTGTAGAGGTTTTTATAAACTAAATGGCTTTATTGTTGGATCAGAAATACAGAAAATAACTTTGTAACTAACACATATCTAAGCCCGTAGCTTGCCAGATTGTGCGGCTAAACGTGAGAAAATGTGTGGCACATACACAAAACTGATAAGATGATGAGATGAGAACACAACTCACCTTCATTGTTAACAACCTGCTGGCGTAAAGCATTGCCGGTCACCTGCAACATTCTCTGCAGGCGCCAGAACAAAACAATCGCATTGCAATTTACCTGCAGACATCAAACAGGTAGCAAAGTTTTATTTACAATCATACAACTGGCCACCTCTCCCCGTCTCTACAATCATCATTTTCCTCTGGGCCCCTTATGTAGCATGGAGACACCAGTGTAGTTGGTCTACTTGTAGGAAGCCTGCACAAAACATTCACATGCTCTTACAGTAATGGTGTCTGTAGCAATATATTTTACATCATGAGGTTGCCAGGCTCATGCACAACCTCATTTGTCGCCTTGTACGACTTATTCTTTCTTTGTCTCTTCAGGGACCCCCGGGGTTCACACAGCAGGGCCTAGACGTTGACATTGTGTTACTGACAGTGTTAGTATTCCCAGCTCATACTCAATGACTGATATGACTAGCTGATGATAAATAAGAAATAGTAATGTCTGCTGCAGATTCACGGTGGCCATTATTTTCAGGGCTGCCAGACTCTTCTGCATTTCTGTATGATGTGATCAACATGGTATTTATACGAGAGCCCGCGATCGAATGTAACTCCAAGGTATTTCAGCTTTTCTTGCCTTTCAATTTCCTTTCCATTGAGAGTAAAATCTGGGAGATCTGTTTTCACTGTGGAGTTGTGAGCATCACATCATGCAGGCCTTGTTGGAATTGATTTTGGAGCCAGTTTCCTTGCACCAGTTAAACACCTCCTGTAGTACCCATGTGTGCTATTAACCATTTCTTGTCAGTCATAAACTTGTAGTGAAATCTCCCAGTATGTACTGATTTCATCAGAACACCATCATCAAGGTGCATAGACCTTTAACAAAATTCATGTCATCCTGTCCTGCAAAATTTGCTCAGTCATTCCACGTCATCTTTATGCCATTCACGTCTGCCACCAGTTCTCTTCCTCTACCTCTCTTACCCTGGGGATTACATAACAAGTTATAGACAAAAATACTTTGTTTTTTTAAAGTTTTAATTTGCTCTTGACTACTTCTAAATACAGAAAACAATTCTAACACACTAGACCACTTGTGTGAATTCCTGAATCAGATCCTACAAATCCAGTTATAAAAGGGGACCATGAAAGCTTTGGGCCTGAGGGGAGCTAATTCATCACCAAAAACTAATTTGTTCACTTTCCTTTGTGCTTCCTAAGGAGCATGCAGCCATCATCAGTGATGGTTCCCTTGTAGGAAGTCTGCAACAGACAGTCACATGATCTTGTAGAGGTGGTTACTGTAGTAAACTGTTTTACATGATGAGGTTACCAGCCGCAAGCACAAGCACGTTAGTCACCTTGTACCACATGTTAGTCAGCTTGTATGACACAGTATTATAGTCATTCTTAATACTGGAGAAACCTATTCTTGCTGACATGGACAGACCTGCTCCTGCTGACATGGACAAACCTGCTGTTGCTCTCAATGACAGGTAACATTTTGCTCACATAACAGGTATGTTCTTGCTCACACACTGTCACACCTGTTCCTACACTTTGTAACAAACCCTGAACTGTAACAGAACACTCACCTCTTGATCCTGAAATCCTCTCTGATAGTAGAAGAAACCTTTTTTACAGTCTATGGCTTGCTGGAATGCTCTCTTGTAGAAATGTCGACGGTAAACATAGTACCAGGTGTCCCGGATCTGGAGATTTCAATATGACAACAGTAACTGCTTCAAGTATCTAATAAACAAGCAAGTGTTTCATCACCATCATCATGTACCATGCCTGGTGGTGCTGGAGAACATGTCTCTCCACAACTTCCTGTCTCCAGTACAGTTTATCAATTCAGGTGGTTGACTTCTATCCACGTTATAATGTCAAACTGTTCATCACATTCTCCATTCGTTGTCCTCTAGTTATCTTTCTTGTTGTCATGGTAATATTCCAGCTTCTTTCTTCTCTTAACAAGCCCAAAGAAAGTGAACAGCAAGTGCTTACAATATATAATAAATTAGCAGACAAACAGAGTTATGGGCCCTCACTGGCCTCCATGTCAAGGTAGGCTATTTTTGGTAACATCAAAGAATGTCAAAGTAGAACTTAACTCAAGCAATCTTTGTGCAGAGATGTTCAGTTTTGGTATCTCTTATCTCTCTACTTCACTTGTATTTTAAAATGTCACATTTATCTTTCTCTCTGTGCCTTATTTGTACTTCACACTCTCACAAATCTTCATTTATCTTTCTCTCTGTGCCTTATTTGTACTTCACGCTCTCACAAATCTTCATTTATCTTTCTCTCTGTGCCTTATTTGTACTTCACACTCTCACAAATCTTCATTTATCTTTCTCTCTGTGCCTTATTTGTACTTCACACTCTCACAAATCTTCATTTATCTTTCTCTCTGTGCCTTATTTGTACTTCACACTCTCACAAATCTTCATTTATCTTTCTCTCTGTGCATTATTTGTACTTCACACTCTCACAAATCTTCATTTATCTTTCTCTCTGTGCATTATTTGTACTTCACACTCTCACAAATCTTCTTTTATCTTTCTCTCTGTGCCTTATTTGTACTCCACACACTCACAAATCCTCATTTATCTTTCTCTCTGTGCCTTATTTGTACTTCACACTGTCACAAATCCTCATTTATCTTTCTCTCTCAGTCTCATGTCTATGAAAGTCAATCTGAAAGTTCTTTGTTTGCTTTCATATAAATAAACTAATCCCACATACTGTCACAGCCAGGAGTGGAGTTGGAAATGAGCTCTCCACTTTGTTTAAATGCTCCTAAGGTATGTGATTCAAATAGCCTCTGACAGCAGAAGTCCAGCTCCTGGCCTGCTTGTGGTGAGTGTTACGCCTCTTTTTGCGCACTGCATTGCGTTCATGATTTTGAAGTATCGAGGTGTTCAAATAGAGCGCTGCTGTATTAAAATAATAGACTGGTAACGCTACCAACAAATGGAGTGCTGCTGGATCAAAAATGATGTCATGTAAAATAATTATGTAGAAGCGCGTGCAGAGCAGAAGTAGAGAGATCTTTTGGCTGTGTCTTGACCCGGCAGGCTGCGTGTGTATGAGCTCCTGCTCTAGTGGTTCGTGTCTGTAGTTTCCCCAAGATATGTCATTATACGTATTGAGTGCCAGATATGTGTATACCTGCCTACAGAGAAGTATGTTTGTGATTATAATATATAACTGACCTTGGTATTCATAAAAAATTGATGCGCGGACTTTGATGTTACAGACGGCACAGTTTAACCGTCATTTTATTACGATCTTTGATGACCCAGTGCAGTTAGCCCGATTGCAGATTATTATCATGAATCTATATTACCTATGTGGAGCTGTGTATTGCGCATATGTGAATAAATTATAAGAAACGTCAGCAGAAGTGAGCTACATTTATTTTACAAGTTTCTGTTGCTGGTTTCCATTGAACTTTTGAACCTAGACGTAACTTGACCAATACCATTAGCACTTTTCAACAGTAAGACAAAAGAATGTAACGCAACAGTGGGATTGTTGTTTAACTAACAGGAGAAGGGTAGAGAGTGAAGCTTTGGTGCTCAAAAATCAAGAATGTTCTGTGTAGATAAGCTTTGAGTGGCAACCCACCCGGGGAAGGAAAACTCTTATCAAACCACCGTCTGCATTGCAGATAAGCTGGGGACAGCCAAAGGGTACAGAAAGCAAATTGTAATAAAAATTCTTGTTGAAATCTGATGCATGCAACAAAAAGGTGCAGATATCATGGTCCAGCTGTAAACTACGTCATCAGCAGTTCCCAAGGAGCATAGGCTGTCAAACAAGTCTTCCTATCCTGCGTCATCGGCTCCAGGTCATTTTTGTTTTTTGTCTTGGAGAGTTTCTCTGTGGTCTACCTCTGCTTCTTTTACTCTGGGAATTCCAGAACAATGTTCCACTGACACTCTATCAACAGGTTTCTTTACCAGCGTCTACTTCTTAACTCTTGTTACACTGACACTCTTATCAACAGGTTTCCTCAGATGTGTGCTTTACCTATCACCAGCGTCTACTTCTTAATAGGTACCACAAAGTGATTTTTGTTTGCACAGAAGCACCAGAGAAAACAATGCAGTTTGGAAGCTCTTGGAAAACCATGAAATTGGGTACTTAATTTTTTTAGATCGGACAAAAAATAAAAATGTTACGGCATTTTTAAAAGTGTATGTACTTTCGCAAAGTTAAAAAAGTTACATCACACCAACTTCAGAGTGCTCCCGTTTTCTTAAATATAATCTTAGAACCTTCTCTGATAAACAGCATACAGTCTGCAATACACTGATTACATAAAAAACACTATAGGGCTATATCATGAATAATTATCAATATATTTTAGACCAAATATTGCAAATCATTACCAAAAAATGTAGTATTTTGCATCAACATCAATTTTCACAACATCATATTTCAAAAAATATAAAAGGTATAAGCTTTAAATTTGTACATATTAATCTGCATACTACACACACATATCTCAATTTTTTTCACAGGATTTAAACATCTATTTGTTCTTGTATAATTTTTTTAAATGTGTCCAGAGGCCAATTTGTCGCATGGGAAGAAAAAATGTGAAAATGAAGAAAATTTTTTTTTTTTTTAAGATACTGTCCATATTTCATTTTAAAAAATGTGTAGGCAATAATTAACAACATCTAAACAATAATTAACATCTAAACGCTAAATTTTTTTTAAACAACTGGTTATTAGCATTTAAAAAGACATTTTTAAACTGGAGGAGAATGATCAAGGCGCACTCCTTCCCTGCGAGAGGGCAATGACGCCTCAAAACCTAAATGCTTCAGAAGTCCAAAATACAATTCTTTGATATTTCCTAAAAGTTTAATGTCCTTATCATTCAATATTAATTTTCTGTATCTTAACTGAGCCTTAAGATTTCTATTCTAAGGGCATTTCGTCCTTTACAAATTGTATCCACATCCTCCTTTGTGGTGCACAGACCCCTATGGCTAATGATTGTGTTATATAACTCTAACTTCTTCTCTGCATTCTTAACATCTTTCTCTTTTTTCCTCCTATTGTTGTCAGTTATTCGCTGTTTGATTTTTTCTTTAACTGCCCTCTCTGATTCTTTACTTCGTTTCTTCCATTCCAGTCTATTATAGTATTTCATTACTTGTGTTTAGGGTTAACACTAACTTTAGGGTTAACACTAACCCTAATCCTAAACCTAACTGCTACGAAAGAACACATAACTACACATATTCACTATGGAGCAAAAAGGTACGAGTAATAGGAAATTACAATATTATATTATAATATATTATATATAGCTACCGCGGCTCCTATTTTATGAAAGCTGTTTATATATATTTCTTCTTTTCGGGGAATTTTAAGACTATCAACTATTGGCTGCGAGTCCGGACATTTCAGTACAGAATCAGCTACGTTAATTATGGAATTTTCCGGTCTCCTAGCCTTCACTCAATTTATTTTCGCTTTGCGATATCCTTCGCCTTTGAAATCATAATTCACCCTATTATGTTGCAAAATAAACCTTCATTCAATTACACATTAATCAAAACATGCATTTTTTATTCAGATTGGTAACTTTCTTAGCTTTTCAAGCTCTTGAAAAAATTAGATTGATGTTCGAATGTCTGAAGCGGTGATAACACATTCGATCCACGCTCTGTTACACAAACTGTGCGATCGTGTTAAATTGCTAAATAATATTAAAAGTATTGTAAATTTTACATTTGAAGTTCAATACATTGTTAATAAGTGATATACTTACGTATAGTCAACCTCAAATCAGAAGATGTGATGATGTTTGCACATAAGCCAATAAAAGTGGCGTCTCGATCTTGATGACATCGGGAGTAATGTCACTGCCAATGGAACAGCCTCGCTGTCTATTTTTTGCTAAAATTTCTAGGCCTAACTTGAGCTATACAGAACTTACTCAAAGTCAATTAGCTCGACCGCCAAATACCAGAAGTCAATAAAATTTCACACGAATAAAGAAAAATGGCTCTCAAATCTTCTCAAACATGGCAAAGATTTATAACACCATTTATAATGTCAAATTTGGTAAAATTTAAACTTCACTTCAAGATATCACCGTTTTACACTTTGTTTTCTAATGTTTGCCATATATGAAACTAAAGATACACTTTTCCCCCTAAAAGTTGTGAAAACAGTGTGCAAATTAGTAGTTTGGCGGTCGAGCGATCCTCATTTGAATGAAGCGGGGTGAGACGAAAACGTTCGGAGTCCGTAGCAAACTACGCGTAACGCTGCTGTTTGTTTTTATTAGTAAAAAAATACTTCAATAGCTTTTATTTTTTTAAATTAATAAACTTCAAAAGAGAAGAAGATAAAGAGTATGGTGATATAAATTTTATTACAATCTGTTTAATAGCAAAGGGACAGTGACAACTTAAACTTGACGAATTTCCCTCAGTTTTCTCCACTGGCAACAGCTCAAAGCGGGGGGTTTGGGGTACCTATTCTTAACTCTTGTTCCACTGACACTTGTCTGGATCTTGTCATCAGTTCTACATTAGTCATCTTGTCATCAGTTCCACATTAGTCATCTTGTCATCAGTTCTACATTAGTCATCTTGTCATCAGTTCCACATTAGTCATCTTGTCATCAGTTCTACATTAGTCATCTTGTCATCAGTTCCACATTAGTGATCTTGTCATCAGTTCTACATTAGTCAAATTTGTCATCAGTTCCACATTAGTCATCTTGTCATCAGTTCCACATTAGTCATCTTGTCATCAGTTCTACATTAGTCATCTTGTCATCAGTTCCACATTAGTGATCTTGTCATCAGTTCTACATTAGTCAAATTTGTCATCAGTTCTACATTAGTCATCTTGTCATCAGTTCCACATTAGTGATCTTGTCATCAGTTCCACATTAGTGATCTTGTCATCAGTTCCACATTAGTGATCTTGTCATCAGTTCCACATTAGTGATCTTGTCATCAATTCTACATTAGTGATCTTGTCATCAGTTCTACATTAGTCATCTTGTCATCAGTTCCACATTAGTCATCTTGTCATCAGTTCTACATTAGTCATCTTGTCATCAGTTCCACATTAGTCATCTTGTCATCAGTTCCACATTAGTCATCTTGTCATCAGTTCTACAATAGTCATCTTGTCATCAGTTCCACATTAGTGATCTTGTCATCAGTTCTACATTAGTCAAATTTGTCATCAGTTCTACATTAGTCATCTTGTCATCAGTTCCACATTAGTGATCTTGTCATCAGTTCCACATTAGTGATCTTGTCATCAGTTCCACATTAGTGATCTTGTCATCAGTTCTACATTAGTCATCTTGTCATCAGTTCTACATTAGTCATCTTGTCATCAGTTCCACATTAGTGATCTTGTCATCAGTTCCACATTAGTGATCTTGTCATCAGTTCCACATTAGTGATCTTGTCATCAGTTCTACATTAGTCATCTTGTCATCAGTTCTACATTAGTCATCTTGTCATCAGTTCCACATTAGTGATCTTGTCATCAGTTCCACATTAGTGATCTTGTCATCAGTTCCACATTAGTGATCTTGTCATCAGTTCCACATTAGTAATCTTGTCATTAGTTCTACATTAGTGATCTTGTCATCAGTTCTACATTAGTGATCTTCTCATCAGTTCCACATTAGTGATCTTGTCATCAGTTCCACATTAGTCATCTTGTCATCAGTTCCACATTAGTGATCTTGTCATCAGTTCTGCATTACTGATCGTGTCATCAGTTCCACATTAATGATCTTGTCATCAGTTCTACATTAGTCATCTTGTCATCAGTTCCACATTAGTCATCTTGTCATACCACTTCTTTTCTAAGAATGCACCCATCTATGAAAGTCTGCAACTCCGTGGTTGTTGTTTTTCTTGTTCTCCATGTTACAGAGCCATACAATGGGACTAACTTGACATTTGATGTCAAGATTCAGATTTCTGTGTTGAACTTGATTTCTCTTGATCTCCAGCTTTAAATTATGCCACAACATATCCATTACACTCAACAACAACAACAAAAATCACAAAGTAAGAAGATAGGGAGAATATTTCCGTATTTAGCAATCCTGTACTCAAATGATCATTTATCCCAAGAATACAAAACGATGACCTAATTTTTATCTGCCACCCTGTATAGGAAGGTTCAGACATTTGATAGTCAATGTCTTCCATACTCTCATCTCTTCCACACACATTAAAGCATGCACACATAAACACTCACAGTCTGTGCCTTACACTATCAGCCTGTAGCTTACCATCTCTCCATCCACTTCAATATTCTGGTTCATCAAGTTTCGTCTGACTGTAGTCAACTCATCAGCAGCTAAATGTGCTTTGTGGTCCTGAAGATATGGGAAATAAATCACATCAGTTGATATTACAGGTATCTGATGACGCAGGTAAAAACTGTCACAACATGGAGATTTGACATTAACACAGCAAGAGGTCATAACTGATATAATGATAATACAAGTAAAACTGTCTCAACCATGGAGACTTGATATTAACACAGCAAGAGGTCATATCTGATGGCACAGGTAAAACTGTCTCAACCATGGAGACTTGACATTAAAACTACAATAGGTCATAACAGCTGAAATTACAGGTATTTAACGGCACAGGTAAAACTGTCTCAACATGGAGACTTAATATTAACACAACAATAAGATCTAAAACACAGATCTAAAATTGAGATTGAATTTTCAATTAATATAACAAGGGGCAGGAAAATTGAAGTCTAAGAGATTAGTCGTGAGAGAAATAACAAGTCAAAGAGATTAGTCAAGTGAGAGAAACAAGAGATTACTCAAGTGGGAGAAACAAAAAGTCTGAGAGATTAGTCAAGTGAAAGAAACAAGAAGTAAAAGAGACTAGTCAAGTGAGAGAAACAAGAAATCTGAGAGACTAGTCAAGTAAGAGAAACAAGAAATCTGAGAGATTAGTCAAGTGAAAGAAACAAGAAGTAAAAGAGACTAGTCAAGTGAGAGAAACAAGAAGTCTGAGAGAATAGTCAAGTAAGAGAAACAAGAAATCTGAGAGACTAGTCAAGTGAGAGAAACAACAAGTCTGAGACACTAGTCAAGCGAGAGAAACAAGTTTAAGCCAAGTGAGAGAAAAAGTCTAAGAGACTAGTCAAGTGAGAGAAACAACAAGTCTAAGAGTTAAGCCAAGTGAGAGAAACAACAAGTCTAAGAGTTAAGCCAAGTGAGAGAAACAACAAGTCTGAGACACTAGTCAAGCGAGAGAAACAAGTTTAAGCCAAGTGAGAGAAAAAGTCTAAGAGACTAGTCAAGTGAGAGAAACAACAAGTCTAAGAGTTAAGCCAAGTGAGAGAAACAACAAGTCTAAGAGTTAAGCCAAGTGAGAGAAACAACAAGTCTAAGAGATTAGTCAAGTGAGAGAAACAACAAGTCTTAGAGTTAAGCCAAGTGAGAGAAACAACAAGTCTAAGAGTTAAGCCAAGTGAGAGAAACAACAAGTCTAAGAGATTAGTCAAGTGAGAGAAACAACAAGCATACAACTTACAGGCTCAACGACCAGCATCTTCTCTAACTCATTCCTGACTGCCCAGGAACGGGCATGATCCTCAGAGCGTCGTGACCATGTCAACCACTGCTTAAAAACACCTGGGCCTGTCAAATTCTCCAGCTCCTTCTCAGCTGTGATTCAAGAAAACATAAAAGTCATCCTGGTCTCATATCAATATGTTAACTGTTGTAAGCATTCTCGTTATCATGGACAAAGACAGTCTCATATCAATATGTTAACTGTTGTTAGAATTATAGTTATCCTGAAACAAAAACACAACTTTGGCTATCCTGTTACAACAGACTGAGTTTGACAAGTTTCAATAGAAACTTGACTTGTAGTCGTGTAGAGAATAGGATACACAAAAACATGACTTCACTCAAGAAAAACTGTTGAAAACTTGTACAGTGCAAGATCAGAAGAAAAAAAATGAAAATTTTTTTTTCTACACAGCTGGCATAAAATCAAGAAAAACATGTCTATTCTACAATCATAGAAACATGTCTATTCTACAATCACAGACACACGACTATTCTACAATCACAGACACCTGTCTATTCTACAATCACAGACACCTGTCTATTCTACAATCACAGACACACATCTATTCTACAATCACAGACACACGTCTATTCTACAATCACAGACACACATCTATTCTACAATCACAGACACACGTCTATTCTACAATCACAGACACACATCTATTCTACAATCACAGACACACATCTATTCTACAATCACAGACACACATCTATTCTACAATCACAGACACATGTCTATTCTACAATCACAGACACATGTCTATTCTACAATCACAGACACATGTCTATTCTACAATCACAGGCACCTGTCTATTCTACAATCACAGACACATGTCTATTCTACAATCACAGACACGTCTATTCTACAATCACAGACACACATCTATTCTACAATCACAGACACATGTCTATTCTACAATCACAGACACATGTCTATTCTACAATCACAGGCACCTGTCTATTCTACAATCACAGACACATGTCTATTCTACAATCACAGACACATGTCTATTCTACAATCACAGACACATGTCTATTCTACAATCACAGACACGTCTATTCTACAATCACAGACACACATCTATTCTACAATCACAGACACATGTCTATTCTACAATCACAGACACATGTCTATTCTACAATCACAGACACGTCTATTCTACAATCAGACTTACTCTGTCCTAATTTATCCTTCATGGTCTCCTCCATAAACCTGACAGCCTTGTCCCACTGCTCTTTGTCATGTACGGAGCGGTCTTCAAGTGTGTTCAGCTGGATAACTCTCTGTACACAAAACATGACAAAATGTCAGTCACTGTACATGGCACATGCAGCTCTCTGTACACAAAACATGACAAAATGTCTTTCACTGTACACATCATACACAGCTAACTGTCTTTGTGTCAGGGAGTTATACTCTCATAAATCACCATACCTATTATAAAAATATCTGATGGACAAGTTTATTGCACAACTGTCTAAAATACTCAAGTCTTAATCTATAGAATCTGTCCTAATTACATAGTTTGGAAAGACAGCAGGTCACCAAGATTTTCACATTCAGACTTTCAACAATGGTTGTCTCTGCTGCATGCAGCACTTTGCACCAGATGTAATAAAAGACACAGACCAATGGAAAGGAACCAAACAAAAACAGGTGAGATGACAGTCTCCCCATCTGAAGTGAAAGGATGAACCTCTACACCTGAAGTAAGGATAAGATGAACTGGAAGATCCAGGTTGCAAGTTGTCCTAAGATCCAGATGTCACAGAAGATAACACAAAGGCAACAAGTTTTCTCAAAATCCAGATATAACAGAAGATAACACAAAGGTTATAAGTTGTTCTAAGATCCAGATATAACAGAAGATAACACAAAGGTTAAAAGTTGTCCTAAGATCCAGATATAACAGAAGATAACACAAAGGTTATAAGTTGTTCTAAGATCCAGATATAACAGAAGATAACATAAAGGTTAAAAGTTGTCCTAAGATCCAGAAGATAACACAAAAGCACATCTCTGCTAGTCCCACGTTTGATGTCAAACTCTAACAGTCTCAGCCTTGTTGATTCATCCATTGCAGTGTCATTATCTAGCAGGCGATCATTAATTGCCCTTAGTATCTCTCCCTTATCCATGTCCAGCGTCCCCACTATGGGTGCTCTAAGGCCAATCTGTCAGCTCTCTAACTGCCATGTGCCCCTGCATGATCAGGACAGTAGATCCAGACATGTTCTTGAAGACTTGAGGATTCCATTGATGTTTTCCATTCCTGCCGCAGCCATCCACTCTGAACTTTCCGAAGCATGGCTTGAGAGTCTGACAACATAACTGCCCTGGTTGATGGAGTTTCAGACAGCCACCTCAGTGCTGCAGTAACTGCCTCTACCTCCATTCTCATGCTGGAGGTTGATGTCATGTAGGCTCCACTCTGTTCAGCAACGACCCTGCCCTTTATTCTTGCAGAGAAGAGCCGTCCTGATTTCTCACCATGCACTACAGACCCATCAGTGTACACAGTGGCATCATCATCCCTAGCATGATCACTTATCAGCTGATTAATATCCAGCTCTGCTTTTCCACTGCTCCAAGATCTGCATTCTCGGCCAAGGCTAAGGATGACTATTAGCTCATACAAATGTTGGTGAACGTAAGCTCATAAATACACATGGAATGTTGGTGGTTCATATACAAAAACAGGAACTGTTATTAGCTGTACACACATACATGGATTACTGTTAGCTCATCAACACACACATGGATTACTGTTAGCTCATCCACACATACATGGATTACTGTTAGCTCATTCACACACACATGGATTACTGTTAGCTCATTCACAAAACATGCATTCCTGGATTACAGTTGGTTCAATCACATAAACAAGGATTATTACTAGCTGTATAAATAAATGTATACTTGGATTACTCGTACCATCTATTTATGACTCTGGATTACTATTTGGTGTAAACACATACTTGGATTACTCGTACCATCTATTTATGACTCTGGATTACTATTTGGTGTAAACACATACTTGGATTACTCGTACCATCTATTTATGACTCTGGATTACTATTTGGTGTAAACACATACTTGGATTACTCGTACCATCTATTTATGACTCTGGATTACTATTTGGTGTAAACACATACTTGGATTACTCGTACCATCTATTTATGACTCTGGATTACTATTTGGTGTAAACACATACTTGGATTACTCGTACCATCTATTTATGACTCTGGATTACTATTTGGTGTAAACACATACTTGGATTACTCGTACCATCTATTTATGACTCTGGATTACTATTTGGTGTAAACACATACTTGGATTACTCGTACCATCTATTTATGACTCTGGATTATTATTAGGTGTAAACACATACTAGGACTGCTGTCAGCTTTACACTCATAAATGGATAACTGTTAGCTGTACACACCCATGGATTACTGTTAGTTCATCCACACATATATGGATTACTGTTAGTTTGTCCACACACACATGGATTACTGTTAGTTTATCCACACACATGGATTACTGTTAGTTCATTCATATACATATAGATTACTGCTCGGTTACACAACATAGAGCAAGATCACACATAGATCACTGCTAGATGTACACACATACATGAAGATCACAAATAGATTACTGCTAAGTGTATGTGCACGCACACACACACACACATATATATATATATATATATAAAGATCCCATTACAAAGTTGACCTTGCTCTGTAATCCTTAAGTTACATACATAATCACATATACCATCACTGTTTATGATAAATATTTGATACAAGGACATACAATCATGGACATCACTCTTACTTCTGCAAAATATGACAACAGACACATGTACAGTCATAGACACAACTCTCACTTCTGCAAAATATGCCAACAGCGACACATGTACAGTCATAGACACAACTCTCACTTCTGCAAAATATCACAACAGCGACACATGTACAGTCATAGATACCACCACTCATTCATCATTATTTAACTTTTGTTCTTCCTATGGAGCATAGCATCCTTATATCAGCTATTCCTCTCGCAGGAAGCATGCATCAAAGCCTTCATATGCTAATACAGTGGCTTGTGCAGGTAATTTGCTTTACAAGATGACATTGCCAGCTTCATGCACAACCTCGTGTTAATTGTCTTTTATGATATGCCAGATAGAGCAATAGTCCTATTCTCTGTCTCCTCGCAGACCTCCAGGGAAGTACATGGCTCGGTGCCATCTCTGCTTCAGGTAAATATGACAAAGCGGCATGCACAATCAAAGATTTCTGCTTCAGGTAAATATGACAACGAGGCACACACAATCATAGACGTGACTCATTTTGGTAAATAAAATGATAACAGGCAAATACACAATCATATATGTGACTCCTTATTTTGGTAAATAATATGATAACTGGGAAATACACAATCATATGACAACTGGACAGAGAAAGTCACAGACACAAGCATTGATTCTAGCAAAGATGACAGCAGGACACAGACAAACTCTGACATTTATTTCTTCCTTATAAGGAGGAGTCAAATAAATACAAAAAAGCTCTTTTATTTAAAAAAAAATATTTTCATGAATAAGTTCATACTCTCTGTGCCAAAACTAGACATTTAATATTTCAAAATAGAAGATATAATAACGTGAACTTACCTCCACACACTTCTTAGGTAACTGAACCTCTGCCCACTGGCGAAGTTTGATATCTACAGTAGTGTTGAAAGTGCTAGATGACAAATAAATGATTTGAAATGTCTTAAAACTAGTATTAAACTCATCACAATCATACAACTGTCTGTGTGTGTGATTTTGATGCTTCATATGTGATGTCTGAAATGTGTGTTACAATGTTTCAAGTTTAATACATAGATATATGAACACACAAAATGTGAGTAATGCTGTTTCTAGTTGAACATTATGTGTATGAGCATATGCAATGTGTGTTATATTTCAAGTTAACCCTTAAATGACAGACACAATAATCTTAACAATCCATTCTCAATAATTAGACTTAATTTGTGGCTGTTAGTGCGTATTATCAAAGTATAAAAATGGCCTCATGTATTATTCACTTCAGACCAAGCCAGGAAATTTTCTAAAGAAATTCTGGGTGACAAAAACAAATTCAGACTGAAGTGATCATGCAGATGACAACAAAGGTGTATGAGATCATCAACAAGAGTGTGACATCAAGTCAAGTGACAGAATAGATAATGACAGGCCTGCTGTCAAAAATGAAGTTATGGGGACAGGATAATGAAATCAGATAGGAACACATTCAGGGGCTGTGTCTGAGCCACAAAAATCAAGAAAATAAGGAGGGAAGATGATGTTACAAGACAAAGTTTTGTTAGTAATGCTGACACTGTTTCATGTTTTTTTTGTCCCTCCACGCCATATTTTTCCAAATGTTACTGTTTGTACAGGCCAGTGTCCCTGTTTGTCATTAATCTCCTTTATGATCCTTATGGAGCATGGTGCCACACCAGTGTTGTAAATACAGTTTTTTAATTATTATTACTCCACCCCACTCAATAAAACAGTTGCAAAAAAGATTACATCATTCGAAATGAAATGCTACAGAAGGATGTTGAGAATACCCTGGACAGAAAAAAAGACCAACAGAGAAGTACTGCACTCACTAAACGTACAGGAACATTGGCTCCTAAATACCATCGCAATAAGGAAGCTGAAATTTTTCGGTCATATAAAAAGACATAATAGTCTGGAAAAAAACAGTGATGGAAGGCATGGTCCCTGGAAAAAGGGGAAGGGGTCGACCTAGACGACGGTGGACCCAGGACATCACAGAGAGTCTGAACTTGTCTTTGGCTGATGCAGGTCGACTTGCCCAGAATCGTGATGCGTTCAGAGCAGCTGTAATGGAGACAACGTTCTGGAAAGAATATGTCACATGATGATGATGATGACTCCACCCACCTATAATAACCACCTTTAATGTACCTAGAATAACTAACCATTGTTTTAAAGAAAGCATTTATATACTCATGGAAAAAAGTAAGTGTGCAGCACTCAACAGGGCACTGTGCGTGTGTTCTTGGGTGAACTCAAATGCAAGTTGTCACACATTTCTGTGTGAGTGTTGTTCACTTACCCGTGCAATTACAATTGGATCGCACTATTCATGGGGAGATAATCACGGTGCAAGATAAATCACGTGAAAAGTGCCGTAGGGGAGAATTTATCACAGATAAAAGGAAGGTAAGTGTGTAGCTCTAATCACAAGCATGTGAAAACGTAATCGTTGAAATAGAGAGTACCAAGAGTCCAACAGAAACATCCTTTTTGACAATGCCAAGATTGAACCAACAACAGCGAGCAATAGCTATAGGGATGTTAGCTGCTGGAGCGACTATATTAGCTGTATCACAACATTTCAATGTTAACAGGAACACTATATCATGCATTCAAGCTTGTTTCCACCAAACTGGATCCACTGCTGATCGCCATAGAAGTGGCCGACCACGAGTTACCGCCCCTGCACAAGACCGTTACATACGCCTTATGCACTTGCGTAACAGGTTTATTCAGGCAACATGGACTGCCAGGAACATTCCAGGTTTAAGACCTGTTTCCCCGGACCTTTCTCCCATCGAGAGCACCTGTGGGACGAACTGGAGCGTAGTCTGCGAAGAAGACAAAATCCTCCTGAAAACCACCACCAGTTAGCACAAGCGTTGCAAGAAGAATGGAATAACATCCCCCAACAACAGATCCAACGTGTCATTGGCTCGATGAGAAGGCGCTGTCAAGCAGTGATAACAGCTCAAGGTGGACATACACGGTACTGAAATCAAGATTTCATTTTTTCGTGGGGATGCCACACTGACTAGTTTTTATCTTTCTTTCATGACACTTTCACTAAAATCAAAGTGATCACTTGGTCTTTTATTCAATATTCAACCACATTGTGTGCCAACTTTTATTTCATTTCGTCCATGAAATCATGCACAGTGCCCTATAAAGTGTTGCACACTTACTTTGTTCCATGAGTATACATTAAGCACACCAGCAATCTACATACATTTACCTTTATTTTCACACACAACAACAATGGTATTTATGTATATGAAGATCCTGACAATGTATTTGCCTAAGACCACTATTAACACATATTAGGGTGGCTATTTTTACCTGGGCCAAATCCATGTTTTTGCCTGGTACTAAAAGAGTTTTAAAAACATTAAACTGTAACTATGACAGTAAGTAGTACTGCTGATATCTCCAAGAACTGGCAGACTGCTGCATACACACTTGTGATATCTAGTAACAGACCAACAGAGAATAAAAATTCAATGACCACTTGTCTGAGCGTGACTAGTGACCTTACCCCATGACCTCAGCCTGTGCCGCTGGTAAGTATGTCTGAGGGTGACTAATGACTTTGGCCTGTGCCTCTGGTAAGTATGTCTGAGGGTGACTAATGACCTTACCCCATGTCCTTGGCCTGTGCCGCTGGTAAGTAGACATTCTCAATAATGAATGAGCCAGTCTTCTCCCACAACTTCTTGTAGAAAGCTTCCTCCCTGACAGAATTGGAGAGAACCACAAGCGTTGAATATCAGATTAAGTGACAAGACAACACACCAGACATTCTTAAGCTGTAGCTGACGTCAGATATCATAAATTATTGCTGATATGTTTAACATCATTCCCACCAACATAATCTAATGTAGATATATTTACCACTGCCCCCGTGTAGTGCCTGTAGGGGTTGTGAGGAGACAAAGAATAAGACTACTAACTCCTTAAGCCTGTCATTACAGACAACTAATACGAGGTTGTCCATGTCGCTGGTAACTTCATTATGTCAAACAAATATCTACATAAACCACCACAACAACAACAACAACACATGAATGTTGTTGGTGCTGGCTTCTTCCAAGGTGACCATCTGCATTGGTGGTTCATGTGGGAGCAATAAGAGAAACAACAATATTTAATTTTACGCTCATACACAAAACTACGACTGACATAATACTTAACATCATCCTGCACAAATGGAGACCAATGTTGATACCTTTAGTGTCATCCTATGTAAACTAATGTTGATAAACAAGACACAAACAACAACATTTAGTATCATCTCACTTACTTACTTACTTAGTCGTTCCCCTTCTACCGTGAGGTGTAGACGTTTGGAAGAGACAGGGCCAGACTATCCTATCGGCTCCTCGGTCCTTCAAAGATTGTCTAACGTTGTCCTCCCAGCGGACTCTGGGTCGTACTGGGGGTCTGGATCCCTGGCTCTTTGTTTTCCATGCTTGTCGTGGTAGCCGATCTTCTCCAATTCTGCAGACATGGCCAAACCATCTGAGTTGGTACTGTTCTACTTTGGTCTGCAGGGGATGGGATTTTAGGCCTTGACGTATCGTCTGGTTGCGGACCATGCCTCTTCTTGTTACTTCAACCACCTTCCTCAGATACCTCATTTCTGAGGTTATCATCTCACACAAACAACAGATATTGATACACATGACACAAACATAAGCCAATATTAAAGATTAAGTTTCATCCCAAACAAACAGTAACCAATGCCATTGTATTTAATATTACCTGGCAAACATCAATTACAGAAACTAATGGTATTATATCTGGTACTTTCCAAAGTTTTAAGTATCACTGGTTATATCTTAACTTCCAATAACATCTGCCATAATGACAAATGTCATTCATTACTTCACCACTTTCCCTAATATCTGCCCTAATGACAAAAGTCATTCAATATAACACCACTTCCCGTAATATATGTCCTAATGACAAATGCCAGTCAGTCATTATTACACCACTTCCTATAATATCTGCCCTAATAACAAATGTCATTCATTATAACACCACTTCCCTAATATCTGCCCTAATAACAAATGTCATTCATTATAACACCACTTCCCCTAATATCTGCCACAATGACAAATGTCATTCATTATAACACTATTATCCCTAATATCTGCCTTAATCACAAATGTCATTCATTATAACACTATTATCCCTAATATCTGCCTTAATCACAAATGTCATTCATTATAACACCACTTCCCACACTTTTGAGTACCACAGGCGCCTACTGGTGACAAGCCTTATTTTCCGTAGAGTACCAATGTCGCCTTTTGGCGTACGTATAGCATCAGCATTATAGTAAAGTTACCGAAGAAAGGTGATCTATCAGACTGTAATAACTGGCGTGGTATATCTCTATTATCAGTACCTGGAAAATTATTATGTTGCATGATGTTAGAAAGACTTAAATTGCATGCTGACGAAAAGATCAGAGAAGAACAAGCGGGTTTCAGGCCGAAACGATCATGTATTGATCAAATATTCACACTAAGAACAATTATAGAAGAATCAGTGGAAATGCAATCGCCACTTATTATCACCTTCATCGATTTTCAAAAAGCCTTTGATAGTCTACACCGCCCATCATTGTGGAAGATACTTACAATCTATGGTTTTCCAACAAAATATGTGAATATAATCAAAGCGCTATATGACAATGCAAGATGTTGTGTTAGAACAAATAAAGGGAATACAGAATGGTTTACAGTAGAAACAGGGTTGAAACAAGGCTGTATTATGTCACCACTACTTTTTGGAATAGCTATTGATTGGGTTATGAGAAACTATACCCATAATGAACAATTAGGTATAAAATGGACAAATGGAAAATTCCTGGGGGACCTGGATTTCGCAGATGATTTAGCATTCTTAAGTTCAACACCTAGACAATCCCAAGAAGCAGTAAATAATTTGTGTCATCTTTCGGTTAAAATAGGTCTCCAAATAAATGCCTCTAAAACTAAAGCTATGAACTTTTCTAACGAGACCTTTAATATCATCCTGAACGGGGAAAAACTACAGAAAGTTGAAAGTTTCAATTATTTAGGCAGTAAAATGACTCAGGATGGTGACACAACAAGAGAAATTCATACTAGAATTGCTTTGGCAGCTAGCGCCTTCAATAGATTATCTAACATTTGGAAATTACGATCATTGAATATACATACCAAGCTTCGTCTGTTTAATTCAAATGTTATCTCAGTGTTAACATACGGCTGTGAAAGTTGGAAAATAACAAAATCATTGGAGAACAAGCTGAATACATTCGAGAACAAATGTCTTAGAAAACTCATGAACATCAGTTGGAAAGAATTCAAGACTAATCGACAAATAAGAGAAGACTCTAGGCAGAAATATGTCTCCAACTATATAAGGAAAAGACGATGGTCATATATCGGTCATGTCCTACGAATGCAAAACAACAGAATACCACTACAGGCGCTCACTTGGGTTCCTGAGGGTAAGAGGAAAAAAGGAAGACCAAAAGAAACACTCAGAAGAACAATAATAAGAGAAGGAAGAACGTTGGGCCTAAATAATGTGCAAGAGCTAAGAGGAGTGGCGTCACAACGAACAACCTGGAGAGCACTGGTTTCTGCCTTATGCGCCGTGTTTGGTGCTTAAAGAATTTATTATTATTATTATAGCATCAGCATAAAATGTTATTACGGCAAGTGTCTGAACATAACGCATATCAAGGGAAGTAACTCAATTTTATTGAGAAATGGTCAATGGCGGCAGGAAAATTTTTTCACGTGTTTTGATTAATCTTTAGGTGGAAATTTCTTTAAAAATGAGTGAAACTAGTGGATGTTGCAATGATTTGGGTTCTGGCTCTCAGCTGACCTTTGAAAGTGACAACAGTTGGTCTAGTTTTGATGCAGGGCAGCCTGAAATTACTGAAACAGACAGCAACAGCCCTAGTTCCAGCATTTGTGAAGCTGTCAGAGGTGTTGATAGTGATTTTCAGGGCCATAGTGAGAATCAGAGATGTAGAAAAAGACCTGCTACTAGGAGGGGGTGTGGCAGAGAAGCAGCTGATTAGTTTCAGTGGTACTTGTATGGCTTTGATGACCTCCATGTGAGCGTTATGATTAGGTCTAGACTGTTACAGACAGTAGAAGAGAGTTTCTTGTAATTTTGAAAAAACAAAACATAACATGAAGCGTGGCCGTTCATCTGTTTTTGCTAGGTCGGGAAACATGGTTGCTTGTACGTGGCATTATAGAATTTGTTCAGCACAGTCCACGCAAACAATGTTACTGACAAAAGTATCAGATCCATACACCATGAGGGAGATTTAAGACAGTGGGAAAAACCTATCATGGCAGATGTTTATAATCACAATATGGGTGGTGTAGATCACTTCAATCAAAGACTGGTGAATTACTTTTATCCTTATCACTTGCCTCAAATGGTATCATCATATTCTTAATTTTGTCATAGAAGTTGCACTAGTAAATGGATATATTCTGTAATGTGAAGTTGCCAAACCTCCAATTACACCAAAGCAATTTAGGCTCAAAATTGCTGAAGCTCTAGTATTAGATTATGCAAGAAGTAGACACTACAAGAAAATGCAGGCCATCTGTGCTTCAGTGGAAATTGACAGACTCGTCGCAGAACATAATCAGTTCTCACAGCAGTATGAAGTCCAAGGAAGCACAGAAGGCACTTATAGAATGGGAAGCAATGGGACCCCGAATTATAACAGCAAGGTTTAAATCAGCCAAAAAGAAAGTAAATATAAACATCATTCAGTGTTATGCACCAACAAACGATAAAGAAGAATCTGTGAAAGAAGACTTTTACACCAGACTACAAAGTGTCTTGGACAATAAGAAAAGAAAGGACATCACAATTTTGATGAGGGACCTAAATGCGAAAATAGGAACAGACAACCCCGGCTTTGAAGAAATCATGGGAAAGCAGGGATTAGGTATGATGTATGAGAATGGGGAACTATTAGCAAACTTCTGTGCTTCAAATCAACTAGCTATAGGAGGAAGCATATTTCCACATAAAAGAATACATAAAGCAACATGGATATCACCAGACCACAGAACTGAGAATCAGATTGATCACATATGCATAAGTAAGAAGTTTAGGTCATCACTGCATGATGTAAAAGTATGTAGAGGAGCAGATGTGGTATCAGACCACCATCTTCTGTTGGTTAAAACAAAATTAAAACTCAAGAAGTTTACAACAGCATATAGCTATAGACAACAGTATAATGTGGGATATCTAAGAAATCAGGAAATAAGAGAATAATTTTCAATCACAGCATCCAACAAATACCAAGTACTCCAACAGCTGGAAGATGAAACAGATAAGGAAGACTACTGGCAACAAGTAAAAAGTATATGGAATGAAACATGTAAAGAAGTACTGAGAAAAAGAGAACATCAGCACAAAGCATGGATAACAACAGAAACCATTAGTAAGATAGAAGACAGGAAAAACAAGAAAGCAGATTTAAACAGACGCAAAACCAGAAGCTCCAAAGCCAAGGCTCATGAAGTGTACATAGAAGCAAATAAAGAAGAAGAAACATCAAAAGAGAGATGAAATATATTGATGATTTGGCAAGGGAAGCAGAGGAAGCTGCAGCCAAAGGAAATATGAGGGACCTGTACAACAACACAAAGAAGCTAAGAGGGAAATATAAGCAAGCAAATGGCCTCATTAAAGATAAGAATGGAAAATTGCTTAGTAATATACAAGAATAAATGAAGAGATGGACAGAACACTTTGAGGAACTTCTCAATAGACCAGCTCCAACTAATCCCCCAGACATCCAGCCAGCAGAAGAGGAGCTACAAATCAGCTGTGAACGACCAAGTAGAGAAGAAATAAAGAAAGCCATAAAGCTTCTGAAAGATGGAAAAGCAGCTGGTCCAGATTGCATTCCAGCTGAGGCCATCAAAACAGATATTGATACCTCTACAGAGATATTATACAAACTACCTGGCAAAGTCTGGTAGAGAGAGGAAATACCAGCAGAATGGAAGGAAGGTTATCTGGTCAAGTTGCCTAAGAAGGGAAACTTACAAGAGTGCACAAATTATAGAGGAATAATGTTACTATCAGTGCCAGGAAAAGTATTAAACAGAATCATCCTGGAGAGATTAAAAGAGTCCATAGACAAGCAACTGAGAGATGAACAAGCAGGTTTTCGTCAAAATAGATCCTGTACAGACCAGATAGCCACATTGAGAATAATAGTTGAACAAAGTCTGGAATGGAATTCACCGCTATACATTGGATTCGTGGACTATGAGAAGGCATTTGACAGTGTAGACAGACAATTGCTTTGGAAATTGATGAGGCATTATGGAATTCCCATGAAGATCATTAATTTAATAAAGAAGACCTATGAAGACATGACATGTAGAGTTCTTCATGAAGGACAACTTACAGAACCATTTAGGATTAGAACGGGAGTGAGACAGGGATGCCTCTTGTCTCCATTTCTTTTCTTACTAGCAATAGATTGGGTTATGAAAACATCGACATCACACAACAGAAATGGAATCCAGTGGAATCTGACTAAACAGCTTGATGATCTGGATTTTGCAGATGACTTGGCTCTTCTGTCCCATAACCATAATCAGATGCAAGAGAAAATGAAAATTCTCGATGAGAGGTCACAACAAGTAGGCCTGAAATTACACAGGGAAAAGACAAAGATTATGAGAATAAATGCAAGAAATGATAACAAGGTTGAACTTGAAGAAACACCACTAAAAGATGTAGAATCTTACACATATCTTGGAAGTAATATAGACAAAGTTGGAGGGACAGACAGTGATATCAAAATAAGAATACAAAAAGCAAGAGGAGCTTTCATTGCATTGGGAAACATATGGAGAACAAGAGAAATCAATTCCAACACGAAAATAAGAATCTTCAACTCAAATGTCAATTCAGTCCTATTGTATGGCTCTGAGACATGGAGAACAACAAAAACAACAACCAAAAAGCTACAGACTTTTATAAACGGGTGCTTGCGTAGAATAGAAGGACTGAAATGGTATGACAAAGTCACAAATGTGGAATTGATGACAAGAATCAGACAAGTGCCAGTGGAACAAGAATTGAGAAGAAGATGCTGGCGATGGATAGGACACACATTGAGGAAACCTGTTGATGGCATTGCAAGGCAGTCCTTGTTCTGGAATCCGCAGGGAAAGAGAGGCAGAGGTAGACCAAAAAACACATGGAGAAGAGAACTGGAAACAGAGGTGAAAATGATGAGGAAAACATGGAAAGAACTTGAGCAGATGGCACAGGACAGGAAGACTTGGCATGTGTTTGTTGAAGGCCTATGCTCCTTGGGGAGCTAAAGGGTACTGATTGATTGACAGCAGTATGAAGACAATTGACAGCGACCAAGATGCATTGTTTGTAATTCTGCTGGACTGAAAGTCCAGAAAAGATTCTTTTGTATTGGATGTGAAAAACCACTCTGCGCTGTGCCCTGCTTTTCAATTTTTTATAAGAGTGAGGACAATGCTGCCACCAGGAAGGAAATAGACCCCCAAGGCCAGAGAAAAAACAACAATAATTGCATCTGTGACCATATTTTATGTTAGACTATAACACCCAGCTAAAGCAAATTGATAAGTATGCTTATGTATTTTTTAAAATTCTTTTTGCATGAAATCATGTCAGTACCTCATGAATATTTCTATTTTGTCATTACAGACCCTGGACATTTTTTTGTCCATGTCAAATAGCTTTTTAACCCCAATATCATTTTAAGAGCATATTATACTTGCTTTTTTTTTTTTAGAAAGAATGTACAATAATATTATATCTTGGAAAGTCTTATGACTTTTGAGTTGATTATAATATTTTTTATACATTTTTCAATAGTGCATGCCAATATTTGTCTATTGCCTCATTAATATTCAGAATGGCTGCCATGATCACATGACCTGAACACAAAACTAGGTCACCACGCGCCACCTTATCCACGTTCCATATCATCCTGCAAGTTTCGTGTCAATCTGTTGACTCATTCAGTCTGTGATTTTTTTAATTTCATCACCCCAAATGGGAAATTTTTCCTAAAACCCCTTGGTACTTGCTACTGAGAACACTTGGTACTCAACATGTTAATATCTGCTCTAATGACAAATGTCATTCATTATAACACCACTTCCCCTAATATCTGCCCTAATGACAATTGTCATTCATTATAAAGCCACTTCCCCTAATGACAATTGTCATTCATTATAACACCACGTCTCCTAATATCTGCCCTAATGACAATTGTCATTCATTATAACACCACTTCCCCTAATGACAAATGTCATTCATTATAACACCAATTCTCCAATATCTGCCATGACAAATGTCATCCATTATAACACCACCTCCCTTAATATCTGCCCTAATGACAAATGTCATTCATTATAACACCATTATCCCTAATATCTGCCCTAATGACAAATGTCATTCATTATAACATCACTTCCTCTAATATCTGACCTAATGACAAATGTCATTCATTATAACATCACTTCCCCTAATGACAATTGTCATTCATTATAACACCACTTCTCCTAATATCTGCCCTAATGACAAATGTCATTCATTATAACATCACTTCCCCTAATATCTGACCTAATGACAAATGTCATTCATTATAACGCCACTTCCCCTAATATCTGACCTAATGACAATTGTCATTCATTATAACAGCACTGTCTAAGTCATTCTGTCAAGCTTAATTTTTTTTTATAAAAAGACAGCTGGTAGATTGATTTGAACTTACCACTCCTTAGATGTCACTTGACTCAGATTGATGATCTCATCCAAGATCTCACTCTTACATTTCTCAAACAGCTCATCCTGACAAGAGACAGATATAACGGAGTCAACCAGACAGTACATGGGTATCTAAGACTTATTCATGTACTTATGTAAACCTTCTGTAGGTAGTAGACCACTTCCTTAACAACTTCAGGAATAACAATGCACGTACACCACCTGATTTTCTGTAAACAGATGGTCTGGTACATCTTTTTAGTTCAGACAAAATTACGAGAAGGCAACTGAAATTCCTGAGACCACCAGACTAGTTTTAATTCTATTGTTAAAGTTTGAAGCCTACTGCTAAAGTTTTACTTTCTATTGTTAAAGTTTTAATTCTATTATTAGAGTTTTATTTCTATTGTTAGTTTTAATTCTATTGTTAAAGTTTTACTTCTACTGTTACAGTTTTAATTCTATTGTTAAAGTTTGAAGTCTACTGCTAAAGTTTACATTCTATTGTTAAAGTCTGGAGTCTACTGTTTAAAGTTTAAATTCTATTGTTAAAGTTTTACTTCTATTTGATGCGTGATGCCATATGATGATGGATGGTATCCGCATGTCTGGTTTTGTGTAGTGTGCAGATGTGTTCAGTCAAAACAATGTTCATACAAAAATAACAGGGCAATCCACATAGGACGTCAGTAAACTCACGACGTATAAAGTCAATGATTCTTGAAACAGCCGTTGACGTTTTTCTTCATTATTTATTGTGGACGCCACAGTGACAAAATGGTTACGCGAATATGTAGGCACATCAAACAGTCATTATCACAGCAACATTCAATACAGCAATAGACGGTAGACAGCATTACAATGATGAGTCAGATGCATGTTATATTTCATAGTGCTGTAAATGTAGTCAGGTGAAAAACTCCATCCTTTTCTATAACAGCCAGGAGATAACCAGATGTATGAGATCAGTTCACTCTCCTTAATCTGACTTCAGCAAGACAGACACGTCTGCCGAAGTATAAATAATGTCCTCAAAAATATCCTCTAGATAACAAAGGTTTTTCAAACCTAGTTCAGGTAACCAAGTAGCAAGTAATAGTCCTTGGAACCTGCATCAACCGATGCAGCACAATACAGCGACATGTGAGCTAGGAAAACATCTCGTGACGACGACTTTCGAAGACAGGCTATGAACCAGAAATCGTTCACGACCAAAAATCGATAGAGTTAATGAAAATGTTAATTTACCTTGCCTTCCGAAAATACACAGAAATATTATGCCTCCCGGCATGTGCAAATACACTAGAGGTATTATCTCGAATAAACGAAATATCCATAAGAGGACTCTCACATTCCTGACAGAACAAAAAATAGCGGAGATCCCCTCTTCAACGAGGCATCTCTTTCGCCATTCAAATCGCTCACTCCACTAGTGGTGGGCGGAAACCGATCGACCAAAAAAGCAAGACCAGTCATGCGCAGTCCGGCGCGAAAAATGACCACAGCTCAAAAACTCAACTGCATTCAATACCAACGCGAGAAGACAAATGCTTACCGAGAAAAGTAACTATAAATTTCAAGCAGTTGTTGCCCTTGCGTTATAAAATAGATATTGTAATAAAATGATGTTGCGAGAATTTATCACGCAACATATCACCACCTCCTCCCGATAAAAAAAAATGTGGAACATATTTTTTTTTTTTAAATATCAAAGAGCATGCGATAAGCGGCTCAAAACGCACGAATTATGCGCTGATAATTAATTAAATTGCCTAACATGAGGCTAAATATAGAGTGTCTGGTGAGGATATACCTCAACAGAAAAATAAATATGTCTCAAAAAATATTCACATCGGGGAGGTGTCACCAACACACATCACGTTAGCATGTAAACACAATATACGTATGCAAGTTACCATAATCATCATTAAACAGCATACTCTAATATTGTCTTTAAAAATGGATGTACAAATCTGATAGGAAAATTTAAATAGTACATTATTTGACATGTAATGACATAAGTACATAGTAAAGTTAAACTACATGACGATCCAGGACATATGCTCTGGTATTCCGAGGGTAAGTACACAATCTAGAACTCGTCATGCTTGATACTAGTAAGGTAAGTCCCAGCTCAACAATGACATTCTGAGAAAGTACAAGCAATATAATGCTAATTAATAACTAATATGCTTCATAAGGTACAATACATTATTAATAATTGTGGCTGTTTAGTAAACTAACGGCCCTTATATTAACCACTCAGTCTTCCTCTATCATCTTAAAAAAACGAACAGAAGAAGATGATAACAAAGCACGATGGTGTGTTATGACTCTGTAATATATAGGAATATAGGACAGAAGTATTAGTTGGAGTCATGTGGGCATCTAGACAAAATGTCAGCCATCACATTATCCGCACCACGGATAGCTCGTACCGTGAAGTGAAAAGGTTGAAGAGCTATAGCATATCGAGTGGATCTCGAACTCTTCAAATTCTTAGTCTGAATAGCTGTAAGAGCTTTCTGATCAGTCTCTAGAATGAAATGTGCGCCCAGGAGGAATCTTTGTAGCTTTAGAATTGACCCAACCATCGCTAACAACTCACGGTCTAAAACCGAGTAGTTCCTCTCTGCCGCATTTAGTTTTCTAGAAATGTACATAACAGGATGCAGAGTATTTGCATATTCTTGCATCAGTGCTGCTCCAATCCCAGTGGATGAAGCATCACTCCGAAGAACAAAAGTCCTATCAAGAGTAGGTAATCTTAAGATGGGAGGAGAAGAAAATATATTCTTGATTTGGTCTAATGAAGATTGGCATTCTTCAGACCAACGGACCAGATTAGGCGAACCTTTCTTCAACAATGTTGAGAGAGGTGCCATGATCGAAGATAAATTTGGAATAAATCTCCCATAAAATTGAATTAAACCTAAGAGACTCCTAACTTGTTTCTTCGTTTTAGGAACAGAGATGTTCAGTATTTTTGAAGTATTGTGGTCTTCTGTCTTCAAGAGACCATGACCAACACGATGACCCAGGAAAGAGATTTCACCAAAACCAACAAAAGCTTTAGAAGGTTTCGCTGTCAAATTATTCTCACGTAGAGTGGACAGTAAGTCATATAACCCTAAATAGTGATCTTCCCAGGTATCACTGAAGAGACAGATGTCATCTAAGTATGCGATGACATCCGAACGATGTGACAGAATTCGACGCATCATGCGAACGAAAGTTGCAGGGGCGTTCATGAGACCAAAAGGCATAACATTCCATTGAAATAGACCCCTAGGTGTAGAAAAAGCAGTAAGAGGTTTGGCATGCTCTGCTAAAGGCACTTGCCAATAACCTTTAGACAAGTCAAGTTTAGTGAAGAATCTAGAATTAGAAAGTCTAATCAGTAGATCTTCTAACAAAGGCATCGGTTCAGCATGGAACTTTGTGACCTGATTCAATTTGCGATAATCAACACAAATTCGTATGTTCTTATCCTTCTTCCGGACAATAACCATGGAAGAAGAATATGGTGAAGTCGATGGTTCAATTATATTTAATTGAATCATTTCATCCAATTCCTTTTCCACTTGCGACTGATAGTGTATAGGAATAGGATACGGCCTAACCCTAATTGGATTATTGTCGGTAAGAATTATGTCATGTTCTATGACATCTGTGTGTCCAGGAATGTCAGTGAGAACATCCTGAAATGTTTGTAACATCGACGAGACTTGTCGATGTTCGTCACCAGAAAGATTAGGAGAAACCGAAACGTTTTTCCAAGATTCCGTAGAATGTAATGGAACCACCGGAAGGGGAAGATTGACATCAGAGAAGGTAGCTTCCTCATCCTGTATGACAGACAGGGATGAATAATGACCGTGAGGTGCAGGAGCATCATCCGTTGCCTGGAAAATAGGCAGCAAATAGTCCGGACGTTCGTGAAATTCCGAAAGCATGTTTATGTGGAAAGTTTTATGCTTTCCATCAATATCTACCACATAGTCAACATCGGAAATCCGAGAGACTATTGCATACGGACCTTTCCATGCAATAAGAAGTCTATTTTCCCTACTGGGGAGTAGGACGAATGCTTTGTCACCTGGACAAAGTTGTCGTAGACATCTATTCTTGTTAGCAAACTGCCTTGCCTTCTCTTTAGCAATTTTCTGATGAAGCAGTTGCTAGCTTACATGCCTCAATGATCTTTTGTCTAAGAGCAATGACATACTCATATGAGGATTGAGTTTCATCGCTAATATCATCGGCAGTGATGAGATCGTGTAATAAAGACATAGGGCCACGCGGACGCGCGCCAAAGACAAGTTCGAAGGGAGAAAATCCTGTGTGTTCATTAGGGACTTCTCTATAGGCAAAGAGAGCCGCGGGTAAAACCCTGTCCCAATCTTGAGGATGATCTTCAGTTATCTTACCAAGCAAAGTCTTGAGCGTTCTATTCAGACGCTCAACTAACCCATTAGACATAGGATGGTAGATACTACTGAGAGATCGTTCAATATGTAAGGTAGACATTACCTGTGACATAGTGTCAGATATGAGTTGAGTGCCATGGTCTGACAATATTTCTCTGGGGAACCCAAGCGAGAAAATATCAACCAAAGAGCATCTGCGATATCTGTAGTAGATATGCTCTTAAGAGGAATAGCCTCTGGCCAACGTGTGCACATATCGACACATGTAAGGATAAACTGATGTCCTCTGGCCGACTTGAACTTAAAAGGGCCAATAATATCTATGGCCATTTTCTGGAACGGCCGAATAGGAATGTCAGCAGCCTGGATAGGCGCAGCATGTCGTGGTCCTCTAGATTTGACCTCCTGACATACCTTGCATGATCGGCAGTAAATACGAATGTCCTTATTGACAAAAGGCCAAAAGAAAGCCGCAAGGACTCTCGACTTCGTACGGGAAAAACCCATATGTCCAGCACATTGCGAGTCATGAGCATGTTGTAATATTTGCACTCTCATGCTCTTGGGAACAAGAATTTGCGAATGTGCCGACGTAGTCGAATCTTGTACCATACGTACAAGTACGCCGTTTCTCATTGCAATCCAAGATTTTCTATTTGTATCCTGATTCGGATCACCTTTCTTCGCAAGAACGAAGAATTTTTTTAAAGAAGGATCTTCTTCTTGCAATTTTATGAAAGAGTCACGAGTGATCACTAAGTGACTATCTTGGCTATCAACTTCATTATCACTATTCAGTGAAGTTTCGGGTGTTTGTAGAGCTTGTGCTCTTGTAACTACTGCATTTGTAGCTTGCATGTTATTATCTTCCCAAGCAGCAATCTGCTGTGGGGTACACTCCCTAACTCCGTGAATACGACCAATAATAAGGTCCGCAATAGGATTAGGTAAGAGACAAGCATGCACATCTCCAGTAAAGAAAGGAGTGGCAATGCGAATTACAGCAGTAGGATATTTTTCTAGAGTGCCGCCAAATGTGACACATTTAATAACCCTTCCTGTAGCACAAGATGGATCTACAAGCGATTGTCTAACACCAATAGTGGTGCATCCGGAATCGAAAAGTAGTGAGACCGGAGTATCATTAACAAGACCCTTATGTAGAATTAAAGAACCCCTCCCGTCATGCGCAACAGCAGCAGGAAGAGCGGGAAGTGGGTGACCACAACTCAAAGTAGTTATGGTACCCGGTTCGAATAAAGTACTGCATTGGGGGCAATTGTTTGCTCTCTCAAAGTCAAAAGCAGAACCAGTGACAGCGTCAAAGTTTTTACTATCAACAACATGATTACAGGCTCCCTCAGTTTCCTGTTGTACAGCATTAGCCTGCTGATATCTCTTTTTTTTGTGTTGAGATCTACCCCGATTATTATTACCTCTGAAGTTATCAGAGTTATTATTATCTCTGCAGTTATTATTGTCTCTATTGTAATTGTTATCCTGGTTCGAATTCCAGTTTCCACGATTACTATCATGTTCACATTGATGCGAACATCTATTTGTTTGGTTCTGAGGTCTTCGGCAGGAATAACCTCTATTACCATATCCTCTTTTGAAATGCTTATAATTATTAGGATGATAGTAACGACCACTATCAGGTTGTCTCCAATTCTTCGAAGAAGAATCACCATGAAATTGGTTTCCATGATTTTGACAGAAATTACCGCTACTCTTTCTATCAAAATTTTGTTGGGATCTACGAGCAAAGTTTTGGCCATACGGAGCTGCCGAAGCAACTGGTAAACCTTCTTTCACCTTAGAGTTACCCATGGTTATGTGTGGGTGTGCAGTTACGTATTGGCAACAGAAATCTTCCATTTCTTTTATTGTTTTAGGTTTACGTTCATGAAGGAAAGCAAGGAAAGACTCATTGACAGACGACATGACTTTGTCTCTAAGTATTAAGTCCATAAGTCCTTCATAAGTTTATGTCATCACTGGAAGGACTAAATGTTGGTAACTTAATCTTAAAAGTATCATTATTAGCCTTACCAGAAGATGAACCCTTGTTTGAATCATTACCATTACTCATGTTCATCAATTTCAATTTTTCCAACTCTAAAGCTAAGACCTTTTCTTCATGTTCCATTTTTGCTTTCTCTTTCCTCTCATCAGATTCTCTCTGTAATCTTCTCTCCTCAGCCTGAGCCTCTATTTGAAGTCTTTCAGCTTCTTTTTCAAGTCTTTTATTTTCAGCCTCTTTTTCAAGTCTTTTATTTTCAGCCTCTTTTTCAAGTCTTTTATTCTCAGCCTCTTTTTCAAGTCTTTTATTTTCAACCTCTTTTTCAAGTCTTTTATTTTCAGCCTCTAGCTGGAGTTTTCTTTCCTCAGCTTCTGATTCCCTTTTTTGTTTTTCCATTTCCATTTGGAATCTTTTTTCATCCACCTGCATCTGCAGTTTCTTTTGTTCAGCTTCCATATGCAGTTTCTTTTGTTCAGCTTCCATTGCTTTATCATATCGAGCAGTTGCAAATTCTTCTAACTTATCACCAGTCTTCCCAAGCAATTTACCCTGCTCAATAAAGTGCTCAAATGTAGACATGTTGTCTAACATATGAGTCCAAAACCTGAAATAATTAACTAATTTATTTCAAACCTAAGTGTAACAAGTCTTAATTAAGCACTTGTATATTCACATCACATTATATTATCCCAGTCTCTGTGGGAAACAAGTCTCCAATCAAAGAACTTGTATATGAAATATCAATTCTTGATCATAAGTGCACTTCTCATTCAATAGTGCACAACACTATTCATCATTCATTTATCATCAGTGTAGTAGTAACAGTGCATTAGCATAGCCCATTAACTAATTACTATAACTGTAAACAATGACTATGTAAACACATGCAGAATGTAAACATTGAAAATGTAAACAATGCAAACAATGTAAACAATAACAATGTAAACAATAACAAAGATCAGCAACAATACAAAAACGTTCGCAGAAATCAACTAAAAATAAAGCAGAAATTAATGAAATATCACAAAAAATGTGACGATATCTGCGCTATAATTAAACAAAATACATGACACCACAGTGTATAAACAAAAATGTTGTATGAAACTAAATTATAGACAAGAGTAGGCTAACAAATACAAACAAATCAAAACAAAACTAAAGAATGCGAAATAATAACGAAAACAATATTAAAACATGTCATCACAGCTAACATAAATAGCAACAGAAGTCGCTTAGCAAATTCCAGTATCGGAAATTTGCAAACCCTACAGAAAACGCTCACAATAGACGACCTCTATGACGTGGCATAATCTAACGGAGACACCACCCAACCGAGAACCCGCTGAAATATAAACATATAAATATACAAATAACATATAGACATATAACATATAGAATGAGATGATACACAGAAGACTCAGCAGAAGTATAAGGGCACAGTTTACATACAAACAGGCCACTTAACTTATAGGCTTCCAATCGTCGAACAGCAGAAAAAACGGATGTCAATCAACGTCCTAAAGAGCGAAGCTCCAACGATGATGGCACATCTGAACTGCTTCCACTGCTAACACGATGGTACAAGAGCTTCTGAAATACTGTGTGTTGAGTTGTTTCGGCACTTGACCTTCTAATCCAAAAGTAAGTTGATGGAAATCGGTACTTGGCCTTCTTCAGAAAACAACCCGTTTCAACCGGCACTTGACCTTCACAAAAACGACAGCACTGGAACCTTGACAGCAGCAACTTGCTTGACTTGCGTAAAAGATAACAGCAGTCCGAGTTATCCGGCAACATGTAACAACGCCGGGTACTGTCAAATTCTTGTTTCCGTCAAAAAATTGAAATTTTGACTTTTACCGGGCAACGCCGAGTACTTTGAAAATTTTGAAGATGTTGACTGTCTTGAAGAATGTTAATTTCTTGAAGGATGTTGATGAATTCTTGTTGAAAATGAAGTGGGTAAGGGACCCCGTGTTTGCTGGTACCAGAATCAAACCAGCTTATGGCCACCAAATGATGCGTGATGCCATATGATGATGGATGGTATCCGCATGTCTGGTTTTGTGTAGTGTGCAGATGTGTTCAGTCAAAACAATGTTCATACAAAAATAACAGGGCAATCCACATAGGACGTCAGTAAACTCACGACGTATAAAGTCAATGATTCTTGAAACAGCCGTTGACGTTTTTCTTCATTATTTATTGTGGACGCCACAGTGACAAAATGGTTACGCGAATATGTAGACACATCAAACAGTCATTATCACAGCAACATTCAATACAGCAATAGACGGTAGACAGCATTACAATGATGAGTCAGATGCATGTTATATTTCATAGTGCTGTAAATGTAGTCAGGTGAAAAACTCCATCCTTTTCTATAACAGCCAGGAGATAACCAGATGTATGAGATCAGTTCACTCTCCTTATCTGACTTCAGCAAGACAGACACGTCTGCCGAAGTATAAATAATGTCCTCAAAAATATCCTCTAGATAACAAAGGTTTTTCAAACCTAGTTCAGGTAACCAAGTAGCAAGTAATAGTCCTTGGGACCTGCATCAACCGATGCAGCACAATACAGCGACATGTGAGCTAGGAAAACATCTCGTGACGACGACTTTCGAAGACAGGCTATGAACCAGAATCGTTCACGACCAAAAATCGATAGAGTTAATGAAAATGTTAATTTACCTTGCCTTCCGGAAATACACAGAAATATTATGCCTCCCGGCATGTGCAAATACACTAGAGGTATTATCTCGAATAAACGAAATATCCATAAGAGGACTCTCACATTCCTGACAGAACAAAAAATAGCGGAGATCCCCTCTTCAACGAGGCATCTCTTTCGCCATTCAAATCGCTCACTCCACTAGTGGTGGGCGGAAACCGATCGACCAAAAAGCAAGACAAGTCATGCGCAGTCCGGCGCGAAAAATGACCACAGCTCAAAAACTCAACTGCATTCGATACCAACGCGAGAAGACAAATGCTTACCGAGAAAAGTAAAAAGTTTACATTCTATTGTTTAAGTCTGGAGGCTACTACTAAAGTTTAAATTCTATTGTTAAAGTCTGGAGTCTACTGCTAAAGTTTAAATTCTATTGTGAAAGTTTTACTTCTATTGTTACAGTTTTATTTCTATTGTTAAAGTTTGAAGTCTACTGCTAATGTTTTCATTCTATTGTCAAAGTCTGGAGGCTACTGCTAAAGTTTAAATTCTATTGTTAACATTTTACTTCTATTGTTAGTTTTATTTCTAGTGTTAAAGTTTGATTTCTACTGCTAAAGTTTACATTCTATTGTTTAAGACTGGAGTCTACTGCTAAAGTTTAAATTCTATTGTTAAAGTTTTACTTCTATTGTTACAGTTATTTTTTATTGTTAAAGTTTGAAGTCTCCTGCTAAAGTTTACATTCTATTGTTTAAGTCTGGAGGCTACTGCTAAAGTTTAAATTCTATTCTTAAAGTTTGAAGTCTACTGCTAAAGTTTACATCCAATCGTTAAAGTTTTACTTCTATTGTTACAGTTTTAATTCTACTGTTAAAGTTTGAAATCTACTGCTAATGTTTACATTCTATTGTTAAAGTCTGGAGTCTACTGCTAAAGTTTAAATTCTATTGTTAAAATTTTACTTCTATTGTTACAGTTTTATTTCTATTGTTAAAAGTTTGAAGTCTACTGCTAATTTTTTCACTCTACTGTTAAAGTCTGGAGGCTACTGCTAAAGTTTAAATTCTATTGTTAACATTTTACTTCTATTGTTAGTTTTATTTCTATTGTTAAAGTTTGAAGTCTACTGCTAAAGTTTACATTCTATTGTTAAAGTGTTACTTCTATTGTTAAAGTTTTATTTCTATTGTTAAAGTCTACTGCTAAAGTTTAAAATCTATTGTTAAAGTTGTAACGCTATTGTTAGCTTAAGGTCAACTGTTTAAGTTTTAATTCTTTTGTTAAAGTTTAAATTCTATTGTCAAAGTTTTAATTCTATTGTTAAAGTTTAAATTCTATTGTTCAAGTTTAAAGTCTACTGCAAAAGTTTTAATTTTGTTAGAGTTTTTAGTGGAACAAATTTTTAAAAAACCCCTGTTTTGAAAAGGTGCTGCTATAATAAATATGTATACTGGACCACAAGTGTCTCTGACAGTTGACTAATAACTACATGTGCTTATTTCCAGTGTTGGAGGCTGACCAACAAGTAAACGACTTTTTGCTTCTTTTTTTTTTACAGGCTTTTCTTTAGCTTGCAACGTATGTCACTCTCTTGTCACCTTCAAGTCTTGCAATCGATTTTTCAATCACTTCCGGATGAGCAATAGCTCTGAAACTTGGCATAGTTGTGTATTCCCCATGACAATATAATAATCAGTCGTAAAAATAATAAAATGAATGAAATTAAAATTAATATTGTTTGTTTGTATTGTATCATCACTGAAATGGGCGATAACTGCAAATAATCTAGGTGTATTCTTTCCAACAAGATTGTCTCTCTTGAGAGAAATATTGAAACTTCTCCTCCCCCCTCACACTATCACACGCGCGTGCACAGACATACACACAACTGACAACTACATTTAAAAAAATTGAATTTACAACTCTTATAAAAATTTAAGACAAAAATAAAACAACAAAAAAATATTAACTTTCCGTGTAATATACTGAATAATGAAATCCACCTCCTGTGCTTTGGACTTGTTTATCGCAAACTGATAATGTCATTAGCGGATCGATTACATTTGACTTAAATTTAAAAACAACAACAAAAATAACACTAAAAAGAAGAAAATAAAAAATATTTTAAACACAGGCTTTTAATGCACTAAAAAGCAACAAATAATTTTTCAAGGAGTTTATAGCTTGCAGTAAAAAAATGTAACATCAAATTGACAAAAAGCCCGGGGCGCTTATCATATATTTTATCCATAAGTGTGTAATGAAGTATAAAGCAGAAGTTAATTTCATGTATAATCAGCGCCCCAGGCTTTTTGTCAATTTGATGTTATATTTTTTTTCTGCAAGCTATAAACTCCTTGAAAAATTATTTGTGGCTTTTTAGTGCATTAAAAGCCTGTGTGTAAAATATTTTTGTTATTTTTATCTGTAACACACAGCAGAAGCTGAAGAAATAACTTAACACCCTTTATTTACCATACAAATGATTGATGTTAACATGCATGCCCACTTACTCTATCCAGCTCTCGTATCCGTGGGTATGTATTCTTCCACTCAGTTTCCAGGTTAAATCTTGTGGCTGGAGAAACAGAAAACAAAAATGATCTGGTGGTCATATCATCAGTGTAATACAAACCTGTTGAGGCATTTAAAGGTCCCTTCTTCTTTCTCCTTGACTTTCCTTACGGAGCATGGAGCCAGCACTGTAGTTGTTCTATGAGGCTTGTGTCAACTCTTTAACTCTCCTTACATAGACTCAGCATTGTAGTTGTTCTATGAGGCCTGTGTCAACTCTTTAACTCTCCTTACATAGACTCAGCATTGTAGTTGTTCTATGAGGCTTGTGTCAACTCTTTAACTCTCCTTACATAGACTCAGCATTGTAGTTGTTCTATGAGGCCTGTGTCAACTCTTTTGTTCTCATTACGAAGCATGTAGCCAGCACTGTAGTTGTTCTATGAGGCTTGTGTCAACTCTTTTGTTCTCATTACGAAGCATGTAGCCAGCATTGTAGTTGTTCTATGAGGCCTGTGTCAACTCTTTAACTCTCCTTACATAGACTCAGCACTGTAGTTGTTCTATGAGGCCTGTTGATAAGGGTGGATTTGAGCTGAAATGATAACTTGCCACCCCTATCGACACCTGGTATTAAAGTGCAAGATGTAGGTGTCTTCTCTGATTTAGAATGTTGCTGTGTGTGTTGCAGTAGAACAGATCATAGGGTACACCACAGGCAACATGACGTGTAGAGTCATAGAAATGGTAACTTCGCTTTAGTTTTATACCATTTATTGCACGCCACAAAACAGTCATGATATTTATGTCATCATCAGCATAGTATAACGAATGCAGCATTCAAATCATATTAACTGATAGTCATGTAGGATTCAATACTCAATAGTTGCATTGCAAACAGATATCATAAAGTTCTGGTTCGTGAAGCTGTATCAATAATATATATAACTTCTGCAACAGTCAGCTGCAGATCTTCAATGTTCATAGACAATAATAAATGCTCCCTTTCTGATGCTAGCAGATCAGATGTATACAAAAAGTCCGTTTACTGTCTGCACGTGAATAGCATACTGGGCATATAGGTCATACCGACCTTTATAACGTTTCTAAGTCTAACCATCTGACTTGGACGTGATCTCTGATATAACGAATCCTGGAACACAGACAATAGTCTTGTTGGTCTAGAGCGACCCATATATATATAACTAGTTCAGGTATAAAGATACCGGTGACTTAATCCTAGTCAAAGTACCTCTCCATTTTGAATCACACAGGCGAGCAAAAAGGCGACAAAATGACGAACCTCTAGATGATAGCATAAAGTTCGATACAAGAGGAATTACCTTATTTCGGAAAATCAACCATGAACATATGCCTCCAGGCAGGCTTGAATAATACTGGGAAATAGTCTAGTTAGCTAACTAACTCACAAAGACAATGTATTTCCCTCAGAGAATCACAAGACGCAGGTTGCGTCCGCTCGCTACTCAGACCATTTCTAAACTGCCAGTTTTTGACATGCGCAGAACTCATCTACGTGAGTATCAATTCACACAAAGCGATTTTAAGAACATTCGAGATAAAAGTCTTACACAGTCGCGCCTTTTATGGACATGAACAGAAAAGTTAAGACATGTTTCAGACATCTACAACAGTTGACTGATACTACCAAATAAGCAGATATGGTCACGCTTCGTTCAAGAAATTATAGACCGAACGTGTCTCTATACAAGAGAAGGCAAACTCCTAAAAAATTGTAGTCTCGATAACTCGGGTGATGTCCCTTTGACTGTAAAAAACATAATACACACTTCAGTCAAAAAATGATCATACATACGAAAAATGATCATACAAAGACTTTGGAAAAAAGTAATTATTTGTGCGTAACATTACCGCACCCTCCCGGGAAAAAAAAATGAAACATTTTTTTTTTAAATCCTGGAGCCGGAAAAATCTAGGCTCCTAACGCACGTATGATGCGCGGATATACCTAACAAAATAGCTCAACACTTGGAGCGAAACTGAGATCATATCCCAGGTCCTTAGAGAAAAAAATTTATCTAAGTATACGCGTATATATCCCAGGAAGGTGCCACCAACACAAACCACAATGCTGGCAACATCATAATAAAAGTCAAATTACTCTCATACCAATATATGAAATTAAATATATTATTATGATATCATATAATGTGTTGTGCAAACAGCGGTGTAATATATTAATATACCGCACTATTTTATTACATTATATAATGCATCAGTAAATAATAAGTAATACATGTGTTGATCTTCGTTGACATAAACATTCAATAGAAGAAGATGTGGACATCATCCGCTCCCAATCTAGGACAGGACTTGATATCCTCAAAGTTCCACAATGGACACAATCTCGCATCTTCAATGATGTGCTGCGAAAATATCAATAACACAAATCTTAAAGACAACTGGTAAATCTCTTAATACAATCCTGAAAATAATTTATTTAAATGTGGCCGAGTGATCTTTTGGCCCGTATATCACTAACTAAGCCTTCTTAGATAATTACATGGTACAATGTTATAAATTTCCCTCAAATAAAAGTGAGAAAAAAATCTACTAACATGACTTTATAACATTGGACTGTATATCAGGAAATATATATATATATATGACAGAAGATCATGTGGAATCGTGTGGGCATCTGGACAGAATGTCTGCCATCACATTATCCGAACCACGGATAGCTCGAACCGAGAAATGAAATGGTTGAAGAGCTATGGCATAACGAGTGGACCTCGAGCTCTTCAAGTTTTTGCTCTGAATAGCAGTAAGCGCTTTCTGGTCGGTTTCCACAATGAAATGTGCGCCTAGAAGAAATCTTTGTAACTTCAGAATAGACCATACCATAGCCAATAACTCACGGTCTAAAACCGAGTAATTCTTTTCTGCAGCATTTAATTTCCTAGAGATATACATCACCGGATGCAGAGTATCAGAATACTCCTGCATTAGTGCCGCCCCAATCCCAGTTGACGAGGCGTCACTTCGAAGAACAAAAGTCTTCTCAATAGTAGGTAACCTAAGAATAGGTGGAGATGAAAATAGGGCTTTAACCTGGTCCAATGAGGATTGACATTCTTTAGACCAGCGGATCAGATTAGGCGACCCTTTCTTCAATAAAGTAGAAAGCGGTGCCATAATGGAGGACAGATTCGGAATGAATCGTCCGTAGAATTGGATCAAACCTAATAGACTCCTTACTTGTTTCTTCGTCTTAGGGACCGAAATGTTAAGTATTTTTGAAACATTGTGGTCCTCTGTCTTTAAAAGACCACGACCAACACGATGACCTAGGAAAGAAATCTCACTAAATCCTATAAAGGCTTTAGAGGGTTTTGCAGTCAAGTTATACTCGCGAAGAGTAGACAGTAATTCGTATAAACCCAAATAGTGATCTTCCCAGGAATCACTGAATAGACAGATATCATCTAGGTATGCTATGACATCTGTACGATATGCGAGAATTCGCCGCATCATGCGTACGAATGTAGCAGGGGCGTTCATAAGACCAAAAGGCATGAAATTCCATTGGAATAAACCCCTAGGTGTAGAAAAAGCTGTGAAAGGTTTGGCACGTTCAGTTAGCGGGACTTGCCAATAACCTTTAGACAAATCTAGTTTGGTAAAGAATCTAGAATTAGAAAGTTTATTGAGTAGCTCTTCTAATGAAGGCATAGGTTCAGCATCGAACTTCGTAACTTGGTTCAATTTGCGATAATCTACGCAAATGCGAATGTTATTATCCTTCTTTCGAACAATAACCATAGACGAAGAGTATGCTGAAGTGGATGGTTCAATGATTTCCAAACGTATCATTTCATCCAATTCTTTTTCGACTTGAGACTGGAAATGGATAGGTATTGGATAGGGTCTGACTCTGATAGGATTATGATCAGTTAGCACAATGTCATGTTCAATGACATGTGTGTGTCCCGGGATGTCTGTAAGAACATCCTGAAATGTTTGCAACATCGAAGAAACTTGTCGATGTTCCTCAGCGGAAAGATTTGGAGAAACGGACACGTTTTTTCCAAGATTCCGTAGAATAAAGTGGGACCATAGAAAGAGGAAGATTGACATCAGAAAAAGTAGTTTCCTCATCCTGTATAACTGACAGAGATGAGTACTGACCATGAGGTGCTTGAGAATTGTCCGTAGCCTGGAAAATAGGCTGCAAATAGTCAGGTCTTTCATAAAATTCCGTGAGCATATTTATGTGGAAAGTTTTATGCTTTCCATCAATATCGACAACATAGTCGACATCAGAAATTTTGGAGACTATTGCATATGGACCTTTCCATGCAATTAGAAGTCTGTTCTCCCTTGAAGGAAGTAGAACGAGAGCTTTGTCACCTGGACAAAGTTGTCGTAGACATCTATTCTTATTTGCAAACTGCCTTGCCTTTTCTTTAGCAAATTCGGAAGACGAAGTTGCTAGTTTGCATGCCTCGATGATCTTTTGCCTAAGAGCAATGACGTACTCATAAGAAGATTGAGTTTCATCGCTAATATTATCGGCAGTGATTAGATCGTGAAGTAAAGACATAGGGCCGCGCGGTTGCGCGCCAAAGACAAGTTCAAACGGGGAAAACCCCGTATGCTCATTGGGGACCTCTCTATACGCAAAGAGAGCCGCGGGTAAGACCCTGTCCCAATCCTGAGGATGATCCTCAGTTATTTTACCAAGTAAAGTTTTCAGAGTCCTATTTAAACGTTCGACCAACCCATTAGACATTGGGTGATAGATACTGCTGAGAGACCTTTTAATGTGTAGCATAGACATTACCTGTGACATAGTGTCTGATATAAGTTGAGTGCCATGGTCTGACAATATTTCTCCGGGAAAACCCAAGCGAGAAAATATCAGCCAAAGAGCGTCTGCGATATCAGCAGTTGAGATGCTCTTGAGAGGTATTGCCTCTGGCCAACGTGTGCACATATCGACACATGTAAGGATAAATTGATGTCCTCTAGCCGACTTAATTCTAAAAGGACCGATAATATCTATTGCCATTTTTTGAAAAGGGCGAATAGGAATGTCAGCAGCCTGGATAGGCGCAGCATGTCGTGGTCCTTTAGATTTGACCTCCTGACATACTTTGCAAGAGCGACAGTACATTCGTATGTCCTTGCTCACAAATGGCCAAAAGAAAGCCGCAAGAACCCTCGACTTTGTACGGGAAAAACCCATATGTCCAGCACATTGCGAGTCATGAGCATGTTGCAATATTTGCACTCTCATGCTCTTAGGCACAAGAATTTGTGAATGAGTGGACGTAGTCGAGTCTTGTACTATACGTACAAGTACGCCGTTCTTCATAGAAATCCAGGATTTTCTATTAGTATTCTGATTAGGATCACCTTTTTTTGCTAGAATGAAGAATTTTTGTAAAGAAGGATCTTCTTCTTGCAATTTGATAAATGAGTCACGTGTAATAGTCAAGTGACTATCTTGGTCATTTACTTCATCATTATTAGTTAATGAAGTTTGAGGTGGATCCAGAGCATATGCTCTTGTGACCACCGCATTGGTAGCTTCAATGTTTTGCTCTTCCCAAACAGCGATCTGCTGTGGGGTACATTCCCTAACTCCGTGAATACGACCAATAATAAGGTCCGCAATAGGGTTTGGAAGTAGACACGCGTGGACCTCTCCCGTGAAGAAAGGAGTAGCAATATGTATTATGGCAGTAAGATATTTTTCCAACGTGCCACCAAATGTGACACATTTGATGACCTTTCCTGTAGCACAGGATGTGTCTACAAGAGATTGCCTAACGCCGACAGTAGTACATCCAGAATCAAACAACACCGAGACTGGATTACTATTTACAAGCCCCTTATGTAATATAAGAGAACCTCTCCCATCATGAGCAACATTAGCAGGAAGAGCGGGCAAAGGATGACCACAGCTTAGAGTACTAATGGTTTTCGGATCAAATAAAGTACTACATTGGATACATTTATTTGCTCTACCAAAATCAAAAGATGAGCATCCGATAGCATTATGGTCTTTATTATCATTAACCTGTTTATCTACTCCCTGAGATTCTTGTTGAACAGAGTTTGTCTGTTGATATCTTTTTCTCTTATGTTGTGATCTACCGCGACCATTATTGCCTCTGCAATTATCATTAAAGTCTCTACTGTAATTTTTCTCCTGGTTCGAGTTCCAGTTTCCATAACTGTCATTACCATCTCTATACTGTTGAGAACCTCTATTATCCTGGTATTGAGGTCTCTGCAAAAAATATTTTCCTCTATGCCGATTACCTTTGTGGAAATTTCTAAAGTTAACCGGAGTAGAATAACGTGTAGTATTAGGTTGTCTCCAGTTCTGGGAAGAAGAATCACCCTGGAATTGATTACTATGATTCTGGGCATAATTACGGTTACTCTTTTTATTGAAATTTTGCTGGCTACCCTGAAATTTACGCATAAAATTTGGGCCATAAGGTGCTGCCGAAGCAACTGGCAGACCTTCTTTCACCTTAGAGTTGCTAATGGTTATGTGCGGATGCGCAGTAACATACTGGCTACAGTATTCTTCCATTTCTTTTATGTTTTTAGGCTTACGCTCATGAAGAAAAGAAAGAAAAGCTTCATTAACAGAAGACATAACCTTGTCTCTAAGTAGTAAGTCCATTAGGGCTTCAAATGTACTTTCTGTCTTAGACAACTCAATCCATCGTAAAAAAGTAAGACGTATGCTTGAGATGAATTCAGAGAATTCAACTCCAGTTTCTGGTAACATGTTTTTAAATTTAAGACGATATCCGTCCTCGTTAAGTTGGTACTTCTTTAACAATGCCGCCCTGACAACCCCATAGTTGTTTTTGTCAGGCACATCTACCATACTCAACAAAGTCAAAGCATCACCTCTAAGTATCTTGGACAGATGATAAACATATAATGTTTTATCTATATTATGCACATTACATGCACTTTCAAATCTATCTAGACAAAATGTTATATCATCGATTGAGGGATTAAATGCTGGTAGATTAAGCTTGAAATCCTTAGCATTAGTCTTATCTGACACCTTATTTGCATCATTAGCATTACCAGCGTTCAATAACTTTAACTTCTCTAACTCTAAAGCTATGAGTTTTTCTTCATGCTCCATTTTTGCTTTTCTCTCATCAGCTTCTCTTTGTAACCTTCTTTCTTCAGCCTCAGCTTGTTTTTCTAATCTTTTATTTTCAGCCTCTATTTCAAGTCTCTTATTTTCAGCCTCTTTTTCAAGTCTCTTATTTTCAGCCTCTTTTTCAAGTCTCTTATTTTCAGCCTCTTTTTCAAGTCTCTTATTTTCAGCCTCAGCCTGAAGTCTCTTCTCCTGAGATTCTGCTTCTCTTTTTTGTTTTTCCATTTCCATTTGTAATCTTTTTTCATCTACCTGCATCTGCAGTTTTAAATTTTCAGCATCTATTCTCTTTTGTTCAGTTTGTTCTTTCATTTTCTTTTCTTCCGACTTCAATGCCTTGGCATATTGAACAGTCGCAAATTCTTCTAATTTATCACCTGTCTTCCCAAGGGCTTTACCCTGCTCAATAAAGTACTAAAATGTAGACATGATGTCTAAAATGTGAGTACAGAACCTGAAATAATTAATTATCTTATTCCAATCTTAATAGCAACAAGACTTAATAAAGTGCTTGTATAATCACTATGTTTAACCCAATCTCTGTGGGAAACAAGACTTGACACCAACTTGTATTATCAAATGTATAATCCTGGCAAAGGGGCGACCGACCCCAACCAGGCGCGTCCACGGGTGGCGGATAGTGGAACGACCTCCAGATATGGTGTGTCAGCTGCGAATAAAGTCAGCATAGCTGGACGAATAAGCAGTCGCGGACCAAACGGCGATGTCCTCCCAGCAGGACGGGGAAGGGTAACAGGTGGCACTGATACCCCCACTGAAATCCCCCATATGTCCTACGACGGGTGCATCAAGCGAGTAAGAGCCGCTATAAGCTCTAGCCACGGGGAAGGTAAACCTCGGTAAACAAACCAATCTGCTGCCTTGCAGCTACCACCGGGAGATGGAAAGGCTATGGGAGACAACCCTGAACAACAAACACAACCCGGCCTGCCGAAGACGGAGTGTGTTAGCTACGGCGCAGACACCGGGAAAAATTAGGACACACACGCTTTTGCGGTATGGAGTCATGCGACAATCTCGACTTACGTCATGGCGTCGCTCCTATCAGCTACAACCGGGGAGGAGCGGAGCCGGGCCCCTAGCCTCGAAAGGGCCCACCCAAGCAACCGGTGCCTTTGCCAACCAAATGGTCGGGGGAAGGCAAAGTAGAGCAACTGACCAACCAACCCACTATCTTACAGTGGCTCAATGGAATGCAGAAGGAGTGAGGAACAAGAAACCGGAGTTACAAGAATTCCTCAGGGAAAATAACATTGATATAATCTGCATCCAAGAAACTCACCTAAAAGATACCCAACGATTCTTTGTACGTGGATACCAATCCTTCCGCCAAGATAGGGCAAAAAGAACTAAGGGAGGAATCCTCACACTGATTAAAACCTCAATCCCAGCAGTAGAGACACACAGATCTGGTGAGGATGAACTTGAATACATAACAGTCCAACTACTGCTGCCCAGTGGAGACTTAATGATCACAAACTGCTACAGCCCTCCAACCACAACTCTGGAGCTACACAAAGTGAAGCTTGCAGCATCGAGACACCTCATTATGGGTGACTTCAATAGCCACTCACCCAGCTGGGGCTATAACGCAACAGATCCAAGAGGAGAAGAGGTGGAAGATTGGATGGTAGAGAATAAACTAATTCTAATAAACCAACCAGAGGATAAGCCCACCTTCTATTCCAGAGTATGGAAAACAACGAGCACACCAGATCTTGCTATGGCTACAGATGACATACATCGACTCACCACCAGAACAGTAAATACTCAACTTGGGGGAAGTGACCATGTACCAGTCACATTACAGATATCTGAGATAAGAAGTGCAGGAGAAATCAATATGTCTCCTAGCTGGAATTTCAAAAAAGCAAACTGGGGATTTTTTAAAGAACAAGCCGACAATTTCTGTCAGAACATTGCCCACTCAAATAACATCAATAAAAACATCTCCATCATCAGTGAGGCAATCATCCAAGCAGCAAAGAAGTCAATTCCACGAGGTAAACGACGAGACTACAAACCATACTGGAGTGACAACCTGGGAAAACTCCATAGTGAATTAAATAAAAGCACGGGAAACTATGGAGCAAAATCCCACATTAGAGAACACACAGAGGCACAACAGCATAAAACAAGCCTTCAATGAACAAAAGAAAGCTGAAATCCAAAGGAGCTGGCACCAGAAGACCAGCAGTCTCAACATGGAAAAGGACTCAAGCAAGCTATGGAATCTGACAAGAGTACTAAATGAAGAAACAACAACCAGCTACTGTAAGGCTGTCATCAAGGAAAATGAAAAAATACCACACAGGAAAGATGGCAGCAAACATCCTGGCAGATTTCTACAAGGAAGAAAGCACCACATCACTTTCACATGCACGGATCCAAGAAGTACGTAAGGAAGTAAAAGAAAAACTGAAGCACCAAAACCCAGATATCTGCATGAAGTCACCCCTTACTATGAGAGAACTCAGTGCTGCCATAACAAAACTAAAGAACAGAAAAGCTCCAGGAAAAGATGGCATCACAAATGATATGATCAAGAACCTTGGACCTGTAGCCAGGAACAAGCTCCTCCTAATCTTCAATCAATCATGGAGTACTGGAAAATTTCCAGATCAATGGCGAGAAGCAATCATTGTTCCCATCAGAAAGAAACAAAAGGAGAAAACAAGCAAGTCCAGCTACCGACCAGTTAGCCTACTGAGCTGTCTGGGTAAGGTAATGGAAAGAATGGTGAACTCAAGATTACTGAAACATCTGGAAAAAAACCATCTGCTTGATAACACACAGTCAGCATTTAGGAAAAATCGCAGCACCGAAGACCAACTAGTATATCTAGCCCAGGAAGTAGAAAATGCTTTTCAGGAGAAAAAGAAAGTGCTGGCGGTTTTTGTAGACTTGACAAAAGCTTTTGATAAGGTATGGAAAGAAGGACTCCTCCTTAAGATGCTCAACAGCAAAATTGAAGGGAGAATGTTCAACTGGATACGGGACTTTCTTCGATACCGCACAGCAAGAGTAAAACTTGACGGGAAACTGAGCCATCGCGTCACTCTACAACAGGGTGTGCCACAAGGAGGAGTTATCTCCCCCACACTTTTTATCATATATATAAATGATATTGCAGAGAAACTGTCCGGGCATATCTCCAGGGCTCTTCATGCTGATGATTTTGCTGCCTGGTGTGCTGCTGAACATTTGCCTACTGCGAAGTTCAGGATGCAAGCAGCGCTAAATACCATCGGTAAATGGGCATCAGATTGGGGAGTACAGATAAACCTCTCCAAGACAGTAGCAACCTGCTTCTCTCTGTCAAATCGCCGAGAAACGATCAAACTGCAGCTAAATGGAAGTGAACTTCCAATCGAGGAAAACCCAACATACCTAGGAGTCAAGTTGGATAAGAGACTCACCTGGAAGCCGCACATAAAAGCAGTAGAACAGAGAGCAATAAGAAAGCTCTCTATTATGAAGAAACTGGCTGGCACAAGTTGGGGGGCAAATACCAACATACTTAAAAAAGTCTATACAGGCACAGTCAGACCTGTACTTGAATATGGCATGTCAGCCTGGGCCACAGCATCTAAAACAAACACAGAATGTCTAGGGAAAGTGCAAAATTCAGGCCTTAGGCTAATCACTGGAGGGATGAAGACTTCTCCAATCCAGGCAATGGAGCGATACACCAACATCCGCTCTCTTGATGACAGACGTGAGGAAAAGGTATTCACTCACAGTGAGAAGCTTCTACGAATGCCAAGTCATCCAATGCATGCCAAACTCCATAGTGTGACAAAGAACAGGCTGAAAAGAACCAGCTTCCTAAACATCTCCAAACATCTGCATCGATGCCATGAAGACCTCCTCCCAAATCGATCTACTGAGATTGAAATGTTAATTGATTACGAGGAGCCAGACGACTGCCATGGAAATATATCTATCATCACAGAAGTCCCTGAAATAAAAAAGAAAGGCCACCTGACCCCTCAACAACTAAAAACTTTGGCTCAAGAAATGATTGAAGAAAAGTACAACCCGAAGGAGTGGACACATGCATACACAGATGGATCTGCTGAGGGGGCAGTAAAGAACGGTGGAGGAGGCATTTTTATAAGATTCCTAAATGGAAAGATCATCCGAAAGGCCTTCCCAACTGGAAAGATCTCCTCCAATTTTAGGGCAGAAGCTATGGCACTACTGCAAGCCCTGAAGATCCTCACCAGACCTGAACAGCAGCCACAAGCTAAGATAGTAATCTTCACTGACTGCAGATCATTACTTGAATCAATACAAAACACCAGAAATGATAACATGATGAATGAGATCAGATCTGAGCTTAACATCATCCAAAGGTCATCAACCATTGCCCTTCAGTGGTTACCTGCCCATTGTGGAATCGCTGGTAATGAGAAAGCAGATGCTCTATCAAGAAGCGGCAGTAAAATGGAACAATACAGCCACCCATTGCCCTATCGGGAAGCAAAAACCATCATCCACAACAAGTACAAAAATCAGTGGAAGGAGGAAGGGGATATATACAGCAGAGATGACCCAATCCACCACCTAAACAGACACCAACAGACGACAATTTTCCGCCTGAGAACTGGACACTGCAGATTACTTGGACATCTCTATCGCCTCAAGATATCCCACACGAATGAATGCCCTTGTGGAACTGATATCCAGACTCCAGAACACATTCTCCAGAACTGTCCAACCCATGATAAATTGCGACGTGCGACCTGGCCAAAGGGTGATGAGCTCCAGCAGAAGCTATGGGGCTGCCGCGCCGACCTGGAAAAGACTGTGGACTTCGTCCTGGCGACAGGCCTGCAGATTTAGCATGACTACAAACCGAACGCAGAAGAAGAAGAAGAAATGTATAATAATATCACAAGTCACCTCTTAATTAACAGTGCACTACACAAATCAGTGCATAACCATCAGTTATTTATCATAACTGCACTACAATAGTGCATAAGCAAAAAAAAAACACCAGTTAGTTATGATAAGTGCACTATAGACCAATAGTGCATGAGCATATATGTAACAATAGTGAAAGCTAACTATGCAAGAACTATGCAAACAATAACAAGACAATGTAAACAATAACAAAGTCACCAACAATGTAAACAAAACAAAGATCAAAGTCAATGTAAACAATAACAAAGATCAGAGTCAATGTAAACAATAACAAAGATCAGAGTCAATGTAAACAATAACAAAGATCAGAGTCAATGTAAACAATAACAAAGATCAGAGTCAATGTAAACAACAACAAAGATCAAACAATACGAAAACATTCGCATAAGTCAAATAAATAAACAGCGAAACTAAAAAGAATATGATGACAGAATGCGAAGATATGACAAACAAATGACGCTACAGTGTATACACAAAAATTTACGTAAAGAACTGAATAATAGAAAGGAGGAGACCTACAAATACAAACAATTGAAATCGAAACTAAAAACAGAAAGAGAGAAAAAAAAATATACAAAAAACGAAAATAAAGCACAACTCGTCACAACTAAACAGATATAGCAACGATTGTCGCTAGCAAATTTCACAGTAGGAAATTCGCACAGTCCCTAACGAAAACGCTAACAGTAGAACCTCTGTGACGTGGTATCTTCTACGGAAAGACACCGCCCAACCGAGAAAACCCGCTGAAATATAAACATATAAATATACAAATACAAACAACATATAACATGAGCATGTAAACAGTGAAAAATGTGATAGACAGAAGGCTCAGTTAGAACATAAGGGCACAGTTCACATACAAAACAGGCCTCTTAACTTCTATGTATCCAAAACGTCAGCACAGTTCAGAACAGGATGTGATCAGCATTCTTAGGACAATGATCCAACGTTGATCCATATCTGCTCTCGTAAACTGCCCTGACGAAGGAAATGAGCTTCTAACAGGAAACAGCTTCTGAACTTGACCTTCTGAATTCTACAACAGCACCTCTGAGACCGGAACAGTTGTTACGGCACTTGTCCTTCTTCTTAACAGATCAGGAAATCCATTCGCTCGGTACTTGTCCTTCTAGTTGTAGACAAACTTCAATACTGCCGAGCAGCGCCGGGTAGTTTCAAAATATCAACAACTGTCAGTAATGCCGCGTCTTTCAAAAAATTTCATCAAAGGTGATGAATAGAAACTGCAACGTTGTCTTGTAGTCTGCTGATGATGTCTGGGTTTGTTGACCCCCTTGAGAGCTGGTATCAGAGTAAACCAACCTATGGCCACCAAAAATGATAAGGGTGGATTTGAGCTGAAATGATAACTTGCCACCCCTATCGACACCTGGTATTAAAGTGCAAGATGTAGGTGTCTTCTCTGATTTAGAATGTTGCTGTGTGTGTTGCAGTAGAACAGTTCATAGGGTACACCACAGGCAACATGACGTGTAGAGTCATAGAAATGGTAACTTCGCTTTAGTTTTATACCATTTATTGCACGCCACAAAACAGTCATGATATTTATGTCATCATCAGCATAGTATAACGAATGCAGCATTCAAATCATATTAACTGATAGTCATGTAGGATTCAATACTCAATAGTTGCATTGCAAACAGATATCATAAAGTTCTGGTTCGTGAAGCTGTATCAATAATATATATAACTTCTGCAACAGTCAGCTGCAGATCTTCAATGTTCATAGACAATAATAAATGCTCCCTTTCTGATGCTAGCAGATCAGATGTATACAAAAAGTCCGTTTACTGTCTGCACGTGAATAGCATACTGGGCATATAGGTCATACCGACCTTTATAACGTTTCTAAGTCTAACCATCTGACTTGGACGTGATCTCTGATATAACGAATCCTGGAACACAGACAATAGTCTTGTTGGTCTAGAGCGACCCATATATATATAACTAGTTCAGGTATAAAGATACCGGTGACTTAATCCTAGTCAAAGTACCTCTCCATTTTGAATCACACAGGCAAGCAAAAAGGCGACAAAATGACGAACCTCTAGATGATAGCATAAAGTTCGATACAAGAGGAATTACCTTATTTCGGAAAACTCTTTAACTCTCCTTACATAGACTCAGCATTGTAGTTGTTCTATGAGGCTTGTGTCAACTCTTTAACTCTCCTTACATAGACTCAGCATTGTAGTTGTTCTATGAGGCCTGTGTCAACTCTTTTGTTCTCATTACGAAGCATGTAGCCAGCACTGTAGTTGTTCTATGAGGCTTGTGTCAACTCTTGTTCTCATTACGAAGCATGTCCTTAGTAAACCCTCACCAAGCATTCACATGCTCTTGTAGCGGTGGTTTCTATGGCAACAAAGATGTACTATTCATTCAGTCATCACCCAAGGAGCTCTAGACAAGCTTTCATGTCCTGTGCCATCTGTTCTTTATCCCTTTCATGTCTGTCTCTAGTTCCCTTCTCCATGTCGTGTTTGGTCACCCTCTACCTTCTACCCTGGGGAATCCAGAACACACACTGCCTTGAGATGTTATCAAAAAGTTTCCTCAATGTGTGACATCCATTGCCAGCATCTACGATTGAGGCAGTTACCAATCATCTATATTCTGAGATGGGCATCAAATACATGCTAAATATCTTGTGACTCACCCAGACAGCAAAACAACAAAAACTAACAGCTTAAAAAAACAAGATAAACCTTTAAAAGCATCTGCTTGTTGTTCAACCGTCTCCTTCACCATCTTCCAGAATGTCTCAGACACAGCCATACTAAGGTTCTGGGTGGTCGTCTGGGTAGGTTTGAATACTCCATCCCTGCAACAAGATGATCATCACAACAGGTCAAATGTCAACTCACTCTAGGTCTATTTTCTATTTCATGCCTTAGAATGGTAGTCCCATAGCCAATACTGCTGTAAGGAAGTGAAGGGTTAGAGACTTCACTATACCAGGTCCAGCTTCATGACATAAAGTGACCAGTTCACTTCTTTAATGCTTTGCTTTCTCTACCTGAAGAGCAGAGTCAAGTGCTCATTTACAGCTGGGTAGACCTGAGCATGATGCTACCAGGTTTTGAACCCTGAACCCAGTAAGTTTGCCATGAGAGGCTAGTACTCTAACCACTTTGTCAATCAGATGCTCACAATGGTCATAGCCAGGACAAAACTGAGGCCAAGCAAAATAAGGATGTGTAGAAAATGGGAAGCAACTAGTGGAAATGGGAAGCAACTAGTGGAAATGGGAAGCAACTAGTGGAAATGGGAAGCAACTAGTGGAAATGGGAAGCAACTAGTGGAAATGGGAAGCAACTAGTGGAAATGGGAAGCAACTAGTGGAAATGGAAGAAAACATTGAACAAAATCCAAGAAAATCTAGGAACAAGAGAATTATTGAAAGAGATCAAAATCAGAGCAACAAAATATTTGGACATAGAAAAAGATAACACTTTGCAGAAACCATAACAGAACAAAAAGCTGAATGCAAACTGGCAACAAGATGCCAGTACTTTAAGTGGACAGATAACTTTAAGAGCTGTACATGAAAAAAAGCCTACCACTACGGTCAAAGTTGCAAAATGTTGGACATTAAATTCAGCCACCTTATGAAGTAAAGATTGTACTATATTTGATATGAGGTATTTCTTGTCTCCATTCTTGTCACACCTAACCATATTTGTGTCCACTGATAAATTGCAGTTTTTTTCCTCACACTGTCAGTGACATCCCAACACATTAATTTTTTTGTTTTGTCTGATAGAAAGCCCTACTGGTTTTACTGTGATAAAATTGGCTGAACTCAGCGTACTTGGACGTCAAAAATGATGGGCAGACAAAATAACACAATTGAATTTTTGTGTGGATTTTTATTTCTTTTGTTTTACTTAGTGAAGCAACATATGTGTAAAAACAACACTATTATGCTGTCATTTACATAACTGTTTAGTATGGGCTTCTTGTTTATTTATCATGTGTTGAAAATTCTTACCTTCGAGAAACTGAATTTGTATGAATTTCTAAAACAGAAATAAAAAATTCAACTCTTATTTCATTTCATTTTGTATGTAGCTCTTGCTACGAGTAGATTGGTAAGTTGTTTTTAAAATTTATTTTTCATTTGTTTGTTAAACAGAGTTTCAGCATTAAAGAACAGTTGTATAAGAATGAACCAAACAGTGAACTTTAATTACTGTTACGTATAAACATTCCAGTGACTGGATTTATCAAACTTGTGGCGTTTGAGTAAATAAAACCACAGATCAGTATTAGATTTCTGTTGCTGAATTGATGGCAACTTGTTGCCATGTATTTCATAAAGGCTGGCTTTGGACTACTATATTCTGTGGACACCAAGAAACTGGAAAAAGCAACAACAGAACTTGGAAATAAGACAATGGAAGTGGAAAATGAGAATGGAAAATGCAGAAACAAAGAAAGATTGGTAGAAATAAAAAGCCAGTAACTGTAAATGTGAACTTACTTGAAGAGCTTAGAATGTCTGAAAAACTGCTCCTCATACTGTTTAATGGCACTGATGTTGTCATTGCTGTTGCCTGAAAGAAATGAAACAAAAAAACAAGACTGCTATGTACAAGTAATGAGTATTATTTTTTTATTTTTATTAATTATTTTATTTTATTTAATTTCTTTTTACCTTTTCCCCCACTCGGTTTTGCAGTCCTTGTTTTCATTATTTTTTATTTATAGTTTCAGTGTACTATTCACTTCCGGTTTCCGGTTCAGTGGCGGCCATTTTCGCTCCAACATGTGACACCATCAGGGAATATTTGTCTCTTATTTCTATAGTTTCATGTTCTCCACTTAATTCTCACTTTCTTTCCCTTCTGTCTTTTGTTTGTCTGTCCCTGACGAAGGCCTTGTGGCGGCAACGTAGGTTTCCTTGTCCTTTCTCGTAGTAAGACGTATTACTTTTTGTGTTGTTGTTTTTTTTTTTTTCATATGTACAAGTAAACAAAGAATAACATGACTTATTTTTACAAGTCAATAAATGATGGAATCTCAAAACAGAGAAGAAAAACAATTACATCACCTGAAGTTATGATCTTACAAACAAAACAAAAAAATTAAATAAAAAAAACTCATTTTTTTTTTCATTTTAACAATGTAATGCATCTTTCAAAGTAATATAACACAAATATTATTTAAGATATATTTAAAAAAAAACAAACAATCAGGGCGTTTCATTAACTGGTATACAGTATGGAATGAATGATTAGAATCAACACTGTCGGTAAGAAAAATGAAGTAACAGAACAAATTATCTACATTTATAAACAGGATATTTTATCTAATAATTAAATAAACGACAGTTTAAGAGTTCTGGTGTTCCAAGTACTTACATTTATTTTGGTCTAAAAATAAAGATGTGTTCAGTAGACCCAAGTGATTTTTATTATCAGTCTGCTCCAGCCTCATGTCTGTCTACTTCACAGCCTCCAAGATTGTCTTCTTCAAAGCCTCCAAGATTGTCTACTTCACAGCCTCAAAGCTTTCTACTTCACAGCCTACAAGATTATCCACTCTAGCCTGTCTGCTGTAGCCCCCAAGCATTTCTACTGTAGCCCCCAAGCATTTCTACTGTAGCCTCCAAGCATTTCTACTGTAGCCTCCAAGCCTGTCTACTTCACATCCTCCAAGATTATCCACTCTAGCCTGTCTACTGTAGCCTCCAAGCCTGTCTACTGTAGCCTCCAAGATTGTCCACTCTAGCTTGTCTACTGTACCCTCAAAGCTTTTTACTTCACAGCCTACAAGATTATCCACTCTAGCCTGTCTACTGTAGCCTCCAAGCCTGTCTACTGTAGCCTCCAAGATTGTCCACTCTAGTCTGTCTACTGTAGCCTCCAAGCCTGTCTATTGCAGCCTCCAAGATTGTCCACTCTAGCTTGTCTACTGTACCCTCAAAGCTTTCTACTTCACAGCCTACAAGATTATCCACTCTAGCCTCCAAACCTTCTACTTCACATCCTCCAAGATTATCCTTTCTAGCCTGTCTGCTGTAGCCTCAAAGCATTTCTACTGTAGCCCCCAAGCCTGTCTACTTCACAGCCTCCAAGCATTTCTACTGTAGCCTCCAAGCCTGTCTACTGTAGCCTCCAAGCCTGTCTACTTCACAGCCTCCAAGCATTTCTACTGTAGCCTCCAAGTCTGTCTACTGTAGCCTCCAAGCCTGTCTACTTCACAGCCTCCAAGCCTGTCTACTGTAGCCTCCAAGATTATCCACTCTAGCCTGTCTACTGTAGCCTCCAAGCATTTCTACTGTAGCCCCCAAGCCTGTCTACTTCACAGCCTCCGAGCATTTCTACTGTAGCCTCCAAGCCTGTCTACTGTAGCCTCCAAGCCTGTCTACTGTAGCCTCCAAGCCTGTCTACTGTAGCCTCCAAGCCTGTCTACTTCACAGCCTCCAAGCATTTCTACTGTAGCCTCCAAGCCTGTCTACTTCACAGCCTCCAAACATTTCTACTGTAGCCTCCAAGCCTGTCTACTTCACAGCCTCCAAGCATTTCTATTGCAGCCTCCAAGCCTGTCTACTGTAGCCTCCAAGTCTGTCTACTGTAGCCTCCAAGCCTGTCTACGTCACAGCCTCCAAGTCTGTCTACTGTAGCCTCCAAGCCTGTCTACTTCACAGCCTCCAAGCCTGTCTACTGTAGCCTCCAAGCCTGTCTACTGAAGCCTCCAAGCATTTCTACTGTAGCCTCCAAGCCTGTCTACTTCAAAGACTCCAAGCCTGTCTACTTCATAGCCTCCAAGCCTGTCTACTTCCCAGCCTCCAAGCCTGTCTACTTCACAGCCTCCAAGCCTGTCTACTGTAGCCTCCAAGCATTTCTACTGCAGCCTCCAAGCATTTCTACTGCAGCCTCCAAGTCTGCCTACTTCACAGTCTCCTAGCCTGTCTACCCTGTAGACTCTCTGTTTGTCTCCTCCAGCTTCTCTGTTCACTCCAGCCTCTAAGAATGTCTACTTCACAGCCTCCAAGTCTGCCTACTTCAGTCTCCTAGCCTGTCTACTCCAGCTTCTCTGTTCACTTCAGCCTCCAAGCCTGTCCACTTCACAGACTCTGCATTTGCCTACTCCAGCCTCCATATTTGCCCACTTCAGCCTCCACATTTGCCTACTCCAGCCTCCACATTTGCCTACCTGAGTGTTCATGTCTGCCTATTCTAGCCTCCAAGTCTATTGTTCTAGTCCCTACAATGCCAAGACAAAACAAACACAGAAAACTGTCTAAATGTCCCCCATTACCTTTCCCAGTCACAACAGCAAAATAGCCTAATGCCTTCATGGGGAACAAGCGTCCATCAAGAATACTTTTAATCTGAAAGCAAAGAATTAAAAACATCATGACATGACAATAAAAACACATCATCAATACAGCAAACATTGTCAACATCACATGAGGTGTGTGCCAGAGTGCATATATCCTCTTTACTGTTCACAGCTGTGTTGAGCTCTATTATGGAACAGGCCACAGCTAGACAACAAACTGCGGTATTGTGCTTGGAACACTGACAACTGGAATGCATTCAAAGTGAAGGAATGTGCACTGTCCAAGGCTGTACAAGAGCAACCCCTACTTCTGACAATGAGGTACATGCTTGGACCTCTGTCAATAAGATTCAGATATGTGATGGCCAAGGCAAAACCAATTTGTGGGTAACTAGAGACAAAGACACTCCCTGCATGGGAACACAGCTGACATCAAGGGAGTGAGAATAAAGAAAGGGGTGTCATGAACAGCATGTTTGGTCACACCAAAGTGAGCATGACCACGATTTGCAATGGCAAAGCACAGCTGGAAATGAATAGACTGATAAATGATCACTTTGAGGATGATGAGGCCATTGTGTACTCTGATTAACCTGTTCTGCGTGGTGAGAAATCAAGATTGAGTTTCTAGGCTAAATGAAAGGGCAAGGTCATCACTGAACAAAAGCAGAGCTTACATAACAACCTATCTTCATCATAAGAATGGAGACAGAGGCAGCTACTGCAGCTCTAAGGTGGCCGTTTTGAAACTTCATTAACCAAGAGTGATCATTATGACAGACCATACTATGGAAGTTCCATAAGGGATGGTTATGAAAAGAACAGATGACATACACAAAGGCCTCAAACCTCCAGGAACTGATGTGGATCTACTGTCCTGGTCATGCAGGGGTTACAAGGCAATGAGAGAGTTGACAGACTAGTCTTGAGAGCACCCATGGTGGGGACATTAGATATGGATAAGGGAGACATGGCAAGGACAATTAACGATGGCCTGTTACAGAATGACACTGCAATAGATAAATCAACAAGGCTAAAATTGCTGGAACTTGGCATCAAACGTAAGACTAGCAGGGACGAATGTATGAGTGGATGCATCAGGTGAGTAAACAACCTGAGTACTACAGGAACAATCAGCATACGTACCCTTGATATTTGCTGAGGGAAACTCTGCATCTATGGGTTTGCCTGGCAAATGGTGATTCAGATTTTCAATAACAATACCTATTTCTAGATGAGGACTCAGCCATCTTCAGTTTGATGCGAACAAAGACAGTGCTTACACTCAATGATCAATAAGTCAAACATTTTATGACAGTAATTATAATATTTACATTTTCCCCAGAGAATGAAGTCTCGGCCATGCTCACTTTGATGTGACTAAACATGCTGTTCACGTTCAGTGATCAATAAGTCAAACATTTTTTATGACATTACTTACTCTTTCTGGATCATAGAGTGAGTTCTCGGCAATGTCAACTTTGGTGAGAACAAAGATGGTACGTTTTCCAGTGGGATCCATGGAGCTGACTAAGTCAGTGACATTGCTACGTTCTGCATCCAATGAGCCATCTGTGACGGACATAGAGCAGACATGAAATTTATGAAGACAAGAGAGGTAGCCACAGAAACCAGTATGACATACAGAATAAAACACAGACATTATATATAAAACGGTACAGATAATTTCAAAGTGGATACTGACATAGGGGAATGAAGTGTTAAAGACTTCACCCTATATTAGGTCTCAGCTTTATGAGGTGGAGTGACCACTTCCCTTCCTTCCTGCCCTTCCCTAACTCAAGAGCAGAGTCACGTCCTCATGTTTACAGCTGGGTAGACTGGAATGTGATATAATCTGGTTTCAAACCAGGCCTCTTCGCCTCACTACACAAGTGCTCTAATCACCCTGCCACTAGGACGGTCACATAAAATATACAATCAGATAAGCAAATACAAATACAGACGCAGAAATCAAGTACAAATACAGGCAGGTAAAGAAAACAGAAAAAAATGACATGAATTAAATAATGCAAATTTACAAATCAAAACATAACCACACGGAAACAAAAAAATCCAGAACACATAAATATATCTGTGAAATGTAAATGTAGAAGTAAAAAAAAAAATTATCACAAAAAACACAGAGGAATAAATAAATACTTGTTATATCTAAAAATATAATTTCAAAAATATTTAATATAAATAGCAAAAATGAAAAGAAAAACAGTAACCAATAGAAACAATTCTTACAAAAACTAAAAGAAAAACAGTAACCAATAGAAACAATTCATACAAAAACTAAAAGCAAGAACATGTTAAACTAATACAAATAATGAAAACAAAAGCAAATAAGGATATTTGACAAATATTAATGCACGGAAACTCATAACAGTAACGTGAACATACTGTAAATATCCAAGAAATAAATACCAAATGTCTCATGTAAGTAGATCACACCAAATACAATAAATTGTAATGTTCTGATGTTAATAAAACAAATAAAAAGGATAATAAATTACGCTTCACATCGTAATTATAACTGAAAATTAGGCTGAATAGGGTAGACTGTGCTGAGATGGTGGATGAAGCTCATCCAATGCTATAACACTGTCTTCCCATTTCAAGAAGGAAAAATAAAGACAGTTTAACAACAACAACACAGTTTAACAACAACAACACAGAAATTGCGTCAACACAGACTACAGGAAGAATAATGAAGACAAGACACAGGTTTGTATTACCTTGTATACACAAGATGATAGAGTTGGGGTTCTCCATATACTGTTTGCACATCTGTCTGATAGAGTCCCTGGTGTCAGGTGACATTTCTGTGGTGACAGTCTGTGTGTAGTGACAGAGACATAAGATGTACTCTACGTTCATGTAATACATCAACTATGTTCATTGCACACATCCTGTTATTTATTGTCTGGTATGAATGTTCCTGTGACAACTTGAGGTTAAGAGATCTATAGTTGTCTGTATGTATGTTTATGGGATGGATGGGGCAGGAAGTGAGTTGGTATCATGCCTTATTCACATGTGAACTACTCACTCCAAATTGTGAAGAAAAGTTTCAAATTTTACTCTCAACAATTACATTCACATTCCAATGTAACACAGTGCATCTATCAAAATGTACACTACAATATAACAGATGTTACCACTCCTAATGTAGCAAAATGTTAAATTTATAAATGATACATTCTAAAGTTAACAAATGTCTTCTGATGATCAGATTGCTTCCTGTTGTATCGCTCTGTAAAGAGTTTCCTATCATAGTTGCGTGGTCAAACCAGTGACGATCGGGAAAAGACCGATTGACTTCTGGAAAGACAGATGACACTGGGAAAGACTAGAAACCGGCTGACCGGGTTAGCACCCCGTAAGCTGTATTCAATTGCTACAGGACCCAAAAATGATAGATGCCCCCAGGATTCACCGAAAGGGGGGGGAAAGAATGATGAATCCACAGGCGCCTCATTGGAATCGACCAGACCCGTTACACGGACTTCGAGCTCTGAACAACAGCTGGAATTTCCATGTGCCTGTGGTAGGGAATTCTCTACTCAGAGAGGAATGAAAATCCACAGAACGAAAAAGGGGTGTGGGAGGTCATATGGGGGAGATCAACAGCGCTCTGTCTCGACGGATAAGACGTTAGAAGAACGCAGCCAGGAGTCAATCCACAGTGCTGAGTACATTCAAGTTGATCTGCCTGATGATGATCTCACACACTTCTTGGACGGGAAGAGAGATGCAATCAAGTTTCCACCTGCCAGTGCAAAAGGGCTTTGGGAACAGCTGGACAAAGCCTTGGCAAAAGAGTTGGATAACAACCCGAAGCAGATAACTTTGGAGAAGCTGGAAATCTTCGGCGACATAATATATCTGCACTGTCGCAAAGTGTTCGGAGTGAGGGAGGCAAGGGAAAGTAACCCACTGCGGAAAAGTAGAAGACAAATTAAAATAGAAGAAATCAGGAAACAGAAGAAGCATGCCCGAAAACTGTCCAAGAACGCAGCTGCCACAGAGAAGGAAGGGTTACGACAGGTTTGGGAGCACCTGAAAGGCCAACATAATGCCCTTTGTAGAGCAGAAAGGTTGTGCAGGAAGAGAAGGAAGACTCGAAGGGATAGGGAACGATTCTTCAGGGAGCCCTTCAAGTTTGCCAAAGAACTGTTTGAGCAGCCACGGTCGGTTACGCTAAACATCAGGAAAGAAGACCTGGAAGAACACCTTAGAATGACATATTCAGATGGTCGCAAAGATGAGCCGCTCAGCAGCATGGCAGGCCTTAAATGGCCGAGTAAGCCAGGAGCTGAATTTAACACTAAGCCCCCAACGGTGCAAGAGGTAGAAAGCATTGCCCAGAAAGCTCGGTGCAAGTCAGCTCCAGGTCCTAATGGTGTTTCATATATGGTGTATAAGAGATGCCCTGAGGTGCTCAAACGACTGCTCCGTTTACTGAAGAATGCGTGGAAAACCCAGCTTGTAAGCAAGGAATGGAGAAAGGCGAACGGAGTTTACATCCCGAAGGAGCAAATTCCACAGACATCAGTCAGTTCAGGCCAATCTCACTACTCAATGTGGAAGGGAAGATATTCTTCTCAGTGATGGTGAAAAGACTCACTACATTCCTCCTGGCAAATGGGTACATTGACACTACCATTCAGAAAGGAGGTATCCCAGGTACACCAGGATGTCTAGAGCATGCCACAATGATCTGGGAAGCAATCCAAAAGGCAAAGTCTGACAGAACAAACCTCCATGTGATCTGGTTGGATCTAGCGAATGCTTATGGATCCGTTCCACACCAGATGTTGTGGGAGGCCCTAGAAATGTATGATGTTCCACAAGAGATTGCAGCAATGCTGAAGCTGTATTTCACAGGGTTTGCTGTCAGATTTTCAGCCAAAGAGTACACAACGAAGTGGATTGGCCTTGAAGTTGGAATTGCGATAGGATGTACCATCTCTCCGATACTATTCGTGATGGCTATGCAGGTAATCCTCAATGCGGCTGAAGGAATGGCTATAGGTCCAAAGCTCGGTGGAATGTGTCACATGTCACTGCTCAAAGCATTCATGGATGACACAACAATTCTGACATCAGATGAACATCAGGCCCGGAGGATGTTAGCACGCCTGGATGAACTTGTCAGCTGGTGCAGAATGAGCTTCAAACCCAAGAAGTTGAGAAGCCTATCAGTCAGGAAAGGGAAGATAGCAGAGGTCATATTCATGGTTTCCAACCAAAGAATCCCTACTGTCATTGAGGAATCTGTTAAAAGTCTTGGCAGGGTGTACGATGCCTCATTAAAAGACTCGAAGGCAGTGCAACAGATGATAGAAATGGCAGACAGCAGACTCCTGGGAAAGTTCAAACTGTGGTGCCTCCAGTTCATGTTGATACCGAAGTTGCTGTGGCCACTGCTTATATATAAAATAAGCACAAGTACAGTGGAAGCTATAGAGCAGAAGGTCAGCAAGTTCATGAGAAAATGGCTAGGGGTACCACCAGGTCTGTCAGATGTAGCACTGTACTGCAAAAAGTCTTCTTCTTCTTCTTGCGATCGCATCTTTGATGATTACACCGTCAGACGAGTTCTCATGATGAATTCGACTGTTGTTTGAAGTTCCTCTTTAACTCCATATAGCTTTGAGTTTAGTGTTGAGTCATTCGGAAAGTATATCTTTCTTAACTGGTCATACAGAGGACAGTCCTGTAGAACATGCTCAGCAGTTTGTTCGTTTAATCCACATGTGCACAGTGGTGAAGCAGACAATCGTAGCTTGTGCATGTGTTTATTCAGTTTGTTATGCCCTGTCCTGAGTCGAAAAATAGTTATCTGTCCCTGCCGGTCGAGAGTGTGATAGTCGTCTTTGGGTTGGTTCTGTTCTCTTCTGATAGTCTGGATAGCTCTCTTTTTCTCAAAGTATGTGACTTCATTATCTTCTTGTTCACATTCTCCTCCCTTTTTTGCAAGTTTATCTGCCTTTTTATTTCCGGGTACACCACAATGAGATGGTACCCACTGAAGTATGGTTCTCTTTTTGGCAGCTACCTTGTTTAGTTCATTTCTCAGATGCGGGAGTTTACCACCCTTGAGAGCTTGCAGGACAGACAGTGCATCTGTGAGGATGACTACCTGGTGGCAGTCAGAGTTGGTGTTATAAATCATATTTGCAGCTTGCTCTAGAGCTTGAACCTCAGCTGTATAGTTGGAACAGAATTTACCAGTGGGAATGTGCCTAGTCTCATAGTGGTTGTCAGGATATGAGATAAAGATACCGGCACCTCCATTCCTAACAGCATTAGTTGCTGATCCATCTGTATAGGCATGTATCCATGATTGATCGGGATAGCTTTCTTGGATCATACTCAATGTAGCAGTTCGTGCAAAAAGTCAAAACTTCTGCTTCCTTTCAAGTCAGCTGTTGAAGAGTACAAAGTTGAAAAGGCAAGGCTTGCAATGATGCTACGCGAGTCAGCTGATGACGTGGTTAAGTCCATTCAGCCCACACTGAAAACGGGAAGGAAGTGGAGAGTGGAAGAAGCTGTTGATGCTGCCCAAGAGTCACTCAAACTGAGGGAGGTAATCAGATACACTCAAATGAATAGACGGGGATTTGGTCATGGAGACATCCGCTGGTGGTCCAAGGCATCAAGCAGGGAGCACAGAGACATGGTAGTTCAGGAGATACGAGGAGCTGAGAATGAAAAGAGGTTGCAAAAAGCAGTGCAGCAGGTCCAACAAGGCCAATGGACTACATGGGAAGGAGCCCTGCAGAGGTCCTTGTCATGGAATGATATATGGCATATGGCACCTCTTAGGCTCAGCTTCGTTGTTAGATCAATGTATGACCTGCTGCTGTCGGCCACCAACCTTGTGAAATGGGGAAAGTCGGATGATGAGCAGTGCCCCCTGTGCCAGGGGAGGCAGACACTTGAACACGTGCTCTCAGTGTGTAAGGTGTCATTAGGGCAAGGGCGATACACTTGGCGCCATAACAAAGTGCTAAATGAGCTTGCTGCGACAATAGATCTGGCAAGGATGAAGTAACAAACCCAGGCCGAGCACTGCAAATACATACTTTCTGAGGGCAGGAAAGTCAGCACACCCCAAACCGAGTAAACCTGGTAGCAGTTTACCATCTCTTCTTGACTGTGCAAACGACTGGGAGATGGCGGTAAACCTACCTGGACGAGGGGCATATCTAGACAGTATCAGAAAATCGCAGAGACGGCCGGGGATAGTGCTTCATTCTTCAGCAACGCTTCAGGTCATACTGATTGAACTGACCGTGCCACTTGAATCAGATTAGACGAGCAACATTCGTTCAAAGCGGCCAAGTATAATGATCTGGCCGCGGATCCGAGTCATGATGGGTTCACTGCAAGGGTCATGGCTGTTGAAGTGGGTGCAAGAGGGCTTGTGGCTGCATCAGTGTATGATTTATTGAAAGTGTTGGGGCTGAGGGGACAGTCGAGAACAAGGGCAATGAAGAGGCTTAGTGAAAATGCCGAAAAGGCATCATGCTGGCTGTTGAACAACCGCAATGGGCAATGGAAATCGTGACAATAAACGCTGCAGTTCAGAAAACACCAGGAATTTTTCTAAGTCGACAATACGCTGAGTTTTTGGTGTACTAGTGAATGGGCTGTGACTTAGGGGCGACAGGCGGTGTATATTATAAGGGGTGTCAGGAACAGAATTTCGGCTATCACGCAGGGCTAGACTCATCGGCTTCGCGCAGGCGTGTCAGTTTGTGTCCTTAGTTGTGAGGTGCGACGGAACGAACAGAATAATTTGTCTTCTCTTTGTTACTTTCACAATTGCCTCCACGGCTGGCGGAGTTGTGGATTTTAAAGTTGCTACCATAAGTGAAATGGATTCATTTTCGATACAAGACAACAGGAGGCTGAGACGCTTGGGAGTCATGACCCAAGTGGGCCCACCCCCCTTAGAGTGTAAAGGAGTAATTGGGCCAAAACACTTGTCGGACGGGGGGACTGCTTCTGATGATCAGATTGCTTCCTGTTGTATCGCTCTGTAAAGAGTTTCCTATCACTGTTACATTTACCACTGACATTCACAAGTAACAATTTTCAATTACATACAAATTCCGTATACAGCTACAATGAAACAAGAATGAAATGTCCCTGTTATTTCCCTCCTGCAGAAACAAGATACAACCACCCACAACCGCTACAGATGATCCGAACAAGATACCACCACTTCATTTTAGTCACCTCTTACAATTTTTTTTTTTTTTTTTTTTTTTTTTTTCGTACGCCCGCTAATACTCGAGGCGAAATCTCAGGTTATTACTAATGTCTAACCTGACATTGATTTTACGTGAGTATCCCTTTTTTCTTGTACAGAGACAGGTGTCCCTCGCCATTCAGGCAAATACTCTCCGATTTCGGAGGTACCCATTGCAGCTGGGTCGGCTCAGGAGCTGCCAATCCCTGGTCGACGACACTCCTTCAAATGTCCTCGCCAGGTCTCGAGTTAATCCAGTCCAATTCCCGGTCGACGAAAAATCCTCAAATGCCGTCGCCCGGGTTTGATCCTGAATCACCCGGTCGCCAGAGCGGTGTTGTAACCACTACGCTAGCGCGGCTCCCCCCTCTTACAATGATATGCCTGGTGTCTGACATGATGATGATGCTAGACCTCAAACAAAACTTGACTTTAGTCACCTCTTACAATGATATGCCTGGTGTCTGACATGATGATGATGCTAGGCCTCAAACAAAACTTGACTTTAGTCACCTCTTACAATGATATGCCTGGTGTCTGACATGATAATGATGCTAGGCCTCAAACAAAACTTGACTTTAGTCACCTCTTACAATGATATGCCTGGTGTCTGACATGATGATGATGCTAGCCCTCAAACAAAACTTGACTTTAGTCACCTCTTACAATGATATGCCTGGTGTCTGACATGATGATGATGCTAGCCCTCAAACAAAACTTGACTTTAGTCACCTCTTACAATGATATGCCTGGTGTCTGACATGATGATGATGCTAGCCCTCAAACAAAACTTGACTTTAGTCACCTCTTACAATGATATGCCTGGTGTCTGACATGATGATGATGCTAGCCCCCAAACAAAACTTGACTTTAGTCACCTCTTACAATGATATGCCTGGTGTCTGACATGATGATGATGCTAGGCCTCAAACAAAACTTGACTTTAGTCACCTCTTACAATGATATGCCTGGTGTCTGACATGATGATGATGCTAGCCCTCAAACAAAACTTGACTTTAGTCACCTCTTACAATGATATGCCTGGTGTCTGACATGATGATGATGCTAGCCCTCAAAAAAAACTTGGCTTTGGTTACGTATTACAATGATATGCCTGGTGTCTGACATGATGATGATGCTAGCCCTCAAACAAAACTTGACTTTAGTCACCTCTTACAATGATATGCCTGGTGTCTGACATGATGATGATGCTAGCCCTCAAACAAAACTTGACTTTAGTCACCTCTTACAATGATATGCCTGGTGTCTGACATGATGATGATGCTAGGCCTCAAACAAAACTTGACTTTAGTCACCTCTTACAATGATATGCCTGGTGTCTGACATGATGATGATGCTAGCCCTCAAACAAAACTTGACTTTAGTCACCTCTTACAATGATATGCCTGGTGTCTGACATGATGATGATGCTAGCCCTCAAACAAAACTTGACTTTAGTCACCTCTTACAATGATATGCCTGGTGTCTGACATGATGATGATGCTAGCCCTCAAACAAAACTTGACTTTAGTCACCTCTTACAATGATATGCCTGGTGTCTGACATGATGATGATGCTAGGCCTCAAACAAAACTTGACTTTAGTCACCTCTTACAATGATATGCCTGGTGTCTGACATGATGATGATGCTAGGCCCTCAACAAAACTTGACTTTAGTCACCTCTTACAATGATATGCCTGGTGTCTGACATGATGATGATGCTAGCCCTCAAACAAAACTTGACTTTAGTCACCTCTTACAATGATATGCCTGGTGTCTGACATGATGATGATGCTAGCCCTCAAACAAAACTTGACTTTAGTCACCTCTTACAATGATATGCCTGGTGTCTGACATGATGATGATGCTAGCCCTCAAACAAAACTTGACTTTAGTCACCTCTTACAATGATATGCCTGGTGTCTGACATGATGATGATGCTAGCCCTCAAACAAAACTTGACTTTAGTCACCTCTTACAATGATATGCCTGGTGTCTGACATGATGATGATGCTAGCCCTCAAACAAAACTTGACTTTAGTCACCTCTTACAATGATATGCCTGGTGTCTGACATGATGATGATGCTAGCCCTCAAACAAAACTTGACTTTAGTCACCTCTTACAATGATATGCCTGGTGTCTGACATGATGATGATGCTAGCCCTCAAACAAAACTTGACTTTAGTCACCTCTTACAATGATATGCCTGGTGTCTGACATGATGATGATGCTAGCCCTCAAACAAAACTTGACTTTAGTCACCTCTTACAATGATATGCCTGGTTCCTGACATGATGATGATGCTAGCCCTCAAACAAAACTTGACTTTAGTCACCTCTTACAATGATATGCCTGGTGTCTGACATGATGATGATGCTAGCCCTCAAACAAAACTTGACTTTAGTCACCTCTTACAATGATATGCCTGGTGTCTGACATGATGATGATGCTAGCCCTCAAACAAAACTTGACTTTAGTCACCTCTTACAATGATATGCCTGGTGTCTGACATGATGATGATGCTAGGCCTCAAACAAAACTTGACTTTAGTCACCTCTTACAATGATATGCCTGGTGTCTGACATGATGATGATGCTAGCCCTCAAACAAAACTTGACTTTAGTCACCTCTTACAATGATATGCCTGGTGTCTGACATGATGATGATGCTAGCCCTCAAACAAAACTTGACTTTAGTCACCTCTTACAATGATATGCCTGGTGTCTGACATGATGATGATGCTAGCCCTCAAACAAAACTTGACTTTAGTCACCTCTTACAATGATATGCCTGGTGTCTGACATGATGATGATGCTAGCCCTCAAACAAAACTTGACTTTAGTCACCTCTTACAATGATATGCCTGGTGTCTGACATGATGATGATGCTAGCCCTCAAACAAAACTTGACTTTAGTCACCTCTTACAATGATATGCCTGGTGTCTGACATGATGATGATGCTAGCCCTCAAACAAAACTTGACTTTAGTCACCTCTTACAATGATATGCCTGGTGTCTGACATGATGATGATGCTAGCCCTCAAACAAAACTTGACTTTAGTCACCTCTTACAATGATATGCCTGGTGTCTGACATGATGATGATGCTAGCCCTCAAACAAAACTTGACTTTAGTCACCTCTTACAATGATATGCCTGGTGTCTGACATGATGATGATGCTAGCCCTCAAACAAAACTTGACTTTAGTCACCTCTTACAATGATATGCCTGGTGTCTGACATGATGATGATGCTAGCCCTCAAACAAAACTTGACTTTAGTCACCTCTTACAATGATATGCCTGGTGTCTGACATGATGATGATGCTAGCCCTCAAACAAAACTTGACTTTAGTCACCTCTTACAATGATATGCCTGGTGTCTGACATGATGATGATGCTAGCCCTCAAACAAAACTTGACTTTAGTCACCTCTTACAATGATATGCCTGGTGTCTGACATGATGATGATGCTAGGCCTCAAACAAAACTTGACTTTAGTCACCTCTTACAATGATATGCCTGGTGTCTGACATGATGATGATGCTAGCCCTCAAACAAAACTTGACTTTAGTCACCTCTTACAATGATATGCCTGGTGTCTGACATGATGATGATGCTAGCCCTCAAACAAAACTTGACTTTAGTCACCTCTTACAATGCTATGCCTGGTGTCTGACATGATGATGATGCTAGCCCTCAAACAAAACTTGACTTTAGTCACCTCTTACAATGATATGCCTGGTGTCTGACATGATGATGATGCTAGCCCTCAAACAAAACTTGACTTTAGTCACCTCTTACAATGATATGCCTGGTGTCTGACATGATGATGATGCTAGCCCTCAAACAAAACTTGACTTTAGTCACCTCTTACAATGCTATGCCTGGTGTCTGACATGATGATGATGCTAGCCCTCAAACAAAACTTGACTTTAGTCACCTCTTACAATGATATGCCTGGTGTCTGACATGATGATGATGATGCTAGGCCTCAAACAAAACTTGACTTTAGTCACCTCTTACAATGATATGCCTGGTGTCTGACATGATGATGATGCTAGCCCTCAAAAAAAACTTGACTTTAGTCACCGCTTACAATGCTATTGCCTGGTGTCTGACATGATGATGATGCTAGCCCTCAAACAAAACTTGACTTTAGTCACCTCTTACAATGATATGCCTGGTGTCTGACATGATGATGATGCTAGCCCTCAAACAAAACTTGACTTTAGTCACCTCTTACAATGATATGCCTGGTGTCTGACATGATGATGATGCTAGCCCTCAAACAAAACTTGACTTTAGTCACCTCTTACAATGCTATGCCTGGTGTCTGACATGATGATGATGCTAGCCCTCAAACAAAACTTGACTTTAGTCACCTCTTACAATGATATGCCTGGTGTCTGACATGATGATGATGCTAGCCCTCAAACAAAACTTGACTTTAGTCACCTCTTACAATGATATGCCTGGTGTCTGACATGATGATGATGCTAGCCCTCAAACAAAACTTGACTTTAGTCACCTCTTACAATGATATGCCTGGTGTCTGACATGATGATGATGCTAGCCCTCAAACAAAACTTGACTTTAGTCACCTCTTACAATGATATGCCTGGTGTCTGACATGATGATGATGCTAGCCCTCAAACAAAACTTGACTTTAGTCACCTCTTACAATGATATGCCTGGTGTCTGACATGATGATGATGCTAGCCCTCAAACAAAACTTGACTTTAGTCACCTCTTACAATGATATGCCTGGTGTCTGACATGATGATGATGCTAGCCCTCAAACAAAACTTGACTTTAGTCACCTCTTACAATGATATGCCTGGTGTCTGACATGATGATGATGCTAGCCCTCAAACAAAACTTGACTTTAGTCACCTCTTACAATGATATGCCTGGTGTCTGACATGATGATGATGCTAGCCCTCAAACAAAACTTGACTTTAGTCACCTCTTACAATGATATGCCTGGTGTCTGACATGATGATGATGCTAGCCCTCAAACAAAACTTGACTTTAGTCACCTCTTACAATGATATGCCTGGTGTCTGACATGATGATGATGCTAGCCCTCAAACAAAACTTGACTTTAGTCACCTCTTACAATGATATGCCTGGTGTCTGACATGATGATGATGCTAGCCCTCAAACAAAACTTGACTTTAGTCACCTCTTACAATGATATGCCTGGTGTCTGACATGATGATGATGCTAGCCCTCAAACAAAACTTGACTTTAGTCACCTCTTACAATGATATGCCTGGTGTCTGACATGATGATGATGCTAGCCCTCAAACAAAACTTGACTTTAGTCACCTCTTACAATGATATGCCTGGTGTCTGACATGATGATGATGCTAGCCCTCAAACAAAACTTGACTTTAGTCACCTCTTACAATGATATGCCTGGTGCTATTGGTGGACCAGTTCTTTCTTTTCTTTTCTTAAAAAATTTCTGATTAAAAAAAAAAAGTTCTTCATTTGCTTCCTTAACTCTTAGTATACGAGCGGCCTTCTAGAGAGGCCGATGATCGATCCCCGTCAATAGCGAAAATTTATAGCTGAATGCATGTTTAAAACCACTGAAGAATTTAGTTACGTGCATGATATAGGGGTTTCATTTCTTCACATTTTGATATATAACACTTATGTTATCTTTATAAATAAATTATTTATTGCAAAATCTGTAATGGTAGTCATAAAAGGCTGCTCGTATACTAAGAGTTAAAATACTTCTGATCAAAATAAAATAAAAATCTCATTAATGGCACAGCAGAGAAAATAGTCAAGTGAGAACTTACCGAGATAATCCCTGGTAAGTCTACCAGAACCATTCTCTGTAGACCTGGACCTTTAACTGTCATGGAGATACACTGTGGATAGGATTCTCTGAGTCAATTTATGCAGACAGATATACAGATGACAGGGGTGTAAGAGTGTTAAAAGGCAAACCATTGAGATAGATATACAGAGGACAAGACTGTAAGAGTCAAGTTATGGAGACACACAGAAGTCAAGATTGTAAGACTGTAAGAGTCAAGTTATGGAGACACACAAAAGTCAAGATTGTAAGACTGTAAGAGTCAAGTTATGGAGACACACAGAAGTCAAGATTGTAAGACTGTAAGAGTCAAGTTATGGAGACACACAGAAGTCAAGATTGCAAAACTGTAAGAGTCAAGTTATGGAGACACACAAAAGTCAAGATTGTAAGACTGTAAGAGTCAAGTTATGGAGACACACAGAAGTCAAGATTGTAAGACTGTATGAGTCAAATTATGGAGACACACAAAAGTCAAGATTGTAAGACTGTAAGAGTCAAGTTATGGAGACACACAGAAGTCAAGATTGTAAGACTGTATGAGTCAAATTATGGAGACACACAGAAGTCAGGATTGTAAGATTGTAAGAGTCAAGTTATGGAGACACACAGAAGTCAAGATTGTAAGACTGTAAGAGTCAAATTATGGAGACACACAGAGGAGTCCAGGATCCCAATGTGTGTATTTAGGAATCACAAATTTTATAAATATTTTTGTGGAGGGCAGGTTTTCCTAATTTTGTAAATTTTTACAGGGAACCGGCAGTATGGCCTACTCTTTATGATTTACAACTGCCAAGGGATTTTTAATGTGCGCAACTTGCACACAGGACCTCCTATTTTTTTTACTTTATCCGAGAAGGCTAGGCATCCAATCTCACTACCCATGAGATCAGGGGGTAGTATGACATCATTAAGACCCGCTGGTTCTGACAAAATTTCCATCAAATATATTCCCTGTACTGAAAACCGAACCTGGTACTTTTAGAATTATAGGTGGAGGCCCCCCCCCCCCCCCCCCCCCCCGCGCACGCGCGCACAGTCAGTATTGTTAGAGTGTAAAAGTAAAGTCATGGAAAAACAGAGAAAACAAGATTGTAACACTGTAAATGTCAAGTCATGGAGATTGTAGCAAAACAGACAGGAACCACTCTGGAAATTTGCCCATCAGTAGTAATCTTCAGGATTTATCGCATATATATTTCTATATCTGAGATTCACAACAGGGGAATCTTCTAATTATTCTGAGACGAAAAAGAAAACAACGAATCAGAAGTGCGAAAAAAGAACCAATCAGATGTACAGGTGCGAAAGGGAGAAACTCATCGAAATGAATAACGGAGATTCAACTAGAGACAGATTAAATCAATCAGACTGATGCAAGGGAGATCCAATCAAACACAGGCTCAATCAAATTCATACGGACTAGGAAACTGTATATAAGCCTAATTAGACTCAATTCTGGACTCTCAAAATTTCCTTTCAAGATCTCATAGCTGGGAAAAAGTCCAGTGGTCTGACCTACACTTGTAGAAGCCACATAGCCACAGCCCACAGCTGAGAAAAGCCAAGCTGACCTTGCATAGCATTGATAAGCAGGTTACAAAGTATCTTGGTGTTATGTAAATTGATATAATATTTCACACTGATGTTATGTAAATTGATATAATATTTCACACCGATGTTATGACTGACTTTGCTTAACATGCTTGTGCCTTATCTTGGTACTCCTTAAATTACAGTGACAGCTGAATTTGGTCTCTAGCTGAATATAACCTGAACCAATCCTGAACAGCATTGACGCAGCTAGAGTCCTTGTAAGGACTGCTCAATACTAGCTATAACAGCTTTACTAACATCACAAGAAAGACCAACATTACTAACTCTAGTATAAGAAAGATCAACATTACTAACATCAAAAGAAACATAAACATTACTAACATCACAAGGAACATCAACATTACTAACATTAAAAAAAAAACATCAACATTACTAACACTTGTATAAGAAACATCAACATTATTAACACTTGTATAAGAAACATCAACATTACTAACATCCCAAGAAACATCAACATTACTAACATCAAAAGAAACATCAACATTACTAACACTTGTATAAGAAACATCAACATTACTAACATCAAAAGAAACATCAACATTACTAACACTTGTATAAGAAACATCAACATTATTAACACTTGTATAAGAAACATCAACATTACTAACATCATAAGAAAATAAATTAAGGGGCTGCTGTAAAACTGGTAAGGAATATAAGTTTATAAACTAATAAAAAGGTATTGAATCAGTTTTACAAATAACAGTTCACATGAGACAAGGGACGTTTCAGGTTTTACCCTTCGTCAGCCACAAACAGGCGACAAAGATAAGAATTACATATAGTAATAGGTACTACAAAAACATACGATGATAAGAAACAATACAAAATGAGCGATACAAGCAGATGGAAAAAGTACAATGATAACACAAGAAAATCGAAAAAAATCGCATCCTCTTAGTTGTAAAAATTCCATTCCCTTTTCTCAACTTCTTCGCTTGCGTCGGTTATGTCATGATGACGATGATTTCCATCAGCGAGCTCAAGAGATGCTCGAGTTCTTTCGCCAACGTCTTTATCCAGAACATGTTTTATCTGATGCTCTTTATCGTATCACACGCGTCACTCGTCAGATTGCACTCACTACTAAACCTTCTGTCCAATCTGACAGACTCAAACTGGTTCTAACTTTCCATCCTCACTGTCTGGCGGTGAAGAGAATTCTGTTTCGACATCTGCCTATTCTCCACTCTGATCCTGATACCAGAGTTGTTTCATGATACACCTTTGATAGCATATCGTAGGGATAGGAATTTTAGGGATATTCTTGTACACAGTCGTCTGCGACATACTAGCCCTTCATACTTTGGTACTAAACCGTGCCAACGCCGTATATGTAAGAGCTGTTCGTTTGTACTCCAAACTCAGACAGTCACTTTTCCGAAAGGAAAATTTATCATTAGAGAGTCTTTCACGTGCGAATCCAGAAACCTTATTTATGCTATCATCTGCAAGAGGTGCGGCATTACCTATATTGGTGAAACTGGCAGGCGTTTGGCAGACAGGTTTCGTGAGCACTTGAATGACATCTATCATGGCAAACATTTACCGGTGGCCCTTCATTTCAATAGGCCTGACTATTCAGGTAAATCCGATATCCATGTCACGGCCCTCCGTTCATGTGTCGGGGATGACAGGACTCGCTTTTCATTAGAGAATCGTCTTATTTTTCAATTGGGTGTTTTATGTCCTGAAGGTCTCAATGTTCAACATCATTTTGCATAAATTCTGGTAGCTTTTCTCTCTCTTTCATTCTTCTTTATTCGTTGTTTTTTCGATCTATCTTCTTATGTTTTGGTTCGTTTCATATCCTTTTGTATCTCTAAAAATTGTCGCTGTCTTATACGTCACTTCCTTCGAGATTTCTTGGAGAGAGTACTGCGATCTTGTGTATTCCTAGCATTTACAGTTCTAGCTAAGTGACTTGTTCCGAAGTTTTGTTCATTCTCTTTATTTCGTTTCGTTTATTATTTAATTTCTTGCTTCGGTATTTCTGTTAGGTTTTTCGATTTTCTTGTATTATCATTGTACTTTTTCCATCTGCTTGTATCGCTCATTTTGTATTGTTTCTTATCATCGTATGTTTTTGTAGTACCTATTACTATATGTAATTCTTGTCTTTGTCACCTGTTTGTGGCTGACGAAGGGTAAAACCCGAAACGTCTCTTGTCTCATGTGAACTGTTATTTGTAAAAGTGATTCAATACCTTTTTATTAGTTTATAAACTTACATCAAAAGAAACACCAACATTACTAACACTTGTATACGAAACATCAACATTACTAACATCACAAGAAACATCAACATTACAAACACTTGTATAAGAAACACCAACATTACTAACACCACAAGAAACATCAACATTACTAACACTTGTATAAGAAACATCAACATTACTAAGACTTGTACAATAAACATCAACATTACTAAGACTTGTACAAGAAACATCAACATTACTAACACTTGTATAAGAAACATCAACATTACTAAGACTTGTACACAAAACATCAACATTACTAATACTTGTATAAGAAACGTCAACATTACTAAGACTTGTACAAGAAACATCAACATTAATAACATCACAAGAAACACCAACAGTACTAATACTTGAGTGAGAAACATCAACATTACTAACATCACAAGAAACATCAACATTACTAACACTTGTATAAGAAACTTCAACATTACTAAGACGTGTACAAGAAACATCAACATTACTAACACTTGTATAAGAAACTTCAACATTACTAAGACTTGTACAAGAAACATCAACATTACTAACACTTGTATAAGAAACTTCAACATTACTAAGACTTGTACAAGAAACATCAACATTACTAACACTTGTACAAGAAACATCAACATTACTAACATCATAAAAAACATCAACATTACTAACATCACAAGAAACATCAACATTACTAACACTTGTATAAGAAACTTCAACATTACTAAGACGTGTACAAGAAACATCAACATTACTAACACTTGTATAAGAAACTTCAACATTACTAAGACTTGTACAAGAAACATCAACATTACTAACACTTGTATAAGAAACTTCAACATTACTAAGACTTGTACAAGAAACATCAACATTACTAACACTTGTACAAGAAACATCAACATTACTAACATCATAAAAAACATCAACATTACTAACATCACAAGAAACATCAACATTACTAACACTTGTATAAGAAACATCAACATTACTAACACTTGCATAAGAAATATCAAAATTACTAACACTTGTACAAGAAACATCAACATTACTAACACTTGTATAAGAAACACCGACATTACTAATACTTGTGTAAGAAACATCAACATTACTAACATCACAGGAAACATCAACATTACTAACACCAAAAGAAACATCAACATTACTAACACCACAAGAAACACCAACATTACTAATACTTGCATAAGAAACATCAACATTACTAACACCACAAGAAACATCAACATTACTAACATTAAAGAAACACCAACATTACAAACATCACAAGAAACACCAAATTACTAATACTTGTATAAGAAACTTCAACATTACTAACATCATAAGAAACTTCAACATTACTAACATCACAAGAAACATCAACATTACTAACATCATAAGAAACACCAACATTACTAACACTTGTATAAGAAACATCAACATTACTAACATCACAAGAAACTTCAACATTACTAACACCACAAGAAAAATCAACATTACTAACACCACAAGAAACACCAACATTACTAACACATGTGTAAGAAACATCAACATTACTAACATCACAAGAAACTTCAACATTACTTACATCACAAGAAACATCAACATTACTAACATCACAAGAAAGACCAACATTACTAACACTTGTGTAAGAAACATCAACATTACTAACATCACAAGAAACATCTACATTACTAATATCACAAGAAACATCAACATTACTAACACTTGTATAAGAAACATCAACATTATTAACATCACAAGAAATACCAACATTACTGACACTAGTGTAAAAAAAGATCAACATTGCTAACATTACTACAAGAAAAACCAAAATTCTACTGGTCTAAGTACAGTACAGAAGAGACCCCGATGCCATCACAAGAACAGCTATGCTATGGACCCCTGAAGGAAAACGAAAGAGAGGCCGACCAAAAACAACTTGGCGGAGGACTGTGGAGGCTGAGATGCAAAGAATGAACCAGAATTGGGGCACTGTACGAAGGATGGCCGCCGACCGAGCAAAGTGGAATCAATTTGTTGTTGCCCTACAAGACGCCACCAGGCGTAATGGCCACTAACTGCTTTGACGGTCGGCGGCTAAGGATCAAAGAAGAAGAAGTACAGTACAAGAAAGATCAACATGAGTAATACAAACACTAACATAACTGTATGTGCACTTATCAAGACAACTGTGTATACATCTGTATATCAGCACACAACACAGACACACAATCAATACCTTGTTACTGACTGTCTGGCCAGCTTGGACACTGCTTTTCATGCGCAGCTCCACCTCCCTTCTCAGTGCTGCCAGCTGCAACAACATCAACATCATTAACAACATCAACAACAACATCAACATCATTTGTGGAGCAAATCAGAAAGTTGTATTACCACAGAAAACATGTGAGTCAAAGAAAACATTTGTTATTATTTTGTCCTTGCTCTCAAATATCTTGTTTTTTTTTGCTACTCTCCTAACTTTGAACCCAAGAACTTTATTGTAATGATAGTGAACTCAATGCAAAATTGTTCAACAGGAGGCAATCTGATCATCAGATTACATCCCACCTCAGACAAGTGTTTCAGCCCTTCTTAAAATTATTTTTAACATGAACACGAATTTTAGAAATATGATATAATGTGTTTGCTTAAAAGTGCAGCCACAGCCTAGCAGCCACAGCCTAGCAGCCACAGTCTAGCAGCCACAGTCTAGCAGCCACAGCCTAGCAGCCACAGTCTAGCAGCCACAGTCTAGCAGCCACAGCCACAGCCTAGCAGCCACAGTTTAGCAGCCACAGACTAGCAGCCACAGTCTAGCAGCCACAGCCTAGCAGCCACAGCCTAGCAGCCACAGTTTAGCAGCCACAGTTTAGCAGCCACAGACTAGCAGCCACAGTTTAGCAGCCACAGTCTAGCAGCCACAGCCTAGCAGCCACAGCCTAGCAGCCACAGTTTAGCAGCCACAGTCTAGCAGCCACAGCCTAGCAGCCACAGCCTAGCAGCCACAGACTAGCAGCCAGTCTAGCAGCCACAGCCTAGCAGCCACAGCCTAGCAGCCACAGTTTAGCAGCCACAGTTTAGCAGCCACAGACTAGCAGCCACAGTTTAGCAGCCACAGACTAGCAGCCACAGTTTAGCAGCCACAGTCTAGCAGCCACAGCCTAGCAGCCACAGCCTAGCAGCCACAGCCTAGCAGCCACAGTCTAGCAGCCACAGCCTAGCAACCACAGTCTAGCAGCCACAGTCTAGCAGCCACAGCCACAGCCTAGCAGCCAGTTTAGCAGCCACAGACTAGCAGCCACAGCCTAGCAGCCACAGCCTAGCAGCCACAGTTTAGCAGCCACAGTTTAGCAGCCACAGCCTAGCAGCCACAGTTTAGCAGCCAGTCTAGCAGCCACAGCCTAGCAGCCACAGTCTAGCAGCCACAGTCTAGCAGCCACAGACTAGCAGCCAGTTTTGGTTTTAAGGACTATCTTCATTGCACACGGACAACTCTATATGTGCTCCGATCTCCTCCCTCAGATCACACAAGGAGGATCTCAGCACAATGCACGAACTCTGTGTGTTATACAGGAGTCACACAAACTATAAATATTGTTGTGGTGAGTAGGTTTCCTAATTTTGCCAAGGCAGCGGCCGTATGGCCTACCCTTTACGATTTCCAACTGCCGAGGGATTTTTAACGTATATTTTTTCATCCTTTTCCGAGAAGGCTAGGCATCTGATCTCACTACCCATGAGATCGGGGGGGGGGGGGGGGAAATGACATTATTAGGACCCACTGGTTCTGGCAAACTTCCCATCAAATATATTACCTGTACTGAGAACCGAACCTGGTACTTTTAGAAATAGAGGTGGACGCCATACCTCTGAGGACACACACTCCCCCCCCCCCCGCCCCTCCCCCCAGGGTGTTATTGTAATATACAGTATATGTACTGCACTACCATTCTAAAATGTGACCAATGATCAAACACATATGCTGGCCAAAGGGTCTCAAATAAGGGATCGAAGACCTGTATAAGTTGTCAGAGGTTATCACATGTTGACTTGCTCTCATAAGCTAGAGACAAAAAGTGTCCCACACAAGACTATCGCTGTCCCACACAACTATCGCTGTCCCACACAACACTTTCACTGTCCCACACAACACTATCATTGTTCCACACAACACTATCGCTGTCCCACACAACACTATCATTGTCCTACACAACACTATCACTGTCCCTTTCAGCACTACAGATATCCCAAATACCACTTATAATGTCCCATAAAGCAATACCACTGAAATAATTTCCCACAAAATTACCATTATCTCAAAACAACTAGCTGACATAATATTACCAGAATGGAGCTAATGCACTTCTCATGTTTATATTTAAAAACATAAAATAAACTACAACAACCCCAAAAAACACTAACAGATGAACATGCAACCCAGTTTATTGTCATCATACTTACATCAGACTCTTTGGTTAAGTCAAATTCTCGGGCACTATCTCGAAACTGGGCCACATGATATGGTCCTTCAGACAGGGTTACCTTGACCGGAGATCTGGTCATCATCTGGCCTGAGCCTCTGTAGGAAAATGACATATAAAACTTTGACAGGTAATGGGCGTCTGCACCGAATAACAGGACCAAAATGGTATAAAAAAGATCATCAATGTGCAACTGATGAGAAGAGGCAGAAAAATCCAGATGAAGAAGATGTCAAGAGAAGATGTCAAGAGAAGATGATGTCAAGAGAAGATGTCAAGAGAAGATGTCAAGAGAAGATGTCAAGAGAAGATGCTGATGCTGGATAGTACACATTCTCAAAAAAAAAACCAACTGATAGCAAAACAAGGCAACCCTTGTTCTGGAGCTCCCCAAGTCAAGAGACATAGAGGGAGACCACAAATAACGTGGAGAAGACAATCAGACAGATGCCTGGAACAGATGGCACAGGACAGGAAGGACTGGCACGTAGTTGTTGATGGCCTGTGCTCCACCATGAGCTGCAAGGTCATGAATGAAAAAATGTAATGCCATGTTGATTCTATGAGTCATGTCGATCGCAGCCTACAGTTCCTGGCAGGTTCAAACAACAAGTCACAAGGAAGTGCGAGGGCAAAGTACACACTAGTCTTCCTGGTTATAATGTTTGTCATGAGCCAACGACTCTGGTTCAAGAAAAAATAGACAAACACAAAAACTGCAACAACAACTTACAGAACAATAAACGCTGTCAATGGGAGAGGTGGACATATGGAGGTGGATAAAACATACTCTCACATCTGAAATCCTTGGAGACAGCTTTGATTGACAAACCAGATTTTTAGGTTTTCAGTTGTCACCCTAAAAAGTAGCCAAAAGAGGGTTCAAAAATTGGCCAAAAATGTGTTAGAAAATCTGGCAAAGTCACTCAAAGAAACTTTTGGTTTTCAGAATATTTTGGTTTTCAGGTGTTTGGATACAAGGATACAGACCTGTATAACCAAACATGCTCTTACGTGGAACCAACAGGTAAAAAGAGAAAAGCGAAGAGGTGAAATAAGAACCTGCAGAAGAACCAGTGATGAAGAAGCTGACACGACCAGAAACTCCAGGGCTACATGTCTCGAGTGAGCATGTCTATAGAAGACTACCTAAAGATAACAAATGGCGATGAGCGCTATGATCCAGAAAGAGCAAAACGAACTGATGTTCATACAAATACAGACACATATAAATGACCAGACACTTGTGGTACCACCAGTCATAATAACAACAGAGCATGACAAAGGTTAAGCAAAGATATTATTTCTCAGATCATGTTTTTTGGTTCCTCTCTTCAGGTTTGTTTCCAAAAGTGGCATGACAGAACAATGACAAACTTGTGACATCACAAGATTCTGATGGCACATGGTACTCACAACATAGTCACTGCATTAGTTTTCCCAACACAATCACATCATATCTACAAAAACCTTGGTTGTCCTAACTCAAGTCACAACACATCCTGCCAGAGAGACACTGGATTACACCCTGCCTGAGACTCACTGGATTACACCCTGCCAGAGACTCACTGGATTACACCCTGCCAGAGAGACACTGGATTACACCCTGCTAGAGACTCACTGGATTACACCCTGCCAGAGACTCACTGGATTACACCCTGCCTGAGACTCACTGGATTACACCCTGCTTGAGACACTGGATTACACCCTGCCAGAGACTCACTGGATTACACCCTGCCAGAGACTCACTGGATTACACCCTGCCAAAGACTCACTGGATTACACCCTGCCAGAGACACTGGATTACACCCTGCCAGAGATTCACTGGATTACACCCTGCCTGAGACACTGGATTACACCCTGCCAGAGAGACACTGGATTACACCCTGCCAGAGACTCACTGGATTACACCCTGCCAGAGACTCACTGGATTACACCCTGCCAGAGAGACACTGGATTACACCCTGCCAAAGAGACACTGGATTACACCCTGCCAGAGACTCACTGGATTACACCCTGCCAGAGAGACACTGGATTACACCCTGCCAGAGACTCACTGGATTACACCCTGCCAGAGACTCACTGGAACTACACCCTGCCAGAGACTCACTGGAACTACACCCTGCCAGAGACTCACTGGATTACACCCTGCCAGAGACTCACTGGATTACACCCTGCCAGAGACTCACTGGATTACACCCTGCCAGAGACTCTCTGGATTGCACCCTGCCAGAGACTCACTGGATTACACCCTGCCAAAGATTCACTGGAACTACACCCTGCCAGAGACTCACTGGAACTACACCCTGCCAGAGACTCACTGGAACTACACCCTGCCAGAGACTCAACTGGAACTACACAGTTACAATAATAATACTATCACTATCACTATGTGAATATTATAACACTTAACATATCGGAACAGTGGTCTGTTATACTCAACAAATTATTTTTTGGTAAACAGTAACACAAATCTCAAAGAGTATAAAATGACCTATCAATCAAATCTCTATCATGCATGCAGACAGTCATTTAAACAAAAGGACTAATATGTCTCTAGGAAAGGTTTCTATTTTGAGTTCTCTGCGATTATGTCCCATGCTCACAATAGATTATTTCTGGTAGCAGAACTAAATTCTATTTTTTTTTTACATGCCTCAAGCCACAATAACAAGTTAATGCATCGTTATTGTTGATCAGAATGGACATCATTGCAAACCCATAGGAGCTCAGTCTCCCTCAGCAAATGTCAAAGCGTATGAATGATAATTGTTCATGTTGTGCTCTAGTTGAAAACATGCCGGATGCATCCTCTCCTACATCCATCCTTGCTGGTCTTACGTTTGATGTCAAATTCCAGCAGTCTTAGCTTTGATGATTCATCTATTGCAGTGTCATTCTCTAATAGGTGATCATTAATTGCCCTCAGTATGTCTCCCTTATCAATATCCAATGCACCTTCTATGGGTGCTCTTGAAGCTAGTCTGTCTGCTCTTTCATTGCGGCGTACGCCCGTATGGCCAGGACAGTAGATCCACACCAGTTCATGAAGATTTGAGTCTTCTATGGAGGTTTTCTATTCATGCCGGAGCCATCCACTTTGGACCTTCCGAAGCATGGACTGTGAGTCTGATATAATGCATCATAAATGCTAAAAGTATGAAATAATTTGGTTTGCTAAGCCCTTGACAAACGACATTAAGCTATGAGCAGATCCCAGACACTGACATAAAACCTGGTGTAGTAGAGAACCAATGGCAAGAAGTCACTCACCCTGGGTAGGTTATCCTGAGTGCTGTAGCTAGAATCAAAGTGATTGAGTTCATCTAATACTTCAGAGTACATGTCAATCAGGGATTTCTGAAATGAAATATCAACTATAGATCAACAAACAAACAAAAACAATCAAATATAAATATAAACTGCTTCAGCCTTGACTATGCAGGCACACAGTTTATTTGTAAATAATAAAGCTGGGTTGCTGCAAAACTGATATAATCAAAGTTAAAAATAAAAATGATAAATGATATCAGTCAGTTTTACAAATTAACAATACAGTACAAACACTGTAACAATTATTTTTTTGACAACTTTTTAAGGTAGGACATATGAGTTACCTTTAGAAACTGCAGTAATGAAGAAAACTAGTATGTTAAATTCTAGTCTATAAAGTGTCTAAAAAACATGACAATTTCTAAATGTTAATTTTTGGTGCATGAGTCAAGTCAAGTAACTCACCAAAACTCGAGGCATAAGCAATCATGTGCCTCCACAGATCTCAACTGTTACCACTTTCCATCAATTACAATGTTGATAACTTCTCATGTCATAGTGTTAAGCTTTCTATTACTTTTTTCTGTCTGTCCGAGTCTACTTCTCCTTGCCCTCTGTTTTTCCACTGGCCACCGAAAGCTCCTCTTCTTATCACAAGTTCAATGAAGGTTGATTGTCTTCACTTTATATGTTCTATTTTATTGTTCATTAGCACTTTTAACTTCTTCTCTTTATATCCGTTATTATATTTCTTTGTTCATTAGAACTTTTACTTTCTTTGTTATTTATTTTAGCTGTCCATGGATTATTAATATTCTTCAGAGAAACCAAATCTTTACTGCCTTTAATAATTTTCCTTTTTTTTTTCCCTTGCTCATTCAAACACTCACTTCCACTGGCTCGTTATAACACTTTACAATCCTGTTTCTCATGATTCAAGAACATGCACAGGCTGTTCCTGAATTTACAGAATGCTGTTTTTTTACTTGGTATATCCCGTTCTTCGAGCTCTAAGTTAAAGACCCCGGAGCCATTTGCGGTCTAAAAAATCCCACCTCAACTGGGGATTGAACCATGGACCACCGAGCTAGTAAGCCAGTGACCTAACCACTGCGCTATCACTTGGATGCAGGCTTCCTACAATGGAACCATCTATAGCAGTGACTCCATAAGAAGTGAACAGGAGGTAGCAGAAGAAATATCATAAGTAAATTCAGTGACTGAGACTCTCTCTCTCAAACACAACACATATGCAGGTATGCTTTTTGTCTGTGAACGTTCTAGAACTTTGTTTACACATCAGATCTGAAGCTCTTCACTACTCAAATCTTTCCTATTGGACACGACAGTGATGTGTAAAGACTTTTCTGATTACCTTCATAGCTCGTGGCTTTGACCCAGATTTTTGCTCCTTCAACAAAAGTTGTTTTCGTAGCTCCCTGTTGTCTTTCTCCAGACGCTCAATCTCCTTTTGATATCTCAACTGTTCAAACAAAAAAACATAACAGGAAGTTCTGGGCACAGCAGTTAAGATCAACCATCAAAAGGTCACCCGGACCAGATATTCCAATTTTAAAGAAAAAAAAGGCAGAAATATTCCAAATGACGAAAACAAACCGAACAAAATTCTCTTATTCCTGCCATTTCCCATACATTAACAGATAGACCTCCCACATCCTTGATATTCTCCAGGCTTTAACAGACATATTTCTCACACTCCTGACATTCCCCAGGTACTGTCTTAAAAACTTACAATGTATGATATTACTCAGACATAAACATTTTTTTAAACTTAAAAGAGTTTGGCCTCATTTTGGTGCAGTGCTCCATTCAATCTAGACACCATCAGATTAATTTCTCCCACCCTGATATTCCCCAGACACTATCAGACTAATTTCTCACACCCTGATATTCCCCAGACACCATCAGACTAATTTCCCACACCCTGATATTCCCCAGACACCATCAGACTAATTTCTCACACCCTGATATTCCCCAGACACCACCAGACTAATTTCTCAAACCCTGATATTCCCCAGACACCACCAGACTAATTTCTCACATCCTGATATTCCCCAGATACCACCACACGAATTTGTCACATCCTGATATTCCTTAGACACCATCAGACTAATTTCTCACATCCTGATATTCCCCAGACACCATCAGACTAATTTTTCACATCCTGATATTCCCCAGACACCATCAGACTAATTTCTCACATCCTGATATTCCCCAGAAACCATCAGACTAATTTCTCACATCCTAATATTCCCCAGACACCACCAGACTAATTTCTCACATCTTGATATTTCCCAGACACCACCAGACTAATTTCTCACACCATGATATTCCCCAGACACCATCAGACTAATTTCTCACACCCTGATATTCCCCAGACACCATCAGACTAATTTCTCACACCCTGATATTCCACAGACACCACCAGACTAATTTCTCACACCTGATATTCCCCAGACACCATCAGACTAATTTCTCACACCCTGATATTCCCCAGACACCATCAGACTAATTTCTCACATCCCGATATTCCCCAGACACCATCAGACTAATTTCTCACATCCTGATATTCCCCAGACACCATCAGACTAATTTCTCACACCCTGATATTCCCCAGACACCACCAGACTAATTTCTCACATCCTGATATTCCCCAGACACCATCAGACTAATTTCTCACACCCTGATATTCCCCAGACACCACCAGACTAATTTCTCACACCCTGATATTCCCCAGACACCATCAGACTAATTTCTCACACCCTGATATTCCCCAGACACCATCAGACTAATTTCTCACATCCTGATATTCCCCAGACACCATCAGACTAATTTCTCACATCCTGATATTCCCCAGACACCATCAGACTAATTTCTCACACCCTGATATTCCCCAGACACCACCAGACTAATTTCTCACATCCTGATATTCCCCAGATACCACCACACGAATTTGTCACATCCTGATATTCCCTAGACACCATCAGACTAATTTCTCACATCCTGATATTCCCCAGACACAATCAGACTAATTTCTCACATCCTGATATTCCCCAGACACCATCAGACTAATTTCTCACATCCTGATATTCCCCAGAAACCATCAGACTAATTTCTCACATCCTAATATTCCCCAGACACCACCAGACTAATTTCTCACATCTTGATATTTCCCAGACTAGCTTCTCACATCATGATATTCCCCAGATACCATCAGACAAATCTGTCACAACCTGATATTCCCCAGATACCATCAGACTAATTTCTCACATCCTGATATTCCCCAGAAACCATCAGACTAATTTCTCACATCCTGATATTCCCCAGACACCATCAGACTAATTCCTCACATCCTGATATTCCCCAGATACCATCAGACTAATTTCTCACATCCTGATATTCCCCAGATACCATCAGACTAATTTCTCACATCCTAATATTCTCCAGATACCATCAGACGAATTTGTCACATCCTGATATTCCTCCAGCCACAGACTTCTCACATCAGCAATAATCTCCAGACAAATCAATCCAGACATAACAGATACACCTATCACATCAATGATATTCCTCAGAGACCATCAGACAAACATCACACATCACCGATTTTCCCCAGACACATTAGACAAATATTTCACATCACCAATATTCCCCAGATACATCAAACATACATCTCTCGTCACTAATACTCCCCATGTACATCAAACAAATAAGGCACAACCCAGAAAGCTTTATTATGTAATTTATACACTGAAGGTTGTATTTGAAAAGATTTTAAAAGTTAATAAATAGATAAAGATATCACAAATTTAATATCAACAGAAAAAAAAATGGTTAGTCAAGAGTTGATTACCTGTATATCCATAATTTCTTCTTGTATCTTTTGTCTTGTCACCTATAAGTAGATACAGAAATGGATTCTTCAAATATCTTCATCAACAAGAAAATAATTGTGGTATATCTCAAGTCACCACATCCAACATATAAAAAGATATTGGCTCCTCGTCACTTTTTGCAACAAGTAAAGACTGATGGCTATTACAAGTCACCACATCCAACATATAAACAGATATTGGCTCCTCGTCACTTTTTGCAACAAGTAAAGACTGATGGCTATTACAAGTCACCACAGTCAACAAGTACACACATGGGAGTTGTCTCTAGTCACTGCATGGAGAAAAAAAAATATGCGAACTATATGAAGTTACTTTATTTAGGATATCTCAGTCACAAATTTAGTGAGCTATTTAGAATGTGGGCTATTCCATGGACCTTTGTTAAATGCATGTGAGTTATCTCAAGTCACCATATTCAACATGTAAACACATGTGAGTTATCTCAAGTCACCATATTCAACATGTAAACACATGTGAGTTATCTCAAGTCACCATATTCAACATGTAAACACATGCGAGTTATCTCAAGTCACCATATTCAACATGTAAACACATGTGAGTTATCTGAAGTCACCATATTCAACATGTAAACACATGTGGGCTATCTTGAGTCACCATATTCAACATGTAAACACATGCGAGTTATCTCAAGTCACCATATTCAACATGTAAACATACGTGGGTTAGCTTAAGTCACCATATTCAACATGTAAACATATGTGGGCTAGCTCAAGTCACCATATTCAACATGTAAACACATGTGGGCTATCTCTAGTCACCATATTCAACATGTAAACACATGTGAGTTATCTCTAGTCACCATATTCAATATGTAAACACATGTGAGTTATCTCAAGTCACCATATTCAACATGTAAACACATGTGAGTTATCTCAAGTCACCATATTCAACATGTAAACACATGTGAGTTATCTCAAATCACCATATTCAACATGTAGACACATGTGGACTATCTCAAGTCACCATATTCAACATGTAAACTCTTGTGAGTTATCTCAAGTCACCATATTCAACATCTAAACGCATGTGGGATATCTCAAGTTACCATATTCAACATGCAAACACATGTGAGTTATCTCCAGTCACCTTATTCAACATGTAAACACATGTGAGTTATCTCTTCTTCTTTGATCCATAGCTGCCGACCGTCAAAGCAGTCAGTGGACATCACACCTTATGGCATCTTGTAGGGCAGCAACAAATTGATTCCACTTTGTACGGCCAGCGGCCATCCTTCGTACAGTGCCCCAACTCTGGTTCATTCTTTGCATCTCGGCTTCCACAGCTCTCCGTCAGGTTGTTTTTGGTCGGCCTCTCTTTAGCTTTCCTTCGGGGGTCCATAATATAGCTGTTCGTGTAATGGTATCAGGGTCCCTTCTGAGGACGTGGCCAACCAAACTCCAGCGTCTGCCAGCAATGATCGTGTACATGTCCTCCTGGTTACTATGAATAAGCAATTCTTGGTTGCTGATGGTATTCGGCCAAAAGATTCAGAGAATTTTCCTTAGGCAGATTGTGTGGAAGGAGGACAGTTTCGACATTTCCTCCTCTGTTACTCTCCAGCATTTCGCACCATAGAGAAGCACAGAAAGTACACAGCTCTCATACACCATATTCAATATGTAAACACATGTGAGCTATCTCAAGTCACCATATTCAACATGTAAACACATGTGAGTTATCTCCAGTCACCTTATTCAACATGTAAACACATGTGAGTTATCTCCAGTCACCATATTCAACATGTAAACACATGTGGGCTATCTCAAGTTACCATATTCAACATGCAAACACATGCGAGTTATCTCCAGTCACCTTATTCAACATGTAAGCACATGTGAGTTATCTCAAGCCACATTATTCAAAATGTAAACACATGTGAGTTATCTCCAGTCACCATATTCAACACGTAAACACAAAGGCTAGCTTAAGTCACCATATTCAACATGTAACCACATGTGGGCTATCTCTAGTCACCATATCCAACATGTAAACACGTGGGTTAGCTCGTCACCATATTCAACATATAAACACGGAGTTATCTCAAGTCACCATATTCAACAAGTAAACACATGCGAGTTATCTCAAGTCGCCATATTCAACAAGTAAACAAACATGTGAGCTATCTCAAGTCACCATATTCAACATGTAAACACATGCGAGTTATCTCAAGTCACCATATTCAATAAGTAAACAAACATGTGAGCTATCTCAAGTCACCATATTCAACATGTGGGCTATTTCAAGTCACCATGTTCAACATGTGAGCTATCTCAAGTCACTATATTCAAAATGTAAACATGTGAGCTATCTCAAGTCACCATATTCAACATGTAAACACATAAGGCTATCTCTATTCACCTTATTCACCAAGTAAACATATCTCATCTCTCTCATACTCTGCCTCATCTACCAATTGATGTAGAGGTGTCCCTGCAGCGCAATGGCTTCAGGGAGAATTACTTGCAATCAAATATTATGACAAACAGGTGATTGGCCTGTTGTGTTAAACACAGGCTATATCAAGTCAGTTCAGTCAATCAGTGGAGCACACCCGCTGTAACACCAGCATCTGACAGTTTTTAACGTTAACATTCACAACATGATTGTTATACATGATGCTGTCTATCTGCTTACAGAACAACAACACAATCAGATAAAAACATGAATGGGTGGAAAAAATGTTAAAACAATGTCTCAACACATATATAGCAAGCATAACGCTGCAATGATAAAAACATTAAATAACAGAAATTCTGTTGATGAGATGAAACAGAAATCTTGGTCTGTGTCAAGGATTCTTTACCCTGGGATCTTCTTCCATCTCTGGTGGCTTTTTATACTCTGTATAATTATGAGATGGTCCAGGTATGTGAGATGTCTCCTCTGTTGTGAACCTGGGAGGTTGAGGTTCCTCTTCTGGTATGAACAAGGGTAGCTGTGTTGTGTCTTCGGATATGACCTTGGGTGGTAGTTCATGTATGTTGTGGGTGTCTCTGTAGGGAGGCAGGTCTTCATACTGGGGCACAGAACCAAACATTGGCTAGTGATTGTTGAGATGTGGGTAAGGTGAGTATTGGCTAGTGATTGTTGAGATGTGGGTAAGGTGAGTATTGGCTAGTGATTGTTGAGATGTGGGTAAGGTGAGTATCAGCAAGACCATACATGGAGAATGAGATGTACAGCAGTTGATTCGGTGGGTACAGGCAGGTTATGAGATGTGGTACAGGCAGGTTATGAGATGTGGTACAGGCAGGTTATGAGATGTGGTACAGGCAGGTTATGAGATGTGGTACAGGCAGGTTATGAGATGTGGTACAGGCAGGTTATGAGATGAGGACAGCTGGAATATGATGTGACAACACGAAAGACATGGGAAAAAGATAAGAGGATGATGGAGAGAGAATATAATGGCATTTCCAGATCTCATGATGGGTCTATCATTTATCTCATTCCATTGTTGTCTCAATTTACTTTCTATTTTGCATTTTTTTTTTGGGTTGCACTTTTGTTAGATTTTTTGCGCTATGTCTTTCTGTCTGGTTCTGGATTTTTACCTGCTTGTTTTGCATTACTTTTTTCCTCACATTACCTGTTTCTTCTTTCCATTTTTTTTCCTTTCAACCTTTCTGTGCTGCTCCTATTATCCTCCAATTTTTTTTTTCTACTTTAATTGGCAATTGCTTTCGTCTTATTCTCTTATGTTTGGTGTTTCTGCCAACCTGTTTATGATTGTGGCTGAATAAAGAGTAGATTGTTCTTTTGTAAAACTGACTCAATATCAATGTTTATTCATTTATTATTTTTGGTTTTTGGTAGCAGAAGCTGGACAATAGTTAAAAACAAAATAACTGATGCTACAGCACTAGGGACCAGACGCTGGACAATAGTTAACAAAATAACTGATGCTACAGCACTAGGGACCAGAAGTTGGACAATAGTTAACAAAATAACTGATGCTACAGCACTAGGGACCAGAAACTGGACAATAGTTAACAAAATAACTGATGCTACAGCACTAGGGACCAGAAGTTGGACAATAGTTAACAAAATAACTGATGCTACAGCACTAGGGACCAGATGCTGGCAGAGACATGTTCACCTACATCAGCAATTATGGTACTTGAAGGAGAAGGTGTTGGGTAGCAGGTGTGGTGGGTAAATGTCTGATCGTACATTAGGTGGTTAGGGGAATAGAACATATGACAAATTTCCACATCAAGATAAAATTAATAATAAAAGAGTGTATATGACTGACATACTGACTCAGCAGCAACACAGAGAATAAAGAAAATGTAATATTGAACACCTTCTTAATGTGATCATTTGACTTTCACATACACACTTTTATTACCACCCACCCACACATGCTTGTTTCATATTTTAATTGACAAAAACAAAATTTAACTAATGATTTAAAAAAAACACATTTCTGCTTGCCTTCTTGAGGACTGCTCTTTTCAACCAAACATGTCATTCATTTATATTGGGACATGATTTTTTTTATTATGCAAAATTAGATGTCCAGATGGTGCTTCATGTAGATAGTGTCTGGATTTGGGTGAACATTTCTTGTTCTTGTTCCACTGGTATTCTTGTCCCTTCACCTGAATACTTCAGCACTGCATCAGGTATCTTCATATTCCAAGACGGTATACTTAACAGGTCACTCTAATCCAAAATATACACAAGATAACTCGGACAACTGGTAACATAATTAGACAACTGACAAATCATATCAAGGACAACTGGTAACATTATTAAACAACTGATAACACAGATCAAGGACAACTAGTGACATAATTAGACAACTGATAACACAGATCAGACAAGTGTGAGGTTAGATAAGAGACAGAACTGATAAAACATATTACAGAACTGATAAAACATATTACAGAACTGATAATACATATTACAGAACTGATAATACAGATTACAGAACTGATAATACAGATTACAGAACTGATAATACATATTACAGAACTGATAATACATATTACAGAACTGATAATACAGATTACAGAACTGATAACACATATTACAGAATTGATAAAACAGATTACAGAATTGATAATACAGAATTTATAATACAGATTACAGAACTGATAACACATATTACAGAATGGATAAAGCAGATTACAGAACTGATAAAACAGATTACAGAACTGATAATACAGATTACAGAACTGATAATACAGATTACAGAACCAATACAACCGATCACAGAACTGATAACAGCAATCAGATATGTTTTGATAACAATGAGACAGATAAAAGCTACAAAATCTACCTGTGGCTCTTGTCCCAAACTGGCATCATAATAGTCCTGGAGTTTGGAAGGCAATTCATCGTGATACAGAAAGCTAATGTCAAGTAGTGGCTACATGGACATGTTCATACATGTGTGAGTGGGACGTGTTCATCCATATATGCATGTGATGGTGTACATTCACTCAAGTGTGTCTATGTGTCATTTGTGTTATTGTGTAAACCCATACTGTTTTGTGTGTGTGAAAATACATAAACATATGATTGTCTGAAAGTAATGAACACACCAGAAGTGAGGTTACAGCTGTGCTGTTATCAGAACTGTATTAAAAAAATGTTCCATGCAGCTGAATGTGTGCAGATTAACATGTTAATCATGGTCAAAAATATTAAAATATTCTGTTTCTTGGGCAACTAACAAAAAATGTCTTCTTATTAAATTTAAGTCACAAATGTCTGCATCAGATTTCGTCAGTAGGTACACATTTAAGAGTAATCAAAGATGTAATTTACAGCCACAAATGTTATGTGTAGTCACAGGTACTATATGTAGTCACAATTGAAGGAACACTCCTGCTTAATCTCTCTTTACCATATTAGATCACCATAACAAGCAGATGGTAAGGTAAAGTATTCACAAGATGCACACAACACTACACCACAGAAAAGACAGTGAAGCAACTGACACCCCATTACTTTTCTATCTCCTCTCTTGCAGGCGTGCGACATCATTAGTGCAAATCTGTAAAGTCAGTGGCGTATTGTGAAATTATTGTAAAGTTATAGCTGCATTGTATTACATTGAAACATATATTTTTTTTCTGAACATATAGAATAATATTACGTGTCGTATACAATATAGTTTTGAATAAAGTTTTTTACCCCCACTATGTATCACTACTTATAGCTGTTTCCTATGCGGTGAGCAGATATGGATACGCCTCTGATCCTACTTTTGACATTTATGACGTAGTATACTGTAAAATTTAATTTTTAAGCTGTGCTTCTTGTAAGATTTGGAAAAGATCAAAGGAATTTACGATTTTGAAGAATGCAGAATTGATATTGACTTCACAACAACATATTTTTAATGTCATGGATAATATAAGACTACATGCAAAATATGAATTCATTACATCAGGTAGTTTTTTAGAAAAAAAATTTTTAAGTTGAACATCAATTGGTGAACGGACTATAACTACATATAATTGTCAGACATAATGAACACAAATGAAATATTATGTATGTACTTTAACAAGTATTATACAACTTTAATCACTGCTACTTCCGTCGCTGGTGGCTACAGTTGTGACGGTGGAGCTATTATCATCATCAGATGACTGGTTAGCAGAAGGTATTGAAAATGTTTTTCTGGCTCTAGATGTAGAAGGATTGGCTGTTTGGTCAACTGGGGGCAGATGATATTCAGGAGACTTTTAAAAAAATATTGATCTTGCTTTGCCACCTTCTTTTCTCTTCAAGAAACGCCTTGTAGCAATTAAGATTTTGTTATATGTTACGCATTAACATAGAACTGTATTTCATTTTGAGGTCATGCTTCATTATCCTAGAAATGACAATGCCTCTTGACCATACCACCATCCTGAATGAACATGTGAAAGTTATATTCCGAGCTCCCATAGAGCTTAGCACTCAGCGAAAGATCAAATTTTGTAAGCGTATAACAGAAATATGTCATAAAATACAAACAGCTTTATATCAAAAAAGCGCTAATTGAACAGCACAAGGCCGGGGGATTGGTGTATTTACTATAATCCACAAGTCTTGAGTATCCCCAATTTTTCCACTAACCTCCAAATTCTGTTTTCCCATCAGCCTCCAGTTCAGATCACACAAAAAAAAAGACACGCGGCACTGAAACTTAACAACCTGTCATGGAACTTACCTTCGGCTGCTCAACTTTTGCGTACATTTTTTCACTGTCACACGTAGACATAAGCTGTCCAGGAGACATGATATAGTTTGAACATGACGAGAATAATTTCTCTTGACATATTTATCTCTTATGTGATCTATCTCATGACAAATGAAACAAATCTGACTGTAGCAGCGAAATTTTACAAGACTAAAAAATAATTCCAGTGTAGATCCTGGGGGGAAGGCGGTGTGGGGTGGGCTGGCTCTCTTACAAGGCTGTGGCGGTTGGCACATACGCTGATGATGATGTCTACTATTCCCTACTTCTATTGTTGATCTTACGTTGCACAACCTTCCATTGAGGTTGGCCGACGTACAGCAACAAATTCAATTCAATGATTCATAAAATGTCTTGCTCTCATGTTCACGCTAGCTGTTTTATTAGTTCTAGTTGTTATGGTGGTCACGACTTGAAAAAAAAATTGTTCCTGCCATCTAGATTTTTCATTTATGTGAAATCATTTTTTGTCTCTAACATTTTGATACAATTCTTCTGACTCTGTCTCTTATTTCTTCTGTGCTCTGCTTGGTGTATCTTGGTAAGACTGGCCTAACCACCAGAGGTGATGATTTTAGCCAAAGTCTATTATTTCCTTCTCGTTAGGCTGACAACTGGTCTACTATTTACTAGTTCTCCTGACTAGCTACTGTCTATTGTTCTTCTCTTGTATTAAATAGTCTATCAGTTATTGGCGAGACTCAACGTACCTGATGGACTAGAAAATATACACATTTTCTGTACTGGCAGTACTGGCAATCTTGTCCACAGAAATATATGAGTATAATGAAATGTAATCTATAATTGTGGCGTATAAACGATTAAGGGGCTAGACCAGTGTTTCTCAACGGGGGCGGTACTGCCCCCTGGGGGGCGTTTTCAAGATGTATGGGGGCGTTCTGATGGATCGCAACAATTGGGGTTCGCTACTTCCATTCAGGGGGGCGTTGTGTACATTTTTACAAGAATCAATATGAAACAATTACAAAAGATATTCCCCTTCACATAGCTTGAACACGATAGTTTTTATTTGCCCTGCGTCCCATGGAATGTTTCAGGGATTCCAAACGCAAAATTTTAATACCTGGGATGTTACCATTGTCAGGAGATAGTAGGTGGAGATTTATGTCTCTTCAACACTTGAAACATTCGTTAGCCTCTCGACACACCCAAGCTAACCTTCTCTCTCGACACATATTTTCTTCTGGAAACACATTCCCGTCAAACATAGCCCGTGAACACATCACAGCCCCTTCCCAACTCTGTCCACTTCCACAGCACGACTCCCTCCCAAAACATTCCCAGCACAATCACGTGTCCCACATGTGCCTGCCAAAAAACCCCTTTGTTTAGCAAGGTTGACGTTACAGTGACAGCACTACACAGAACTGTGTGTGACCTTTGTGTTCAACTCTCTTTGATGCGAGTGCACCGTAAATACCTTATCGCAACAGGGACGTTGTGGGCAATTGTGGCTTAGTTTTAATGCATCTTTGGATGTTTCGAGTGTAGAAAATTAAACTCAGTCAGTTTTTTCCAATGTCATCGCATGTGCAACAGAAGAAGCACCAGCTATTGTTGGTTGTCATCGTGGGTTTCTGGCCTACTAAAAAAATGTGGCAACAGGTGTTGTAACAATTCATTGTGTTATTCATCGACAGCATTTAGTCGGCAAGCATCTTAGTGACAGACTCCACAAATCATTGAACTGTGTTATCAGTAATATTAACAAAATTAAGGCGCATTTGTTGAACGATAGATTATTTCGTAAACTTTGTTGTGATAATGGTGAAGAGTTTGAACGTCTTCTCCTACACACGGAAGTACGATGGCTGTCCAAAGGTAAGAGTTTTTGGATTCAATCAAAGAAGAATTTAGCATCGAAAGAGAAATATTGCGAAATGATGTGGCCTATCTTTCAGATATATTTGAAAAGTTAAATGAGGTTCTTCTTAAGCTACAAGGAAATGAGATCAGTCTGATTTAAGTGAAAGGAATTATCATGGGGTTCATCAACGAATTGACATTATATAAAAATAATCTTAGTCGCCGAGAACTTTCTCATTTTCCATGTTTACTGCAGTTAGGTGGGGACAGGCTTAAAGATTCAGATTTAGAGGTTTATTGCAGTCATTTGGACGCTATTAAAAATGATATGAGCATAAGATTTAAAGACTTGCAAGAACTAATAATACCGGATTGTGTGATTAATCCGTTTGAATCAGACGTGGAACAAGTTAGTCAACATTTACAAGAAGAATAAATTGAGCAACAAAATGACTTCAAGGCAAAAGCATGATTCAGTCACACACATTACGAAAATTTTTGGATCCAGCAGAGGCTTGCGTATCCCGTTCTTTGGCGTGAAAGTAAATTGCTAATTACAGCATTCCCAATGTCGTATTTGGTGGAGAAGGGGTTCAGTGCAGTAGTGTTGCTACTACAAAAGCAACGAAACTGATTACAGATGTGTAACAGAGAAGATTTGAGACTTCTTTTAACAAACTTAGAACCAAATATTACAAAACTGGCTGAGTCACACCAAGCGCAAGGATCTCATTAAGCTTCATTAGTAAGTGAATTTTTATATAATTATATCATTATTATCAACTAATAATTTTTTCATGTTTAAAGTGGTTACATAAGGAGGCTTAAATATTCAGATATGAAGACATTTATGCAGTCATTTAGGCGCTATTCAAATGATATGATTATGATAGTTATAGAGTTGTAAGAACTAATTTTATATCATTTGCTCCACCAATTTGTAATTCAAGGATAATGAACTTGTGGTGTATATAATTCCATACTTAAACACATATTTAATATAACTATGCTTTTATAAATTTGCTGTCTCTTTTTCTTTATATTATAAGAAAAGATAACTCATTAACTGTATTGCCTTTTCAAAAGTATGGTGGAATATATGTATATGTGTGCGTGTGAGTGTGTTTGTGTAAACAAGATAAAGAGCAAGGGGGTGTTTTGCAAACTTCCTAGCGCGAATCACATCTGACTGAAATATTTCCAACAAAATATCCCGTGCAGGCTTAACTTCGCTCAGCTAGCCAAACCAGAAATTCCAAACTAAAAACACGAGTTATTCTCAAGGGGCGTAAAAACACTACTGCTAATGCCTATTTTGAAATATCACCCTTTGCTTATAACTCTTTTTTTTTTCCCTTAACCAGCGGCACTTGGGCTTTCAGCCCTTCGGCCCAATGACATGTCATTGCGAGGCTGGGGAGCCTGTGGACTTTTCCTTCCAACCCGGTCAGGAGCTTTGCTCCTTCCCATCCACAGAGGATTTATCTCAGGAGCTGTTCAGGTTATTCAGTCAAAATCCCAGTCGTTGACACTTCTTTAAATGCTGACGCCCGGGCTTGAACCTTGAATACCTGGTCGCCAGCGCAACGTTGTAACTATTACACCAGCGCGGCTCCCGTGCTTATAACTCTATAAGTCAACAGATTTTTGCCCTTTGATTTAAAATATAAGTCCGCTAAATTTACCTTATTCAAATTGTTGAAACCAGGTTTCTGACACACACACAAGCTTCCTATTACAAGGCAAAGAAGGAATATGACTACTGCTACCTCAGGCATGTCGTACAAGGCAACTAAAATGTGGTAGCACATAGGGCTGGCAACCTCATCATGTCAAACAAATTGCTACAAATACAACCACTACAAGAGCATGTCAATGTTTTATGTAGGCTTCCAACAAAGGGGCCAGCTACAGTGGTGATCCATGCTCCACAGGGAACGAAAATGATGACAGAATTTTCTTGTCATTTTCTATGTTTTTTTATCATCTTAGGAGCAAGATTACCTACAGAAATAACCACAACAATAGTACATGGTGCCCAAGCTTCCTGCAAGGAGGCCTAATACAGTTGTTGACTCATGCTTAATAAGGAGCATTAATGGAGAATGATGAACAGTGATATATGGTATTTGGTCCAATCAAAGACATCAGTAACAATAACTAGATAATAACAAACATATTCCACCATCAATACAGATCATCATCACCTAAAGACAAGATGGTGAGATTGACCTGATAGTGAGATGGTTAGGACAGCTTGGTGAGAATCAGGCCGACTGTAGGATGATGGCTGGGGCACCTCAGACACATGAAGGCTGGGGCACCTCAGACACATGAAGGCTGGGGCACCTCAGACACATGAAGGCTAACAAAGAGACAAGAAAAGCTTATTTAAGGAACAAAAAGTAACGGGGTTTCAAAGATAATAATGGGTAGATGGTACAGAAATGAACATAAAGGATAAACTTAACGCAAACCATTGGCAGACAGCAAGAACAGAGAAGGATGGATACAAATTTGTGTCTGCAGCAAATAGCTATAATGATTTCTAAACCAGAAAAAGCAAAATAAAAATAGACATATAAACAAATAAATAATTAAAAAAAGAAATAAGACAAACTAATAAACTAACTCTTTGAAATGTGGACGTCTGAGAGTGTACGAAGAAGAAGAAGAAATGTGCTATGTCAGAAAGATGACCACTATTACAAGATGATAGAAAACTATACAGAACATGAGATAAACTGGTCATCACAAGTGGGGCCCCATGTCAGAGAAGTTTTTCAGCCCTTTTATGTCCTTGACACACTGGGGGAGGGGTGAAGAAATGCCCAATTGGGTCATGATTCCAGTCAGGTTCAACTGTTTGAGAATATGTCACACACTGAGGGAGCCACTGGACCTCTTGCACCTACTTCTACCACAGTCATGTGATGTTTGCTAGGTACCCTTTATGTCTCAGTTTTGAAATGAGATCATTAAATTTGGTCATTTTCAAAAAGATGACCCACAGTTATAAACAAATAAAGATACACAACAACAGTTTAGAAGTCTGCTCAGGTAAAAACTGACAAAAGCAGGCGTGAGTATGACATGCCAGGTCAAAGGAAAACTGGGGCGTCTGTAAGACTAAGGTTGTACCAACTAGTAGGCTGAGGCCAGCTGCAGTGTGGTGACTCCATGCTCCTCAGGGAGCAAACAAAATGATTTCTTGAACTAGAAAGAAGAACTATTAACCTAATCTAAACTATTAACCACCTAAGTAACTCTGAAATTAAACCAATCATTATTATGACTAGTGACTTTACCCTTTGACCTCTACACCTCACGATAGAAGGGGAACGACTAAGAAAGACTTTACCCTTGACATAAAACAATGCTCTATTCTTTGTCCCAAGCAAAAAAGTTGGTTTGGCCCAAGCAAAAATGGACGGTGCATTTTAAAATAAATATCTCAAAACAGAAACACGTTCACTCTTAAACAATGCTCAGTATTCTGACGTTTTGGGTGGTTTGTGGGTAGTTTTATAATTATAAACCTAAGTTTTAACTCACTTGACGCAATGCCAGGTATCCATGACACATAATGTAGGTCATTTTGTCGTCTTACTTGAAAACATAAAGTGAGTGACTACACAACGGACATTAAAACATATGCAAAAATGTCATCACATGTAAGTTCTGGGCATAAAAATTGTGTGTGTTGGAGGGGAAGGACATAATCCTCATTTGACAAAGCTGAAACCTATTTACAAAACAGGCTTGTTCACAATAATCAAGGGTCAGAAATGCAATAAAGTTCACAATTATCTTTAAAAAAAAAAAAAATACCTTCTGAACATCAACAAGTTTCTGAACATCAATTCACTCAGAGGTGATAAATCAAGCTTACGAACATCAGTGTCTTCATAACAGATAAAAATCTCCAAGTTTCAAAACAATGTGTTCTCAAAACATAAAAGTCAAATTTATGAACATCAATTTCTTCATAAGACATTGTAAAAAATCCATGAATTAGAACATCAATTTCTTCACAAATAATGATGCAGACCACCAACTTCTTGGCAACAGATAAAAAAAAAATATATCATATTCTAGAACATCAGCCAGTTCATATAATATAAAGATCAATTTTCAAAACATCAATTTGTTTTTAAAAAATTTAAGATACAGTATTACATCAATAAATTAATTAAAAGACCAAAATCAAGTTAATGAACACCAATTTTGTTGACAATAAAACACAATCAAGTTTCGGAACAAAACATTAACTTTTTAAGGACCCAGTTACACACCCATTGATGCATATTGGGAGTATGGTGTTAGGCCCATATTTTCTTGACCATTGGCACACTAGGGGTGATGTGGTCAGCATCACGCCGGCCGCTTTAACCTTCCCAGAGTTGCTCTGGTACCCAATTCATGAGACTGGATCGACCCCGGAGTCGTTTGCGGTCTAAAAAATCCCACCTCAACTGGGGATCAAACCATGGGCCACCAAGCTAGGAAGCCAGTAACTTTTTAAAAGTAAACAAATTATAGGAGTATGTCTGCTACACAAGCAGACATAAGACCACAACTCAAGATGTTCTAACAGACATACTTGATGAAGATAACTAATGCAGCTTATATGGTCAAATGTTCAGTATATAACAAACATTGAACTAAGGGCTGTATTATGTTACTATTATGGTGGTCAAAGCTTTTAGTGTAGTTACGGCTTGAAATTTCACACCCTTTAAAACATGAATACTAAAGTCCACAAAACAATTACAAAGACTGATATTCCCATCTTATTTGTCACGTGTCTGCAAGTATGTCCATAAGTCACTCACATCATCTCAACATATATTTGTAACTTTAGTCTATAACGTTCTCCACCAACAACTTCAATACTGTATTTACTCATGCATCCAGTGTCCGTCCTCATATGAGCAAAGCAGCCCAATTTTAAAATGAAAATATAAAAAAACACAGACTGGTTAAAAAGTCTTCAATTGTATGAAAAGTGCATTATTTAAATGTTATATGTACCTGTCTTGTTTTAAAACAATGCATCATTGTTACAGAAATACACAATAAACCCCAGGTAGTTACCCTAGTGGGGGAAGGAGGAGAATATTACCACTGCTCCCACAGGTGTGTGAAACAACTAACATGAGACTGTGCACACAGCTGACAACCTCATCATACACAACAAATTGTTATAGAGACCACTGTTGTATAAGCACATAAATGCTTTACTCCAGTCTCCAAGGAGGTCAGCTACAGTGGTGGCCCTCATGCTCCACAGGGAACAAAAGGTTCCACTTTTGGGCTTGCTATGTACAGCATGGTGCCACCTTCCTACCTACAGCATAGACAAACCACAATATACTGAGCTCATGATGTGGCAGCTGGTCAAGTTACTGTTCTGCAGAGAAATGTTACCACCTTTCTACCTACAGCATAGACAAACCACAATATACTGAACTCATGACGTGGCAGCTGGTCAAGTTACTGTTCTGCAGAGAAATGTTACCACCTTTCTACCTACAGCATAGACAAACCACAATATACTGAACTCATGACGTGGCAGCTGGTCAAGTTACTGTTCTGCAGAGAGACTGAACTCATGACATGACAGCTGGTCAAGTTACTGTTCTGTAGAGAAATGTTATCACCTTCCTACAGGACAGACAAACCACAATATAATGAACTCATGACATGACAGCTGGTCAAGTTACTGTTCTGTAGAGAAATGTTATCACCTTCCTACAGGACAGACAAACCACAATATACTGAACTCATGACATGGCAGCTGGTCAAGTTACTGTTCTGCAGAGAAATGTTACCACCTTCCTACAGGACAGACAAACCACAATATACTGAACTCATGACATGACAGCTGGTCAAGTTACTGTTCTGCAGAGAAATGTTACCACCTTCCTACAGGACAGACAAACCACAATATACTGAACTCATGACATGACAGCTGGTCAAGTTACTGTTCTGCAGAGAAATGTTACCACCTTCCTACAGGACAGACAAACCACAATATACTGAACTCATGACATGACAGCTGGTCAAGTTACTGTTCTGCAGAGAAATGTTACCACCTTCCTACAGGACAGACAAACCACGATATACTGAACTCAATACATGACAGCTGGTCAAGTTACTGTTCTGCAGAGAAATGTTACAGGACAGACAAACCACGATATACCTTCTGGTCAAGTCTCTACAGAAATGTTACCACCTTCCTACAGGACAGACAAACCACAAATAAAGAACTCATGACGTGGCAGCTGGTCAAGTTACTGTTCTGCAGAGAAATGTTACCACCTTCCTACAGGACAGACAAACCACAAATAATGAACTCATGACGTGGCAGCTGGTCAAGTTACTGTTCTGCAGAGAAATGTTACCACCTTCCTACAGGACAGACAAACCACAATAAACTGAACTCATCTCGTGACAGCTGGTCAAGTTACTGTTCTACAGAGAAATGTTACCACCTTCCTACAGGACAGACAAACCACAATATACTGAACTCATGACATGACAGCTGGTCAAGTTACTGTTCTACAGAGAAATGTTACCACCTTCCTACAGCAAAGACAAACCACAGTATACTGAACTCATCATGTGACATCTGGTCAAGTTACTGTCCTATGTAGTTCCTGTGCGTCTCTTATGAAGCAAAGAATAATACTTCACCCTGAGGCATGTTGTACATGGTGACTAATTTGAGGTTGTACATGGTGACTAATTTGAGGTTGTACATGGGGCTGGCAACCTCATCATGTACAACCAACTACAGAAACCACAGCTACAAGAGTTTGTGCAGGCTGCCTATAAGAGAGGGCAGCTGTAGTGGTAGCTCTATGCTCCAGAGGGAGTGAAAGAAACATGATGGTGGTGACCTTGACCTATCAGAAAGGAAGAAATGCAAGTCCCCACCTCTCCCCATAATTTAAACATCACTGCTCAACTTTCAGACATTTTTTTTTCACAATATGCAAGGACACATGAGTAAATAAGGTATAACTTTAAGTCAACAAAATAAATGAAAAACACCTGAGACAATAACATAATTGTTATGACTTCAATGAACAAAATAAATATTTCAACTGCCTAATTCAACACAACTGAGATTACAAACTTCAGTCAACCACATAAAGTCAGCAACATAAATGTTGTGACTGAATAGGCCAACAAAATAAATCAATATTATAACTAAAGTCAACAAAAGTGCAGTATCATCTATCAACAAAATAAATGGTATCGCTCAGCTACAAGAGAAATCAATCAATGAACATCATCTGTCAAGACAGGAGAAACTAGCATGAAAGAAAAGCAGAAAGGTGAATAGAATGTTCAATATAAAATTGAAAAGACACAAGAAACTCTGCCACTAACACAACAACATGACACACAATTTGTCTCTTTCCACCACTTTCACAAACATCATACATATCATTAACATCTCTATTATTGTAACTATTCTGGTTTGTCCACTTTATAGTTTTACATTATAGTTATTGAAATCTTTGAGATTTTTTTGTACACCTGAATAGACTGAACAAATTATATCAGTTCATCCCATGATTCATCAGTTACGGTATTAGTAATTTTATATTTTTAACTGAAACTGGATACATATGCTTTAGGACTAGTACATTTCTTTGATCAGGGACAAGGAGTTATGGATCTCTGTGGTGACACTCTGCTCAACAGTGGAGTCCCTACAACCGAATGAGCTAAAGGGGGTGTAGGTTGTACTGTCACTAGAAACCAAAATGATAGCATCAAGAGATGGAACTTTGTCTCGGAGCGCATTATGGTGCTAAAGCTAAAAGAAGGAGAAACCATAGACAACACTGTCATTGTATACGGGCCAAATCAAGATGAGCAAGTAGAAGTCTAAGCAGATTTGAGCTGGTCCAAAAAGAGTGGACGACTGCCTGGATGAAATTATCCACCTCGGAGATTTCAATGCCAGAGTTGGAAATGACTATACTGGATGGGGTGGAGTTATCAGAAGGTATGAAGAAGATACACTAAATGACAATGGAAAGTGACTCCTTAGATTTTGCACTGAGCAAAACCATATCATTATGAACACAAAGTTCCCCCATAAGCGCATGCATACATTCACCAGATATGAACTAACAAAAAATGAGAAATCAGTGATCGACTATGCCATTGTTAGGAAGAGCTCATTCAAGTATGTGCAGGATGCTAGAGTCTGGAGAGGATAGAGACTGGAAGTGAACATTTCCTGCTAACAATTAAAAGAACTGAAAGAGTTGCTTGGCCTAGGCATTGCCCACCATAACACAAGAAGCTAAGTAAATGAACAGGAGAAATGAGCATTAAGACCTACAAGCTGAGAGAGCCAGAAGTTAAGACCAGGTATCAGGGGCTTGTTGCTACAGCGGTGAGAAACACAGAACAACCTGATGACCTGGAAACCCTCTGGTTTAAATTCAAGGACATCATAATGGCAGCTGCAGCAGAAGCATGTGATGGTCTGACTTGGGAAGAAGAGAAAGAGGACACCTTGGTGGACAGAGGAAGTTAGAGAGAAAATAAGAGAGAAGAAAAAGGCATAGAAACAATACTTAGGAGCTAAACACACTGCAGGAAAAACAGAGAAATATAGAGAATTTGTGATACTCAGAACAGAAGCAAAGAACAAGTTGCTGGCAGCAAAACAGAAGTCCTGGGAAGAATTTGGAGAAAAGCTAGAAAAAGATGCTCAAGAAAACCAGAAATTGCTCTACAAGACCCTAAAGAACACGAGGAAGGAAAAACAGCGCCCTATTAAATTCATAAAGGACATGCAAGACAAATTGCTTACTGCCCCTAAGGAAGTGATGGAAAGAATATTTTTCAGAGCTCTTTAACTGTGAGCAAGGTCAATTCTCAGAAATGATAAGCACTATCACAGGAGGAAACCAATGTTGGCGAAGATGGAATAACGATGAAAGAACTGGAAAAAAATCAAGATGGGCAAAGCAGCAGGACATGATTATAGAACACCAGAAATGGTTAAGTACATGAGAGCAGTAGGAAACCCATTACTCCTGAGGATCCTACAGACAGCATGGTGCCACAAGACCATATCAAAGGATTTAGACATTGCCATCATAACACCCATTTTCAAAAAGGGTGACAACCAACAACTTGGAAATCTCTTCTCAGTGTCTGTCATAAAGTACGGGTTGCTCTTCTTCAACGTTAGCATCATCACACAGCATCGTCATTCTTTATCACTATTTTCCAGTTTTATTATAATTTATTGTCGTTTGGTCACACACACCCAACCCAGCGCTCGACTTGCCAAAACATTGATTGGCGCGAACAAATGGTACCAGGCACGGAAAAATCTAGATCGCTCGAAAATAAAGGAAGGGACGCTAAGTCAGTGCCATTTGAGATACAAGCCTTCAAGTGACCGGTTGTACACTCCCGACAGCTATTTTAAACCGTGAATTTTATTTCACTAGTGTTTACTTTGCTGCGTGCAAGGTTCCATTGCAGAAGGTTAGTGTGACCATTTTATTTACTGCATATAATCTGTACATAATTTTTGGGTAATCGTTTTATTTAAATTCATTTATGGAAAGCAAGTTGTGTGAAGTATTGAGGGACATAACTGTACATTTCATTTAATGACCCATGTGGTTTTAAACCATCATTATTACCATCAGTAATCTGCCATTTGCAACACCGTCCAGAATTTCTCATTTAACGACTCATGTAGTTTTAAAAAATCATTACTACCATGAGCACTCTGCCATTTGCAACACTATCAGCCCAGAAGGTATAACCACATAAATTAATGTGCGTTGAGGCAGCATTCACATGTGCGAATGAAAGGTGGATGGCTGGTATTCCTAGAGTAGAAAGCATGCTAGAATGAGTGGGAAATTTATAGTATTTTTTAATTATAATACTTATGAGGCCGCTCCATGTGTCTTCAGACCCTGAGCAAGGTTTCCTGACCTATGCGTCTGACTGAAAGAGGAAACTTCAGTCAACAGGATTTTGTACTTGGCTGTCTACTGAAGTGCTTATTCGTGTGGTGTCCCAACCTGGTGGTGACAGCACGGGGGATATAGTCCAATTCTTGAAATCATCGAGACGGCATCAATACCTCATAACGGTGACCAACAATCCTGTACGGTAACATAAATACTTACAGTGATATCCCTCAGTGGATGCATACACATTTCTCCTCAGCACCTGGGTATATCTAAATATCACACCAATGCCACATTCAAGTGTCATAATGTATGTGGAGCTGTTTGAGCTTGCAACCTTGTACCAATAAATGGAACAATAGGACACTGGTCGTCACATTAAGTGGAATTCAAACCAGCGAGCAAACCAGCTCCTAACATTTATCAGAAGGAACACTATACACATACATTAATTTAGTTTAGTTAAGAGTGGGCCTACTCCGTTAATTAGTTAAGTATTATATCATATCATCATTATTTGTTAATGTGCTTTGTATTATTCTTTTTATACCTGTTCTATTTTACTTAATTGTTGTACAATAAAGGAAAGCATTTAGTGTTGTATACTTACTGCTCTCGTGGCCAAGTTCTTCACTTGCTGTCGTTTTGTACGTCTATTAACAATTCTTCCTATATAGTTAGGGAGTGGGGGCTATCTTTAATAATCTTTATCAAGATACAGGGAAGAGAGACTGTCGCTAGGGAACCCAGGTTCATTCTCAGAATTTCTTCGAGTTCAGCGCTCGGACTGTGGGTGTTCAAAATCCCTACTCATCTTCACTATCTTAAGTAGGTTCTCATTCCACGAGCCATTTTCTTTGAGAGCCTAATTCTTTATCACCAAACTTCATCTTTTACACTCAACTTCACCAGGGCTGCGACAAGTGTCCCTGGTAAAGTTTACTCTAGAGCAGCGTTTCTCAACGGGGGCGTTACCGCCCCCTGGGGGGTATTTTCAAGATGTCTGGGGGCGTTCTGATGGGTCGCAACGATTGGGGGCTCGCTACTTCCATTCAGGGGGGCGTTTGTACATTTTTACAAGAATCAATATGAAACAATTACAAAAGATATTCCCCTTTGCATAGCTTGTAACACGATAGTTTTTATTTGCCCTGCGTCCCATGGAGTGTTTCAAGGATTCCAAACGCAAAATTTTTGTACCTGGGATGTTACCATTGTCAGGAGACAGTAGAGTTTTTGGATTCTATCAAAGAAGAATTTAGCATCGAAAGAGAAGTATTGCGAAACGACGTGGCCTATCTTTCAGATATATTTGAAAAGTTAAATGAGGTTCTTCTTAAACTGCAAGGAAATGAGATCAGTCTGATTAAAGTGAATGGAATTATCATGGGGTTCATCAACAAATTGACATTATATAAAAATAATCTTAGTCGCTGAGACCTTTTTCTCATTTTCCATGTTTACTGCAGTTAGGTGGGGTCAGGCTTAAAGATTCAGATTTAGAGGTTTATTGCAGTCATTTGGACGCTATTAAAAATGAAATGAGCATAAGATATAAAGACTTGCAAGAACTAATAATACCGGATTGGGTGATTAATCCGTTTGAATCAGACGTGGAACAAGTTAGTCAACATTTACAAGAAGAATTAATTGAGCTACAAAATGACTTCTATGCAAAAGCACGATTCAGTCACACACATTACGAAAAATTTTGGATCCAGCAGAGGCTTGCGTATCCCGTTCTTTGGTGTGAAACTAAATTGCTACTTACAGCATTCCAAACGTCGTATTTGGTGGAGAAGGGGTTCAGTGCAGTAGTGTTGCTACTACAAAAGCAACGAAACCAACTGCAGATTTGTAACAGTATTTTAACAAACTCAGAACCAAATATTACAAAACTGGCTGAGTCACACCAAGCGCAAGGATCTCATTAAGCTTCATTAGTAAGTGAATTTTTATATAATTATATCATTATTATCAACTAATAATTTTTTTAATTTTTTCATGTTTAAAGTGGTTACATAAGGAGAGGCTTAAATATTCAGATTTGAAGATATATATGCAGTCATTTAGGCGCTATTAAAATGATATGATTATGATAGTTATAGAGTTGTTAGAACTAATTTTATATCATTTGCTCCACCAATTTGTAATTCAAGGATAATGAACTTGTGGTGTATATAATTCCGTACTTAAACACATATTTAATATAACTATGCTTTTATAAATGTGCTTTCTCTCTTTTTTTTATATTATAAGAAAAGATAACTCATTAACTGTATTGCTTTTTTTCTAAGTATGGTGGAATATATGTGTGTGTGTGTGTGTGTACACGATAAAGAGCAAGAGGGTGTTAAAGGGTGGATGGCTTTTTAAAATATTAGTTGTCAAAAGGGAGCGTTGCTACTATCAGGGTTGAGAAACACTGCTCTAGAGTCCTGGAGCAGAGACTCTGATGCCTAGCTGAGCCACAAATAGATGAGGTCCAATGTGGCTTCCAAGCAATACTGAAGTACTCAAGACCTTATCTTTACACTCAGACAGCTGAGTGAAAAGGCCCTTAAATTTAAAGGTGAGGTTCATCTGTGTTTCTTGGATTTGGAAAAGGAGTTTGACAAGATCCCCTGGAGCAAACTTTGGGACTGCTTGGCAAAGAAAAACATTCCAACACCTCTGATTCGTGCTATACAGAACTTCTATAAGTCTTGCAGAAATTATGTGAGGATGGCAAATCATACATTAGAAGAGTTCAGGGTCACCACTAGTGTAACAGGGTGATATTCTGTCACCTTATCTCTTCCTACTCCTCATGGACGATATCATCAAAGCATGTAAGGAGAGGACAAGAAAGTATTCAGTGGAGTACTGGAAGATGACTGGTTTGTATTTCAGGGCTGGCATTTGCCAATGATGTTGCCCTGACTGATAAATCAGAGGCACGTCTTTAGTTCAACTTGCAAGTCTGGAAGGAAGAGCTGGAGAAGAGAGGGATGGTCATCAGCAGTTGCAAAACAAAAACCTTGGTGATATCACCAGAAGAAAGAAGGCATCAGATTATGCTGGGAGAACAGGTCCTGGAGCAGGTCAACCAGGTTAAAAACCTTGGAGCTGTCATAGACAGGAAGGGAGGCATCAAAGACGAGTTGGCTACACATACAGCAGCAGCTGGGAGACTTTTTCAGGCTATAAATCGAGGATTCCTCAGCTAAAGAGAAATTTGCAAGAAGAAGATGGCTGTATACTGCTCCACCTATGTTCCAGTCTTCACATATGGATGACAAAAACTAGCTCCAAACCTCAGAAATGAGGTATCTGAGAAAGATGGTTGAAGTAACAAGAAAAGACATGGTTAGCAACTAGACGATATGGCAAGGCCTTAAAAACAAGCCCCTGCAGACCAAGTAGAACAGGCCCAACTACGATGGTTTGGCCATGTCAGCAGAATGGGAGAAGATCGACTACCACGAAAGTATGGGAAACTAAAAGCCAGGGATCCAGACCTCAAGGACGACCCAGAGGACTAGTTTGGAACCAGGCCAGGAGGATAATAGCCGATAGGATAGTATGGCTCTTTCTGGCAAACCTCTACATCCCCAGGGTAGAAGAGAAACGACTTAGTAAGTACATTTCTGACATCAATGCAGGCTTTTTAACATTTCTGCCTCTAAACATTCCTGCTCTGCCATATTATCAGACAAGTTCTCTCTCTCCCCTTCTTTCCCTCTCACTCAAACACAGTAAGTACATTTCTGACATCAATGCAGGCTTTTTAACATTTAACAAATGTACGCGATCATTTCTGCCTCTAAACATTCCTGCTCTGCCATGTTATCAGACAAGTTCTCTCTCTCCCCTTCTTCCCCTCTCAAACACAGTAAGTACATTTCTGACATCAATGCAGGCTTTTTAACATTTGAAAAATGTACGCGATCATTTCTGCCTCTAAACATTTCTGCTCTGCCATGTCATCAGACAAGTTCTCTCTCTCCCCTTCTTCCCCTCTCAAACATATATACAAACACACCACAGGAACAGGCAGACATACATGTTCAGCATAATTTATGAACTCAAAGAGAACAGCAGAAGAGGAAGGGGGTGTAAAGCAAAATAACACCAACAAAATGTGAGGGAAATAAGCGGGCATATTCTCTTCAGTTAATAAAAAGTGACCTAATGAGTGTATATACCCAAAAAAAAATTTACCTCAGGAATAGCCGGCCCCTAGGATATATAACAAACAGATCATGATCAACTAACAGATGTTTCTCATGCAGTTAAGGAGGCAAACCAAACACATAATTAATATCTAACAGCAGGGTTAACTGACACACACAAACAAGTTATGGTTACCATAACTAATTATGTCTCTTTTAGAGATTAGATCAACCAGTCCTGAGGTGGGCAATAATGGGGGGTAATACTGTAGGCAATTTTGTTTCTGATATTGCCCACTTGGTGGTAACCTCAACTGCTCTCTTCTTTGATGTCAGCACGCTCTCCATGGTTCAAGGTCAAATTATAGAACTGACTTGATATTTAAGTTACATATTCTTATTTTTGTGCTGGACTTTGTATTTTATTTTTTTTGTTGGTATTTCCATTTTCTCAATAAATTCCATCAATAGATTCATTCACTTGATGGCTCGAGCTCTTTGTTCATCATTAGAAGTCATCATTCACTTGATGGCTCGAGCTCTTTGTTCATCATTAGAAGTCATCATTAACTTAATGGCTTGAGCTCTTTGTTCATCATTAAAAGTCATCATTCACTTGATGGTTCGATCTCTTTGTTCATCATTAGAAGTCATCATTCACCTGATGGTTTGAGCTCTTTGTTCATTATTAGAAGTCATCATTCACTTGATGGTTTGAGCTCTTTGTTCATCATTATAAGTCATCATTCACTTGATGGTTTGAGCTCTTTGTTCATCATTCACTTGATGGCTCGAGCTCTTTGTTCATCATTAGAAGTCATCATGCACTTGATGGTTTGAGCTCTTTGTTCATCATTAGAAATCATCATTCACTTGATGGTTCGATCTCTTTGTTCATCATTAGAAGTTATCATTCACTTGATGGCTCGAGCTCTTTGTTCATCATTAGAAGTCATCATTCACTTGATGGCTCAAGCTCTTTGTTCATCATTAGAAGTCATCATTCACTTGATGGTTCGATCTCTCTGTTCATCATTAGAAGTCATCATTCACTTGATGGTTCGATCTCTTTGTTCATCATTAGAAGTCATCATTCACTTGATGGTTCGATCTCTTTGTTCATCATTAGAAGTCATCATTCACTTGATGGTTCGATCTTTGTTCATCATTAGAAGTCATCATTCACTTGATGGTTCGATCTCTTTGTTCATCATTAGAAGTCATCATTTCCTTTGTGTTCCTTACAGAGCATGGAGCTACAACACCATAGCTGGACCCCTCACGGAGAGCCTGCACCAAGCAGCCATACTCTCTTGCAGCCGTTGCGTTTGTGGCATAATGTGTTATATGATGAGGTTGCCAAAACCTTATACTAGTAGCCTTGTATGATAGGCCTGGGGGGGCAGCAGTCAGAGATCCCTAGGGACTATACAGGACCTCATTAGAAATACTTGTTTTTTCATTCTCTTACTTCACAGGTGCTCATTTTTTTGTCATATTCTTTTGTTAATATACAGGTATGGCAGGTGTGGAAACGACAGCAGAATATTGGCATCAAAACTGTATTTTCAGTTCATTCTGTGCAGTCTTCCAATTCAGTTCAGTGATGCTTCAAAACTGGGACTGATAGATCTCTTGACTGGTTTGTCAATTTGTCATTGTTACTGATCTGTTAACTCTTTCAGGACGTAGGGGTTTTCCCATGTTTTACGCAAGGAATTTTTTGCGACTCAGATTTTTCATATAGTGTTACCATGTAAGTGTCAGTTATTTCAAAGTTTTTAACAAATATAGTCATGTTATATATATTTGAAAAGAAAAATGGATGAGGATTCTGAATATGTTCAGTTTATAATTAAAAAAAATTTTTTTTGAGTATAAAATAGTTGGAGACTGGGAAAATAAATTTGACCAAAAAAAAAAACAAACAAAAAAACATATCAGAATTACCCACTCAAGATAGCTAATGCATCATTTATGTTATCCAACATACAAATATTTGTAAACTACATTCATTTTGGAAATAAAATACATATGGCTCAAGTTTATACTCTAACTACTTTTCAATTGGCTTCAAGAAAAGGAAAGACACTCTTTTGTCACAAATTTTCTGCGGCACAGGTTTTTCATATACTATTACCATATTAGTGTCAGTTATTTCAAAGTTTTTAACAAATATAGTCATGTTATATATATTTAAAAAGGAAAATGGATGAGGATTCTGAATATGTTCAGTTTATAATTTAAAAAAAATTTTTATGAGTATAAAGTAGTTGGAGACTGGGAAAATAAATTTGACAAAAAAAAACATATCAGAATTACCCACTCAAGATAGCTAATGCATCATTTATGTTATCCAAGATACAAATATTTGTAAACTACATTCATTTTGGAAATAAAATACATATGGCTCAAGTTTATACTCTAACTACTTTTCAATTGGCTTCAAGAAAAGGAAAGACACTCTTTTGTCACAAATTTTCTGCGGCACAGGTTTTTCATATACTGTTACCATATAAGTGTCAGTTATTTCAAAGCTTTTAACAAATATAGTCATGTTATATATATATTTAAAAAGGAAAATGGATGAGGATTCTGAATATGTTCAGTTTATAATTTTAAAAAAATTTTTATGAGTATAAAGTAGTTGGAGACTGGGAAAATAAATTTGACCACAAAAAAAAAATATTTCAGAATTACCCACTCAAGATAGCTAATGCATCATTTATGTTATCCAAGATACAAATATTTGTAAACTATATTCATTTTGGAAATAAAATACATATGGCTCAAGTTTATACTCTAACTACTTTTCAATTGGCTTCAAGAAAAGGAAAGACACTCTTTTGTCACAAATTTTCTGCGGCACAGGTTTTGCATATAGTGTTACCATGTAAGAGTCAGTTATTTCAAAGTTTTTAACTGAATATAGTCATGTTATAGATATTTAAAAAGGAAAATGGATGAGGATTCTGAATATGTTCAGTTTATAATTTTAAAAAAATTTTTATGAGTATAAAGTAGTTGGAGACTGGGAAAATAAATTTGACCACAAAAAAAAAATATTTCAGAATTACCCACTCAAGATAGCTAATGCATCATTTATGTTATCCAAGATACAAATATTTGTAAACTATATTCATTTTGGAAATAAAATACATATGGCTCAAGTTTATACTCTAACTACTTTTCAATTGGCTTCAAGAAAAGGAAAGACACTCTTTTGTCACAAATTTTCTGCGGCACAGGTTTTGCATATAGTGTTACCATGTAAGAGTCAGTTATTTCAAAGTTTTTAACTGAATATAGTCATGTTATAGATATTTAAAAAGGAAAATGAATGAAGATTGTGAAAATTTTTATGAATATAAAGTAGTTAAAGACGAGACAGAAAAATATTTTACTAAACAAAAAACAAAACAAACATATCAGACTTACCAATTGAAGCTAATCCACCATCCAATATAGAAATCACTGTAAACTATATCCATTTTGGAAATAAACCACACATCAAGTTTTTACTCTAACTACTTTCCATGTATGCTTCTGTACTTCAATTTCTGCAAAGCAGTTTATGCTTTTTAAAATTTCCTCCCTTACAGCTGATGATACAAGGCTTTCAAAACACTGGATCGGGGTAGATGATTCATTTAGGCCTAAATTTGCGGACACACCCACTGCTCTTCCGTCTTTAGGTTGAAATCTAAAGCTATTCGTTGTTAGTTCTATATTTCTGACACACTCCTGTTTTCGTCTTTCCCCTTCTTGTAAAACTAAATTAGGTCCTACTGGGTCTGATGTTGAAGAATCAAAGTTAGGTGATAGAACCACGCCCACTCTTTCTAACATAATAGGCCTACCTTCATTCTCTGAATCGACATCACTGAAAGACGAATTATTCATCGAATTAGCACTAAAATCACTACTGCTATAGTCATCCTCATCTTCGCTGAAATTTTCTAGCAAACTAAGGGCCTGCTGAGCACTTAAACGAGCAGGTCGCTTTCGAGAAGATGAATTAGATGCCTTCGAAAATATGTATCGAAAATAGGTAACCCCAATTTCGTAAAAAAAACACGAGGATGCAATCGGAATCGTTTTGAATTTAATAGAAAGAGTGACGCTATCACTCTTCCGCTTTAGAAATAATAATAAAAATGGCTATACTTCCGCTTCCCAGTCATCGAAAACTTCTATCTGGGATGAAATGAAACAAAAACTTAGTTCAAACCCATGAGCCAAGATTACTGGCCTCCCGTCTTTAGAAGCTAGAAATATCGACCAATATAACTGGCTCGTCGTCCTGTAAGAGTTAAATCTTCTCCTGTCTGTAGTGAATAATCTGCCAAGGTATTTGAACTCTTCTACGTGGTTTACTAATGATTTTAACAAGTTTAAAGTTTCTCTCTCTTGACATTCTATGCTCTGTTAGTGTTGATTAATATATTTTATTGTCTATCATTTCCTAATGTTACACACAGCCACACATTACGTGAGAATTAACTTACATGCTATGATTAAGAAACAGGCAGCAATAAAATTACATTCACAAATGACTTGCAAATAAGTTTATGGAAGTATAAAGACAACACTGACTAGCTAAAACTAACATGGTCTCTGTCAAAGCAACATATATATATGAAAACCACACCAGTTTCCTAACAACCAAATGAGATTTAAAAAAAAAGGCAGCTAAAATAAATGAAAACACAGGAAGCTACATCTAGTTGTTAAAAAGAAGTCTTGATACAACCACAACCATGATGCAACACTACCACTAGTAACCAGGAGTTGACAGTTCTTCCACTCACCTCTTTATTAGACTCCTCTGATGCCCCAAGTCTGGCAGAAGTTATGTTGAAAGCTGCAGCATCCGACTCTAGAGATGAAATAATAACTTTATTTATGACTTTGTCACTAAGGATTTGTGCCCCATGTCTCCCTGCACATTAAAAAAAAAAAAAAAATCTGAACCATGATCTCACTTATCCAAACAAATGAAAGGCACCTCACAAAAAATCTGGGAAGCTAGAAATATGTCTCAAGATTATGTAGGAAAGCTTTGTGCGCCATGTTGGTCCTAGAACCCAATACACAGGACAAAAAAACATCAGGACTGCTGGGTCCTAATTACATTTTTAATAAAAAAGGTAACAGTAGTTATTTAAATTTTTTCGTTTGTTTAAAAAAAACCTAAATAGACTCAAAAAATCATTAGAAATCGCTGCTTCAAAATGTTAATATTTACGAACATAAATTATTTCTGGGTTATATTTTACAACACACAACTGCAAACTAACAGGCATAACAACATATATGCAACAGTAAAAAGGTCAAGGTTACTCCATAGCAGATACTGCTGTAGTGGTGTGAAGTATTAGAGACTTTAGGTCTAGTTTTATCAGGTTTTGCTGCCCTCACCTTCCATTACTCAAGAGCAGAGACATATACCCATTTATCGTTCAGTAGACTAGAGTGCAACAAAACTAGGTTTGGAGCCCAGTAACTTAGCCACAAGAGGCCAGGATTCCAGCCAATCAGATGATTGGGTTAGTTAGTTGCTTATCCTTTACAGGACGTGGCAATCAACCCCAGCTTTTATTGGCTGTTTGTGATTTTTCTAGGCAATTTTTTCATTCAGTAGTTTGCCATTGCTTTCTGAACGGTACGGCGCTTATACCATTGTTAAAAATCCACACAAAGCGATCTGCTACCAAACTGCCTGCAGCAGGTTTTGAACCTGGTATATCTGGATTATGAAACTGCGTTCATATCCATTAGGCCACAGATGCCAATGATTGGGTAAACATGTCAAAAGGCAGGCAAGGAAGACAACCTATAGGTCTATCAACTTCATCATGTTAATTAAAGTGCTACGAAAACTGAGAATTTTAAGGACAAAGTCATGCTACGAAAATTGAGAGTTTTTGTGGACAAAGTTGGACTTTGAAGTATTTCAGGTATTTCAAATCTGAGACGTATTTCAGCAAGCTTCAGTAACAAGCATCAAGACATCTTAAGTGACTATATAAATACTGTAACTTGAAGAACAAATATAACCCATAATAAAATATTAGTACATATTACTTCTTCCCACATAAACATCAGAATTATTGTAACTCTTTTATCTCCACCGAGCTTCTCAGGGTGGGACGATGGCTACCCTGATTTACTGTCAGTAAACAAAATCATTTACTTTAATAAGCAAACTATATCATGTATTTTAATGAGCAAATTAAAATAGGTAACTTAATGAGCAAAAAATATAATGAACAAACCAAATTATGGTAATTTAATGAGCAAACTAAATTATGCAATTTGATGAGCAAATTAAATTATGTAATTTCATGAGCAAATTAAATAAATTATTTAATTAGCAAATTAATTTATGTAAGTTAATGAGCAAATTAAATTATGCAATTTAAAGAGCAAAGTAAAATATGTAATTTAACAAGCAAACAAATTGTGTAATTTAAAGAGTAAACTTAAACATGTAACTTAACAAGCAAACTAAATCATATAATATAATGAGCAAATTAAATCATGTAATTTAATGAGCAAATAAAGTAAGTTAATAAGCAAATTAAATTATGTAATTTAATGAGCAAATCAATGATATAAGTATAATGAGCAAATTAAATCATGTAATTTAATGAGCAAATAAAGTAAGTTAATGTGCAAATTAAATTATGTAATATAAGTATAATGAGCAAATTAATGATGCGTCTATTTTTAAACATTAGAGATTTTCTGTATTTTATTTTTGAATGCTGTTCAGAACATGACTACACGTAAAATATTCCTACTAGATAATTTAAACCCAGGATTAAACCAAATAATCTGAGTATCACATGTAAACAGCTTAATACTAGGACTCTCAATTATACAATGTAATGAATGACTTAATACTAGGACTCTCAATTATAGAATGTAATGAATGACTTAATACTAGGACTCTCAATTATACAATGTAATGAATGACTTAATACTAGGACTCTCAATTATACAATGTAATGAATGACTTAATACTAGGACTCTCAATTATACAATGTAATGAATGACTTAATACTATGACTCTCAATTATACAATGTAATGAATGACTTAATACTAGGACTCTCAATGATACAATGTAATGAATGACTTAATACTAGGACTCTCAATGATACAATGTAATGAATGACTTAATACTAGGACTCTCAATGATACAATGTAATGAATGACTTAATACCAGGACTCTCAATGATACAATGTAATGAATGACTTAATACCAGGACTCTCAATGATACAATGTAATGAATGACTTAATACCAGGACTCTCAATGATACAATGTAATGAATGACTTAATACTAGGACTCTCAATGATACAATGTAATGAATGACTTAATACCAGGACTCTCAATGATACAATGTAATGAATGACTTAATACCAGGACTCTCAATTATACAATGTAATGAATGACTTAATACTAGGACTCTCAATGATACAATGTAATGAATGACTTAATACTAGGACTCTCAATTATACAATGTAATGAATGACTTAATACTAGGACTCTCAATTATACAATGTAATGAATGACTTAATACTAGGACTCTCAATTATACAATGTAATGAATGACTTAATACTAGGACTCTCAATGATACAATGACTTAATATACAATGTACAATGTAATGAATGACTTAATACTAGGACTCTCAATTATACAATGTAATGAATGACTTAATACTAGGACTCTCAATGATACAATGTAATGAATGACTTAATACTAGGACTCTCAATGATACAATGTAATGAATGACTTAATACTAGGACTCTCAATGATACAATGTAATGAATGACTTAATACTAGGACTCTCAATGATACAATGTAATGAATGACTTAATACTAGGACTCTCAATGATACAATGTAATGAATGACTTAATACTAGGACTCTCAATGATACAATGTAATGAATGACTTAATACTAGGACTCTCAATGATACAATGTAATGAATGACTTAATACTAGGACTCTCAATGATACAATGTAATGAATGACTTAATACTAGGACTCTCAATGATACAATGTAATGAATGACTTAATACTAGGACTCTCAATGATACAATGTAATGAATGACTTAATACTAGGACTCTCAATGATACAATGTAATGAATGACTTAATACTAGGACTCTCAATGATACAATGTAATGAATGACTTAATACTAGGACTCTCAATGATACAATGTAATGAATGACTTAATACTAGGACTCTCAATGATACAATGTAATGAATGACTTAATACTAGGACTCTCAATGATACAATGTAATGAATGACTTAATACTAGGACTCTCAATGATACAATGTAATGAATGACTTAATACTAGGACTCTCAATTATACAATGTAATGAATGACTTAATACTAGGACTCTCAATTATACAATGTAATGAATGACTTAATACTAGGACTCTCAATTATACAATGTAATGAATGACTTAATACTAGGACTCTCAATTATACAATGTAATGAATGACTTAATACTAGGACTCTCAATTATACAATGTAATGAATGACTTAATACTAGGACTCTCAATTATACAATGTAATGAATGACTTAATACTAGGACTCTCAATTATACAATGTAATGAATGACTTAATACTAGGACTCTCAATTATACAATGTAATGAATGACTTAATACTAGGACTCTCAATTATACAATGTAATGAATGACTTAATACTAGGACTCTCAATTATACAATGTAATGAATGACTTAATACTAGGACTCTCAATGATACAATGTAATGAATGACTTAATACTAGGACTCTCAATTATACAATGTAATGAATGACTTAATACTAGGACTCTCAATTATACAATGTAATGAATGACTTAATACTAGGACTCTCAATGATACAATGTAATGAATGACTTAATACTAGGACTCTCAATGATACAATGTAATGAATGACTTAATACTAGGACTCTCAATGATACAATGTAATGAATGACTTAATACTAGGACTCTCAATGATACAATGTAATGAATGACTTAATACTAGGACTCTCAATTATACAATGTAATGAATGACTTAATACTAGGACTCTCAATGATACAATGTAATGAATGACTTAATACTAGGACTCTCAATGATACAATGTAATGAATGACTTAATACTAGGACTCTCAATTATACAATGTAATGAATGACTTAATACTAGTACTCTCAATATACAATGTAATGAATGACTTAATACTAGGACTCTCAATGATACAATGTAATGAATGAATGACTTAATACTAGGACTCTCAATGATACAATGTAATGAATGACTTAATACTAGGACTCTCAATTATACAATGTAATGAATGACTTAATACTAGGACTCTCAATGATACAATGTAATGAATGACTTAATACTAGGACTCTCAATGATACAATGTAATGAATGACTTAATACTAGGACTCTCAATGATACAATGTAATGAATGACTTAATACTAGGACTCTCAATGATACAATGTAATGAATGACTTAATACTAGGACTCTCAATGATACAATGTAATGAATGACTTTACAAATGAACTATACTAGGACTCTCAATGATACAATGTAATGAATGACTTAATACTAGGACTCTCAATGATACAATGTAATGAATGACTTAATACTAGGACTCTCAATGATACAATGTAATGAATGACTTAATACTAGGACTCTCAATGATACAATGTAATGAATGACTTAATACTAGGACTCTCAATGATACAATGTAATGAATGACTTAATACTAGGACTCTCAATGATACAATGTAATGAATGACTTAATACTAGGACTCTCAATGATACAATGTAATGAATGACTTAATACTAGGACTCTCAATGATACAATGTAATGAATGACTTAATACTAGGACTCTCAATGATACAATGTAATGAATGACTTAATACTAGGACTCTCAATGATACAATGTAATGAATGACTTAATACTAGGACTCTCAATGATACAATGTAATGAATGACTTAATACCAGGACTCTCAATGATACAATGTAATAATGACTTAATACTAGGACTCTCAATGATACAATGTAATTAAAGACTTTATAGTAGGACTCTTAATGTTAAAATGTAATGAATGACTTAATACTAGGACTCTCAATGATACAATGTAATGAATGACTTAATACTAGGACTCTCAATGTAATGAATGACTTAATACTAGGACTCTCAATGATACAATGTAATGAATGACTTAATACTAGGACTCTCAATGATACAATGTAATGAATGACTTAATACTAGGACTCTCAATGATACAATGTAATGAATGACTTAATACTAGGACTCTCAATGATACAATGTAATGAATGACTTAATACTAGGACTCTCAATGATACAATGTAATGAATGACTTAATACTAGGACTCTCAATGATACAATGTAATGAATGACTTAATACTAGGACTCTCAATGATACAATGTAATGAATGACTTAATACTAGGACTCTCAATGATACAATGTAATGAATGACTTAATACTAGGACTCTCAATGATACAATGTAATGAATGACTTAATACTAGGACTCTCAATGATACAATGTAATGAATGACTTAATACTAGGACTCTCAATGATACAATGTAATGAATGACTTAATACTAGGACTCTCAATGATACAATGTAATGAATGACTTAATACTAGGACTCTCAATGATACAATGTAATGAATGACTTAATACTAGGACTCTCAATGATACAATGTAATGAATGACTTAATACTAGGACTCTCAATGATACAATGTAATGAATGACTTAATACTAGGACTCTCAATGATACAATGTAATGAATGACTTAATACTAGGACTCTCAATGATACAATGTAATGAATGACTTAATACTAGGACTCTCAATGATACAATGTAATGAATGACTTAATACTAGGACTCTCAATGATACAATGTAATGAATGACTTAATACTAGGACTCTCAATGATACAATGTAATGAATGACTTAATACTAGGACTCTCAATGATACAATGTAATGAATGACTTAATACTAGGACTCTCAATGATACAATGTAATGAATGACTTAATACTAGGACTCTCAATGATACAATGTAATGAATGACTTAATACTAGGACTCTCAATGATACAATGTAATGAATGACTTAATACTAGGACTCTCAATGATACAATGTAATGAATGACTTAATACTAGGACTCTCAATGATACAATGTAATGAATGACTTAATACTAGGACTCTCAATGATACAATGTAATGAATGACTTAATACTAGGACTCTCAATTATACAATGTAATGAATGACTTAATACTAGGACTCTCAATTATACAATGTAATGAATGACTTAATACTAGGACTCTCAATTATACAATGTAATGAATGACTTAATACTAGGACTCTCAATGATACAATGTAATGAATGACTTAATACTAGGACTCTCAATTATACAATGTAATGAATGACTTAATACTAGGACTCTCAATGATACAATGTAATGAATGACTTAATACTAGGACTCTCAATTATACAATGTAATGAATGACTTAATACTAGGACTCTCAATGATACAATGTAATGAATGACTTAATACTAGGACTCTCAATTATACAATGTAGACTTAATACTAGGACTCTCAATGATACAATGTAATGAATGACTTAATACTAGGACTCTCAATGATACAATGTAATGAATGACTTAATACTAGGACTCTCAATGATACAATGTAATGAATGACTTAATACTAGGACTCTCAATTATACAATGTAATGAATGACTTAATACTAGGACTCTCAATGATACAATGTAATGAATGACTTAATACTAGGACTCTCAATGATACAATGTAATGAATGACTTAATACTAGGACTCTCAATGATACAATGTAATGAATGACTTAATACTAGGACTCTCAATGATACAATGTAATGAATGACTTAATACTAGGACTCTCAATGATACAATGTAATGAATGACTTAATACTAGGACTCTCAATGATACAATGTAATGAATGACTTTAATACTAGTACTCTCAATGATACAATGTAATGAATGACTTAATACTAGGACTCTCAATGATACAATGTAATGAATGACTTAATACTAGGACTCTCAATGATACAATGTAATGAATGACTTAATACTAGGACTCTCAATGATACAATGTAATGAATGACTTAATACTAGGACTCTCAATTATACAATGTAATGAATGACTTAATACTAGGACTCTCAATGATACAATGTAATGAATGACTTAATACTAGGACTCTCAATGATACAATGTAATGAATGACTTAATACTAGGACTCTCAATGATACAATGTAATGAATGACTTAATACTAGGACTCTCAATTATACAATGTAATGAATGACTTAATACTAGGACTCTCAATGATACAATGTAATGAATGACTTAATACTAGGACTCTCAATGATACAATGTAATGAATGACTTAATACTAGGACTCTCAATGATACAATGTAATGAATGACTTAATACTAGGACTCTCAATGATACAATGTAATGAATGACTTAATACTAGGACTCTCAATGATACAATGTAATGAATGACTTAATACTAGGACTCTCAATTATACAATGTAATGAATGACTTAATACTAGGACTCTCAATGATACAATGTAATGAATGACTTAATACTAGGACTCTCAATTATACAATGTAATGAATGACTTAATACTAGGACTCTCAATGATACAATGTAATGAATGACTTAATACTAGGACTCTCAATTATACAATGTAATGAATGACTTAATACTAGGACTCTCAATGATACAATGTAATGAATGACTTAATACTAGGACTCTCAATTATACAATGTAATGAATGACTTAATACTAGGACTCTCAATGATACACTGTAATGAATGACTTAATACTAGGACTCTCAATGATACAATGTAATGAATGACTTAATACTAGGACTCTCAATGATACAATGTAATGAATGACTTAATACTAGGACTCTCAATTATACAATGTAATGAATGACTTAATACTAGGACTCTCAATGATACAATGTAATGAATGACTTAATACTAGGACTCTCAATTATACAATGTAATGAATGACTTAATACTAGGACTCTCAATTATACAATGTAATGAATGACTTAATACTAGGACTCTCAATGATACAATGTAATGAATGACTTAATACTAGGACTCTCAATGATACAATGTAATGAATGACTTAATACTAGGACTCTCAATGATACAATGTAATGAATGACTTAATACTAGGACTCTCAATTATACAATACAATGTAATGAATGACTTAATACTAGGACTCTCAATTATACAATGTAATGAATGACTTAATACTAGGACTCTCAATGATACAATGTAATGAATGACTTAATACTAGGACTCTCAATTATACAATGTAATGAATGACTTAATACTAGGACTCTCAATTATACAATGTAATGAATGACTTAATACTAGGACTCTCAATGATACAATGTAATGAATGACTTAATACTAGGACTCTCAATGATACAATGTAATGAATGACTTAATACTAGGACTCTCAATGATACAATGTAATGAATGACTTAATACTAGGACTCTCAATGATACAATGTAATGAATGACTTAATACTAGGACTCTCAATGATACAATGTAATGAATGACTTAATACTAGGACTCTCAATTATACAATGTAATGAATGACTTAATACTAGGACTCTCAATTATACAATGTAATGAATGACTTAATACTAGGACTCTCAATTATACAATGTAATGAATGACTTAATACTAGGACTCTCAATTATACAATGTAATGAATGACTTAATACTAGGACTCTCAATGATACAATGTAATGAATGACTTAATACTAGGACTCTCAATTATACAATGTAATGAATGACTTAATACTAGGACTCTCAATGATACAATGTAATGAATGACTTAATACTAGGACTCTCAATTATACAATGTAATGAATGACTTAATACTAGGACTCTCAATTATACAATGTAATGAATGACTTAATACTAGGACTCTCAATGATACAATGTAATGAATGACTTAATACTAGGACTCTCAATGATACAATGTAATGAATGACTTAATACTAGGACTCTCAATGATACAATGTAATGAATGACTTAATACTAGGACTCTCAATGATACAATGTAATGAATGACTTAATACTAGGACTCTCAATGATACAATGTAATGAATGACTTAATACTAGGACTCTCAATGATCAATGATACAATGTAATGAATGACTTAATACTAGGACTCTCAATTATACAATGTAATGAATGACTTAATACTAGGACTCTCAATGATACAATGTAATGAATGACTTAATACTAGGACTCTCAATGATACAATGTAATGAATGACTTAATACTAGGACTCTCAATGATACAATGTAATGAATGACTTCATACTAGGACTCTCAATGATACAATGTAATGAATGACTTAATACTAGGACTCTCAATGATACAATGTAATGAATGACTTAATACTAGGACTCTCAATGATACAATGTAATGAATGACTTAATACTAGGACTCTCAATGATACAATGTAATGAATGACTTAATACTAGGACTCTCAATGATACAATGTAATGAATGACTTAATACTAGGACTCAGGACTCTCAGTGATACAATGTAATGAATGACTTAATACTAGGACTCTCAATGATACAATGACTTCAATGAATGACTTAATACTAGTCTTGACTCTCAATGATAAACAATGTAATGAATGACTTAATACTAGGAACAGACTGTAATCTCAATGACACGATTATTTTAACAATCTAAGAAACATAAACAAAGTCAACTCTCTTAACAGAATCTAATCTAGGACTCTAATCTGAACATCTCAAATGTAATGAATCTAATCTCAAAAGCAGTTTCAAATTCATGTCCAGACACCTGACCACAAGGTAGCTACTGACAAGAGTTCTGGGTCACAAGGGAGCTAATGACATACTACATCCATTCTGGCATGCACTAGGAAACTATTATTTCATTAGACCTTTCCTCATGTGAGCAGCCAGGTCTAGTCTATTGTATCAGACCAGATTAATAATTAGTCCACTCTTGTATTTGGCCTCAAATAGTTGCTGGTGGTTTTCAGACCAGTAATTAGTCTCTTGTATTTGCCTCAAATAGACTGGTGGTCTACTGTTCAGACCAGATTAATAATTAGTCCACTCTGTGTTTTGGCCTCAAATAGTTCTGGTGGTCTATTGTTGATTAATAATTAGTCCACTCTTGTATTTGGCCTCAAATAGTGACCGCTGGTGGTCTATTGTATCAGACCGATTAATAATATAGTTTTAATCTTGTATTTGGACTCAAACAACTATTGTATCAGACCAGATTAATAATTAGTCCACTCTTGTATTTGGCCTCAAATAGTTGCTGGTGGTCTATTGTATCAGACCAGATTAATAATTAGTCCACTCTTGTATTTGGCCTCAAATAGTTGCTGGTGGTCTATTGTATCAGACCAGATTAATAATTAGTCCACTCTTGTATTTGGCCTCAAATAGTTGCTGGTGGTCTATTGTATCAGACCAGATTAATAATTAGTCAACTCTTGTATTTGGCCTCAAATAGTTGCTGGTGGTCTATTGTATCAGACCAGATTAATAATTAGTCAACTCTTGTATTTGGCCTCAAATAGTTGCTGGTGGTCTATTGTATCAGACCAGATTAATAATTAGTCCACTCTTGTATTTGGCCTCAAATAGTTGCTGGTGGTCTATTGTATCAGACCAGATTAATAATTAGTCCACTCTTGTATTTGGCCTCAAATAGTTGCTGGTGGTCTATTGTATCAGACCAGATTAATAATTAGTCCACTCTTGTATTTGGCCTCAAATAGTTGCTGGTGGTCTATTGTATCAGACCAGATTAATAATTAGTCCACTCTTGTATTTGGCCTCAAATAGTTGCTGGTGGTCTATTGTATCAGACCAGATTAATAATTAGTCCACTCTTGTATTTGGCCTCAAATAGTTGCTGGTGGTCTATTGTATCAGACCAGATTAATAATTAGTCAACTCTTGTATTTGGCCTCAAATAGTTGCTGGTGGTCTATTGTATCAGACCAGATTAATAATTAGTCAACTCTTGTATTTGGCCTCAAATAGTTGCTGGTGGTCTATTGTATCAGACCAGATTAATAATTAGTCAACTCTTGTATTTGGCCTCAAATAGTTGCTGGTGGTCTATTGTATCAGACCAGATTAATAATTAGTCAACTCTTGTATTTGGCCTCAAATAGTTGCTGGTGGTCTATTGTATCAGACCAGATTAATAATTAGTCAACTCTTGTATTTGGCCTCAAATAGTTGCTGGTGGTCTATTGTATCAGACCAGATTAATAATTAGTCCACTCTTGTATTTGGCCTCAAATAGTTGCTGGTGGTCTATTGTATCAGACCAGATTAATAATTAGTCCACTCTTGTATTTGGCCTCAAATAGTTGCTGGTGGTCTATTGTATCATACCAGATTAATAATTAGTCCACTCTTGTATTTGGCCTCAAATAGTTGCTGGTGGTCTATTGTATCAGACCAGATTAATAATTAGTCCACTCTTGTATTTGGCCTCAAATAGTTGCTGGTGGTCTATTGTATCAGACCAGATTAATAATTAGTCCACTCTTGTATTTGGCCTCAAATAGTTGCTGGTGGTCTATTGTATCAGACCAGATTAATAATTAGTCCACTCTTGTATTTGGCCTCAAATAGTTGCTGGTGGTCTATTGTATCAGACCAGATTAATAATTAGTCAACTCTTGTATTTGGCCTCAAATAGTTGCTGGTGGTCTATGAGAAGACAATCAACAAATATGGCTACTGATCCCTCTGGCATGTTGTAAGAGGTGACTAAAATGAGGTTGTGCATGGTGCTAGCAACCTCATCATGTAAAACAAAAACTACTACAGAAAGGGTACATGAACACTCAGGTGACGGTTCATGTAAGGGGACAAGTTGTAATGGTGACCCCATGCTCCACAAAGAGCAGACAGGGAAACAAACAAATGTACCGGCTCACTACCGTACAACCAACAGGGAAACAAACAAATGTACTGACTCACTACCGTACAACAAACAGGGAAACAAACAAATGTACCAAATCACTACTGTACAACCAACAGGGAAACAAACAAATGTACCGACTCGCTACCGTACAACCAACAGGGAAACAAACAAATGTACCGACTCACTACTGTACAACCAACAGGGAAACAAACAAATGTACCGACTAGCTACCGTACAACCAACAGAGAAACAAACAAATGTACCGACTAGCTACCGTACAACCAACAGGGAAACAAACAAATGTACGGACTCACTACTGTACAACCAACAGGGAAACAAACAAATGTACCGACTCACTACCGTACAACAAACAGGGAAACAAACAAATGTACCGACTCACTACCGTACAACCAACAGGGAAACAAACAAATGTACCGATTCACTACTGTACAACAAACAGGGAAACAAACAAATGTACCGACTCACTACCATACAACCAACAGGGAAACAAACAAATGTACCGACTCACTACCGTACAACCAACAGGGAAATAAACACATGTACCGACTCACTACCGTACAACCAACAGGGAAACAAACAAATGCACCGACTCGCTACCGTAGAACCAACAGGGAAACAAACAAATGTACTGACTCACTACCGTACAACCAACAGGGAAACAAACAAATGTACTGACTCACTACCATACAACCAACAGGGAAACAAACAAATGTACTGACTCACTACCGTACAACCAACAGGGAAACTAACAAATGTACCGACTCACTACCGTACAACCAACAGGGAAACAAACAAATGTACCGACTCACTACCGTACAACCAACAGGGAAACAAACAAATGTACAGACTCACTACCGTACAACCAACAGGGAAACAAACAAATGTACCGACTCACTACTGTACAACCAACAGGGAAACAAACAAATGTACCGACTCACTACCGTACAACCAACAGGGAAACAAACAAATGTACCGACTCACTACTGTACAACCAACAGGGAAACAAACAAATGTACCGACTCACTACCGTACAACCAACAGGGAAACAAACAAATGTACCGACTCACTACTGTACAACCAACAGGGAAACAAACAAATGTACCGACTCACTACCGTACAGGGGAAACAAACAAATGTACCAACTCACTACTGTACAACCAACAGGGAAACAAACAAATGTACCGACTCACTACCGTACAACCAACAGGGAAACAAACAAATGTACCAACTCACTACCGTACAACCAACAGGGAAACAAACAAATGTACCGACTCACTACTGTACAACCAACAGGGAAACAAACAAATGTACCGACTCACTACCGTACAACCAACAGGGAAACAAACAAATGTACCGACTCACTACCGTACAACCAACAGGGAAACAAACAAATGTACCGACTCACTAATGTACAACCAACAGGGAAACAAACAAATGTACCGACTCACTACTGTACAACCAACAGGGAAACAAACAAATGTACCGACTCACTACCGTACAACCAACAGGGAAACAAACAAATGTACCAACTCACTACCGTACAACCAACAGGGAAACAAACAAATGTACCGACTCACTACTGTACAACCAACCGCTGCTCTACACCAGCTTGCTCTAGCCTGGCTCTTAGCCAAGATGTCCAACCTCAAACATGGAAACAGAAGATACTGACTTTCACCTGATGACTAATATTCTCTACAAGAGATTGTCAAACTAGCTCAAGTAGACATTCACTCATCCTGTGGAGTACACGTCTTCAGTAAATAAAACCATCCTGTCCCCTTACCATCCATTCAAGTCTTTCAATGTTTTCTTTATCCCCTTCATGTCTAGGACTAATTCTCTTCTCCCAGTTTTTGTGTGTGTCCTCCCTCAATTTCTCTTAACACTGTGATTCCAGAACAAGGATTATCTTGTTATGCTATCAGCTGGTTTTCTCAACATGTGTCCCATCCAACATAGGCATCTTCTCCTCATATCTTGTTTCCACATAGATTTATCTCATTCTGCCTATCATAGATTTATCTCATTCTGTCTATCAGTTCCACATTGGTGATCTTGTCGTACCATTTCAATCGTTCTATTCTGTGCTGGTACCTATTTATGAAAGTCTGTATCTTAAAAGTACAAACAGAAAAGCAAACTATTCTGTAAAAATGTATACAGAACAGGAACACCAGCAAGGACCACTTATTGTTTGCCTGTATTCTGGTTCAGCATTTATGTTTAAAGAAAAGGACATGGACAAACAAATTTGTTTTGTAACACACAAAATCAAAGCCAGTAATTTGCTCTTGAAATCTACACACCTTGGGCTTGGGCATTTGTGATCATCCTGGTAGAAGTGATGCCTGTGTTTGAAAATGGGAACAAAAGACAAGCAGTTACAAGCAGACGTCTATCACTTAACTCACACATGATCAAAATTACTGACACAAATACAGAGTGCCTGAAAACATACCTTTATGTGTGTGTAATATTTATTTATCCATTTAAGGCATGCTAACTTCCCCAGGTTAATTTACAAATGGATTCCAATAAGATGTACATGTTTTTTGTTGTTTTTTTTTTAAGAGATATTATGCATCAAAATTATCATGTACGTTTTAAGGGACCTTTTTTTTTCCAATTAGAAAACGTTTTGTTCATGCCTTTGTAACAATAATGTAAACAATTTTGATGGGGAAACATTCAAATTCATTAGCATGACAAAACGAGCATTTCAACTGCGTGTAGCAGCTGGAAGGTTTTCAGCAACCTTTTTAAGAATCAACCCAATTCAACAGGTCTACAGGATGGGGGGGGAAAGGTGGCACTGTAACAAATGTTGACCAAAAATAGGGGCACGTAAGTTATGAATGTTAGTCCTTCTGGTTGTTGACAAATCTGTATTTATCTGCCAAAGTTAAAAAAAACTAAAATATATATAAAACACATACAACAATACTGCAACATTTACAATGAAGAAAAATAAATATAACAGACAAAAAACAGGTGTTATTCTTTGACACAATATTGATAAATGGTAAAAGAAGCAACAACAAAATATAATATTATATTATTGTAATACACAATAATTTACACCAAACTACAAATATCATGGATAAAGTGAGAAGAAAAGACATCACATCTGACAATAATGCTTTTGAAGAAATCAAGGGAAAACACAGGCTAGAAACCAGGGTTGTGGAGTCTGCCAAAAGATTTTCTGGCTCCTGAAATTTAAAAAAATCCTAGTTTTTTTTACTAGTCATAAAATTCGGAGTCGGGGTCCAGACATTTTTCACAGACTCCAACTCCACAGCCCTGCTAAGAACAAGACAGGAAAATGGGGAGCTATTCACAAACTTTTGTACTTCAAATCACCTGCCTACTAGAGGACAGGAGCAAGCATGTTTCCACATAAAAAAAATACACAAAGCAACATGGATGCTACCACACCACAGAAAATCAGATTGATCATATATGCGTAAACAAGAAATTTAGATCACTTTGGTATGACATAAAGGTATGTAGAGGAGCAGACATGGATCATCTTCTGTTAACCAAAATAAACATGATACTCAAGAGATATACAATAGTACATGGTTACAGACAACAGTTTCATGTAGGACATACAAGAAATCAAGAAACAAGACAAATTTACAGTCACAATATCCAACAAGTAGCAAGTGCTCCAACAGCTGGAAGAAGTAGTGAACACACAAGACCACTGGCAACAGATAAAGAGTATATGGCATGAGACACATGAAGAAGTACTGGAAAAAAAGAGAATACCAGCAAAAAGCAATGGATAACAGCAGAAACAATCATTAAGACAAAAGTCAGAAGTAACAAAAAAAATGCAGATTTAAACAGAAGCAAAACCAGAAGCTCCAAAGCTAAGGCTCAAGAAGTGAACATGGCGGTAAGAAGAAACATCAAAAGAGACAAAAGGACATATACTAAGGAGTTGGCAAGAGAGCCACAGGAAGCTGCAGCCAAAGGAAATATGAGAGACCTGTACAACATCACAAAGAAGTTAACAGGAAAATACAAGCAAGCAAATTGCCTCATCAAAGATAAGAATGGAAAATTGCTTAGTAATATGTGACAGCAAATGAAGAGGTGGGCAGAACACTGTGAGAAACTTCTTGATAGACAAGGTCCATAAAATCCTCCAGGCATCCAGCCAACTGAAGAAAATCTAAAAGTCAATTGTGAATGACCAACCAAGGGAAAAATAAAGAAAGTCATAGAGCTTCTGCAAGATGGAAAAGCAGCTGGCTCAGATGGCATTCCTGCAGAGGCCATCAAAACAGATACTGACACCCCTGCAGAGATACTATACAATTATTTGGAAAAGTATGGAAGACAGAAGAAATAACAGCAGAATGGATGAAAGATCTAGTCAAGTTGCTAAAGAAGGGAGATTTACAAGAGTGCACAAATTACAGATGAATAATATTACTATCAGTGTCAGGAAAAGTATTAAACAGGATCATCCTAGAGAGATTAAAAGAATCCTTAGTTAGACAACTGAGAGATGAACAAGCAGGTTCCATGCAGAACAAATCCTGTACAGACCAGTTAGCCACATTGAGAATAATAGTAGAACAAAGTCTCATGCATACACAGATGGATCAGCGACTAATGCAACAGAAGAAGGGGGTGGAGGAGTCTTCCTGAGCTTAAGCAATGGCACAAACAAAAAGATAGCAGTTGCAACAGGGAAATCTTCAAGTAACTTCAGAGTAGAGGCAGAGGCCTTAAAAACTGCAACAGAAATTCTAATGACAGAAGAAAGCTCAGAGAGACCAGTAGCTATCTTCTCAGATGCGCTGTCAGTGATTACAATGCTGAAAAGTCAAAGTAATGCTGAACTGGATGACCTAAGAGTAACACTGCACAGACTATGTCAGCAATACACAAGAGTCGTGATACAGTGGATACCTTCTCACTGCAACATCCCTGGAAATGAAGAGGCTGACAGATTGGCAAAGGAAGGGGGAAAGCTTCCTCAACTTGACACAAATATAACTTATGAGGAGGCCAAGAGTTTTATCAAGCGCAGATACAGGCACAAGTGGGAAGAAGAGCATCTAGGCCACACAAAAAATGATCCGTATTACCAGCTCAGCTGAAGTGAACAAGTGGTAATCTACAGACTTCGCACAGGTCATAACAGATTGAGATACCATCTATTCAACAAATTAAAGATAGGAACTACTGATGAGTGTGACTGTGGCACCGATAAAATGACTGCCAAACATCTGCTTCAAAGGTGCCCAACATATGAGGAAAAGAGAAAACGCATATGGCCATCACCAGTACCATTCCTGGAGAAAATCTACGGAGATATCAACAGCCTCAGGCTGACCACTGCTTTCTTTGAACTTATTCAAGTTGACATCTGAGGGTGAACGAAGAAGAAGAACAAAGTCTGGAATGAAACTATGTCCCGTTAACCTTTAATTAGATGCAAGACAGACAAAAGGAGAGCACTTGACGAGAGGTCACAGCAAGTAGATCTGAAAATACACAGTGAGACAACAAAGATGATGAGAATAAATGCAGGAAACGATAACAGAACTGAACTTGAAGAAAGATCGCTACATGACGTAGAATCATACATACACCTTGGCAGTAATACAGACACTGGTGGAGGGACTGACAAGGATATCAAAATAAGAATACAATGTTACAAGAGCTTTCACTGCATGGCAAAATAAATGATGATCATAAGAAATTAAGTGCAACAAAAAAATCAGAATCTTCAATTCACATGTCAAGCCAGTCCTACTATATGGCTCTGTCAAGTCAGTCCTACTATATGGCTCTGTCAAGTCAGTCATACTACGAGGGAAGGTCAAAAAGAAATGCCTCCTATTTTTTATGTATGTAAATACTGCATTGGTGTGCAATTTGTAAATTTAGCAGGATTCCTCAAACACTCTTCTGCACTGTATAGCATTACCAACCTGTTTCGGTAACAGGTGGCACCACTTGTAACAGTTTAAAAATGGCTGCCAAAGACGTTCGGTTAAAACAACGTTATGTCATAGAATTCCTCAATGCTGAAGGAAAATCATAGCCATCAACCTCCTGCACCGTTACGAAACTGAAGGAGATGGGTTTTTATCGAATATTGTGACAGGTGATGAGACTTGGGTTCATTTTTTTTTACCAGAATCCAAGAGGCAGTCAATGGAATGGTATCACACATCGAAGACAAGAAAGAAGCAAATCCTGGGTGAGCCACTCATGTCTGTTGTTTTTCTGTTGTCTGGTGTTCTACTTCTTTATTTCCTGCGAGTGCCTGATAACATACCTTTATATTTGTTTCATATTAATTTACTGTTTACAGGCCTCAGGTTTCCCTCCCTAATTTGTAATAAATGTTTGTACAATACCAAACCTACCCACTATCCTGTTCTCACTGTTCTAGTCTACTATCATTTACTGGACACAGTATTAAGGTCCTAAGGGTCTTGTTGGATTCGGCCTATACTGCTTGATAGAAATACAACAGAAGTGATTGCGTCATTAATAGGCTGAACTGCCCATGGAGGACTTCTGGTGTCGTGTATTGTGGTTCGCACTATTGACCTGCCATTGAAACATCATTTTTTGATGATGCGTAGATGGCAGAGCGGATAGTGTGGTGGATCGTCGCTTGCATGGCTAGGCGGGGATTCGCTTTGTCGCGCCACGGAAGGTCCTGGGAATCCGGGGTCCAGTGTTCAAATCCTGGGTAAGCACCCCCCCACTCATGTCTTGTTGTTTTTTCTGTTGATAGAGATTGTTTTTCATTTAGGATTCTGTTTTTTGTTTCTACTTTCATCATTTTTTATTTCCTGCGAGTGCCTGATAACATACCTTTACTATTTTTGTTTCATATTAATTTTACTGTTTACAGATCAGAGAAATGCATCTAATGTTGCACGATAATTGCCAGGCCACACACCGCTATAAACGCTACATTGCTATGCGGATTGCAGAATTTGGCTGAGATCAATAGTATTACCACATCCCCCTTAAGTCCCGATCTTGCACCTTCTGATTCAGCTGTTTGGGCGCCACCTGTCTAGAAGATCTGTGCGGACTCACCTTTGAGGACACGAGTTCCCTTAACGCGCCGTACCAGTTTGTTACACAACTCCTTAACTCCGGGGTCTCTCACATGTGAAGAAGATGGACTAAACTAGTCTACTATAACATTTTTACTGGACACAGTCATATATGGAATTTTATCTGGTTCCTAAAAAATTTGAGGGCACTTACTTTTTGACCGTCCCCGTTATATGTTATTGGTCATACTTATATGGCTCTGTTCAGTCCCTATTTGGCTACTGTCTTACTATTTTGGCTCTGAAACCCATAGGAGAAGATTTTAAAACAACAAAAAAAAACAACAACACAAAAACAAAAAAGCTAAACCGTCGATTGCCATTATGGATGCTTGAGTTAGGAACTATACTCGGATTTAGAGAGTTATGGTACCGCCAGACGATCACCAGATTGAACCGACGGATCACAGTGAGATGGAGGTTGTGATTGAGAAGTGAAATAAGCACATGGTGATGTGTAGAGACGCAGTAGTATTTTGTGGTTCGCACTATTGACCTCAAGCTAGACAGTCCTTGTTTTGAGAGGCACACATCATTTTTTGATGGAACTGCGTGCTACTTGGACAGTGAACGATGGAGCAGATGGCTGGATAGTGTGTACATTTCGCTTTGCTTTTTTGGCTGGCTTAGGGAGCGGGGTTATTTAAACCTTGTGGGAGAAATGGCTGTCCGCACGGAAGTAAGGTCCTTGTGGTGTTCATAAAATCCTTGGGTTCTGGGTATTACACTCATACTCATAGGTCCCCTGTCTAGTGTATGTTGGAAAATTTCTGTTTGTCAGTTTTGTGTGTTACTACTTATTTATAAACTTTCCTGCTGAGTAGTGCCTGGATGAAACAGTGGATAACACCTTCAGTATATTTGGGTTTCATATTAATCTTTGCAAACAATACTGTATTTACAGGCCTCAGTCAGGTTTTGAAGAACAATGTAACCAACATGCACGTATAGTGGTTACTCCCTGCAGATCACGTGTGTATTTGTAACTAAATGTACACTTGTTTGTACAATACCACTTGTGAATTGCAACCTACCCATGACTGCTATCCTGTTCAGCACTTTACCTATTACACTGTTCTAGTCATCTACTATCATTCACAAAACAAATTATACTGTCTGCCGCACACATCAGCAATATGATTAAAAATATTAAGGTCCTATCTAAGGGTAAGACCCCCTTGAACTTGGATGATCCTTGAAGGTTGAGAAACACCAATTAATGGACTTGCTGATGGTGATAGAACAGTACAACTTGAAGAGTGATGCCTTGACAATTTTTTGTCCATGCCAAAACAATGGTTGTCAATTCTAATATTTATTGATCTTTCATAGAGGTTCTATGGTGTAGAAACATGTACAGGACATTAGCCTTTATGGAAGTGTGTGAGTGTATTTGCTGATTCAATGAATTTATAGAACATTAGCAAACGTGGACATATTAGCCCTATAAGTATATGTGCTACAAACATTCTATGGTATAAAAGCAAATACGGACACACATAAGTATCTGTGGTATAATCATTCTATGTTACAGAAATAACTACAGACAGACTAGCCATACTGGAGTACAAAGTAATGGTAGTCCCACTGCAGAAAGTGCTTAGGGGATTAAGTGTTAGAGACTTCACCATACTAGGTCCAGGTTTTTTTTATAAGGTGGGGTGATCAGTTCCCTTCCTCGCTGCCTTTGCCTTCCCCACCTCAAGAACAGAGTCAGGTACACATTTACAGTAGGATAAACTGGAGCTACCACGTTTTAATCTCAGGACCAGACAAGTGTGCAGCAAGAGAAAAGCGCTCTAAACGCTAAGCCAATCGGATGCTCTTACTGAAGTATCTCTCTGAAAAAAAATATATATTTAGCACAACAAATTGTCTAACAAGAAGTGATGTTTAACAAGAAGTCAAGAACATATATTGAAGGAGGCCTTACTGTGCCCATACAAACCTTTTCAGGCATGACGTCTGCCACATGCTTCTGCAAATTTCTAATAGACACAACAGCTTGCTCTCTAATCTGCCAACTTCTCCAGTCTGGTATCCATTCTTTAACGGTATCAGAGTCAGGGATATACTGCTTCATCCACTCTGCATCAGGGATATACTCTTTCATCCACTCTATATCAGGGATGTAGCTTTTGAGTTTCTCCATTTGCTGTGAGAGTTAAGTATTCGTATGTAAGAAAAGAAAAAAAAAACCACCTTTACTTTATTTTCTTGTTGACTAAATGTTCAAATGCTTTCTTGTGTCAAAGTTTAAAATAAAACTGAAATTTAAATGAAGAAAATTATGCACCAATGCTTGTCCCTGAACCAACACCTGATACATAAAGTTACCATATTTATACAGAGAAATAATTCCTTCTTCCTTCTTCTTCCTCGTTCATCCTGAAAAGGACGTTGGTTGCGTTGTGTCTGTTTACAGCGGAGCTGCGATATCTGCGCCTTTCGGCCGGCACATCCGACTTCAGCACGGCATTTTTTGGGACCGGGTTTGCCTTCCCTCTTCGATCCCTACTCTCTCAGCCAGACTGCAGTGATGGAGCCTGTTTCCAGGACCACCACATGGAGGTGGAGTAGGGTCTTGGTCAGCTCTGGTTCACTGACCCTGACGCAAGCAGTCAAGCTATGAGTCGCTGACTGCATTCTCTATTGCTGCATCTTTGGGTCCCACAAAGGAATACAACTGTGTACATGTGATCAAGTCCTACTGACAAGCTGTCGCTTCTCCAGTGACACGGTGTGGTGTTACAGTGTGTTGTTCTGTTTTAACATGGGATGTGTTAGAAAGGTGCGACCTGTGTGCTAGCATGTATAGTTGTCTAGGTGTATGATAAAAGTCCTCACAGATCACTCACTCACTCATAAAGCAGTCAACAACTCAGGCATTCAGTCTTAAGGAACATTCTAATGAAATACAGTGCAGTCCAGATTAGCAGAAGTCACTGGGATCATCTAAAGTACGTCTACTTATCTGAAATTCTGCTTATCTGAATTCTGCTCACAGACAAAAATTTACATCAGAGTAAGAGGTAAAGCATGAAGTAATTATTTTAACCATTCAGGTAATTTAATTTTAAATTTTCATTTCTGCATCTTTTAAAGTTTTCAACAGAAATTTAACGAAGCCTAAAATATAGTGTCAAGCTAACTGCTAACAGCATAGTAGCTAGTGTCTTCTTCTCTTCTTCTTTGATCCTTAGCCGCCGACTGTCAAAGCAGTCAGCAGCAATCACACCTGGTGGCGTCTTGTAGGGCAGCAACAAACTGCTTCCACTTTGTTCAGTCCGCAGCAATCCTTCGTACAGTGCCCCAGCTCTGGTTCATTCTTTGCATCTCGGCCTCCACAGTTCTCTGCCAAGTTGTTTTTGGTCTGCCTCTTTTTCACTTTCCTTCGGGGGTCCATAGCATAGCTGTTCTGATGGCATTGGGTTCTGAGGACGTCTGCCAGCTATGATGGTAGCAAGTGTAAAAACGTTCAAATCACATTTTGGCTTAGCATTTTTGTGTACATGTACTCTGCTTGCAGCTGCTACATGGATTCTTAGAGTGATAACTAATGCAGGAGCAAGCTCGGATTGCTGTCGATTAGATCCAGATATGTGATGGCCCAGGCAAAAGCATATATGCAGGTAACCACCGACAAAAGACACCCCCTACATGAGAATGTAGCTGACATCGAAGGAGCAAGAATCAATAGGGGGATGTCATGGATGGCACATGCAGAGGCAACGATTGGTCAGGTGGCCAGGGTTGAAAATGTATCTAAAGGGGAAGAGTGGAGTAAGTCAGGGGAGAACTGGATAAACTACCAGCAGGTCATCTAAAGCCTTGGCAGAGAGTGCAGATCTTGGGGCAATGGAAAAGCAGAGCTGGAGATTAATCAGCTGATAAGTGATCATGCTGGGGATGATGACGCCACTGTGTACACTGATGGATCTGTAGTGTGTGGTGAGAAATCAGGATGGGGCTTCTCTGCGAGAATAAAGGGCAGGATCGTCGTTGAACAGAGTGGAGCCTACATGACAACCTCCAGCATGAGAATGGAGGTAGAGGCAGTTACTGCAGCACTGAGGTGGCTGTCTGAAACTCCATCAACCAGGGCAGTAATATTGTCAGACTCTCAAGCCATGCTTCGGAAAGTTCAAAACGGCTGGCTGCGACAGGAATGGGAAAACATTAACAGAATCCTCAAGTCTGAAGAACTGGTGTGGATCTACTGTCCTGGTCATGCAGGGGTATGTGGCAATGAGAGAGCTGACAGACTGGCCATAGTGGGGACACTGGACATGGATATGGGAAAGATACTAAGGGCTATTAATGATCGCCTGCTGGATAATGACACTGCAATGGATGAATCAACAAGGCTGAGGATGTTGGAGTTTGGCATCAAACGTGGGACTAGCATAAATGGACGTGAGAGAGGATGCATGTACAACCAGCGTGCTACAGGTACAATTAGCATTCATACTCGTCATTTGCTGAGGGAGACTGAGCACCTATGGGTTTGCCCGGAGTGCAGTGAGGTCGATTCTGATTAACAATAACAGTAACTAATGCAGGACAAGTAAGCAGATGTAATAGGTACTGCCCCATGACCTAGGGACTTTTCTGTTGTCTGGTGTGTTCCTTCCTTCTGTCTTACGAGTGTCTGCCAAATACTGGTTTATGTCTGACTATTGACAGGCCTCGGGTTTCATTCTTTGTTTATCTTGAATCTCAAACGTGTAGTCCTGTTGCTGTCAGAATTTAAAGCAAGCTCTTTTCTTGCAAACTGAGTTGAACCAGTGTTCGCTCAGTTGGCCTGACGATTATGTACATGCTGGATTAATGAATGTTAGCGTTGTAATCTACTGACGGAAGCTCAGATGTTTATTAATCTGTTATAACCTGTCCACAAACATTATGTACGGCCATCTAGTATTGTAACTTAGGCGATGAAGGCAGAACTTCTACTGATGCGGGCCCTAATCTGAGTTGGGACAGAAATATTACTTCGACTTATCCGAAAATTGTAGTTATCAGATTTTGACTTAACTTGAGTTTTTTTTTTTACAAAGTCAAAGAAGATATTTGTCAGGACCTTCAGAAATGCTTATACTTAATTTGATTTAAGCGAGTTACGTGGATAGCACTGTATTTTCTGAACATTGGAATTACCATATAAATGGAGATAAAGCAGTGTACCACTGAACATATCATACTGATACAGTGGAGAGCAAATTAATGAATAACATATATTCCAGCTTCTGAACTACTGAAGCTATCATGCACTTAACAAATAAATGATCCCATTTGTAAAACTACCATTCTCTACTCCTTCTCTGTTCAGAAGAAGAGACCATGGCCAGCTCACTCAAAACCCAGCTAGCAACTCTCTAACTCAATGTCCCCTGAAACTCAATTCATAATGTCCCCTGAAACTCAATTCATAATGTCCCCTGAAACTCAATCATGAAAAACTCATTCATTCTCATGTGATTTTCGATGACAACATTTATACCCAAGATGCTAACTCACAATCTAGATAATTAAATGCGTTGTTAGGCCTGAACAGTATTCATCCAAGCATACAAAACAAAGGATCCCGTTACACGCCCATTGAGGCATATTGGGAATATGGTGTTAGGCCCATATTTTCTTGATCATCGGCACGCTAGGGGTGATGTGGTCAGCATCACGCCGGCCGCCTTAACCTTCCCAGAGTTGCTCTGGTACCCAATTGGGGCTGGGTCGACCCAGGAGCCGTTTGTGGCCTAAAAAAATCCCACCTCATCTGGGGATCGAACCATAGAGCTAGGAAGCCAGTGCACTAACCACTATGCTACCGCGGCTCCCTACAAAACAAACAACAGATATTTCACACAAGAGACCTTTCCATTCTTCACCCTAACAACACACAATCATCATCATCATCATGTGACACCTATCTAGATAAGCCAACAAACACAGAAATATAATCACACAGATGAGGAAACAAGAATTACATTTTCAGATATGTACTGATGACAAAAGAGGTGTATTATCATTCTGCTTCCTCTGTAGAATAGGCCATCAATCAGCTTATGTCAAACTCTTCAGTCCTGTACCGTCCACTTAAGTTCCTTTTTTTATCTTTTCTATAAATAAAATTTTGCCTCGTTTTGGCAAGGCGGTCCCGTTCAACCTAGTCGGTTATATTAGGGCGCATGTCCAAATATAAAAGACCTTCAAGTCTTGAAAAATTAAGTTCCTTCCAATGACATCTTTACCATTCTTGATAAAGGACCTTTTTCCATATGGGATGGCTATGTTGAATTAAATTGTTCTCTTTCCAGACAACCTGCCTAAGGAACATTCTTTGAATTTTCTGGCCGAATACCATCACCAACCAAAAACTGATAACTTGGAGCCACCAAGAAGACATGCGCACCATCTTAGCGGGTAGATGCTGAAATTGGGTTGGCCACGTCGTCAGAAGAGATCCTGACACCATCCTCAGAACTACCATGTGTTGAGAGCTCTGTGGCTCTGGATGTTGTAGAAATTAGATATAATCTTTGAGCTCTCTCCGGGTTCATACTTTCCTTGTTGCAAACGTCTCGAATACGATTATTACTTAACTGCTTATACATCTGAAGTCAATCGTCTTGGTCTGATAACGAGAACTGGTTGTGAACACAACATTAACATGTTAACCTGATTCAACTTTACCGAGAAGTCTGTAACAACTGGCAAACAGTTCTTCACAATTTATTAAGACGATACTCAAGGTGATCATGACAGTTCAAGATATACATACGATCATATACAGGCACACAGCTCCCAGCCAAGTTTCATATTCAATCAAGACGTTTAAACCAGGCCCATATTTACGTACGGTCAGTTGACTACTGACCTGAATGGCTAGAAATTCCACTAGTCAGAAATACATCAATCTGCCTCAACGGCGAACAGAGAACATCCAGTTCTCTAACAGTGCATTTAATACTCTGCCTCCAAGGCTTGCACAATTACAAGCAGTTCCCTAACTGGAACACATCCATCGGCCACTATGGCTGATACTACAGAACACTACGTCCTTAGACGGTAAACACATACGTCTGCTAGGGAGCCGCGGTAGCATAGTGGTTAGTGCACTGGCTTCCTAGCGCAGTGGTCTATGGTTCGATCCCCAGATGAGGCGGGAATTTTTTAGGCCACAAACGGCTCCTCGGTCGACCCAGCCCCAAATGGGTACCAGAGCAACTCTGGGAAGCTTAAGGCGGCCGGCGTGATGCCGACCACATCACCCCTCGTGTGCCGACGGTCAAGATAATATGTGCCTAACACCATATTCCCAATATGCCTCAATGGGCGTGTAACGGGTTCCTTTACTTTCATACGTCTGCCTTCAAGGCCAACACTCTGGAAAAGAACCCAGGGCAACCCCTGCCATGTCACACTTCACAACGCATCTCATATTTTCACTATCTTTTATGGGAGTGCTCTGCGGTGCAAAACTACAACCCTGATTACTAAAATGTAATCTGCTCAGCACCGCACAGCAGATCCCAACACCATGCTATGGACTCCAGAAGGAAAGCGAAAGCAAGGACAGCCAAAAGCCACCTGGTGGAGAACTGTGGAGCATGAACCAGAAATGGGGCACCCCACAAAGGATGGCTGTCACTTCAGCAAAGTGAAGACAGTTTGTTGCTGCCCAACAGGGTGCCACCAGGCGTGATGGTCACTGATTGCTTTGTCAGTCAGCGGCCAAGAACCAAAGAAGAAGATGCTGAATTATATGATTTATTTCGGATGAATTATGTTCCGGATTGAAATTTTTGTGGCTTCAAGTTTTAACAGGAAGGTGGTAGTTAACTCCAAGCTCAACCCCCAAGTCATCTCTAATGACATGAATAGAGGTTACCATTCTTTGCCTCCCTTTCAGGTCCCAGTTCATAAGGTGCATGAGAGCTCAAAGAAAAAAAACAATTTGTTGTCTACTCTTGTTAGACTAAAGCACAATAGTCTATTTATTTCCTCTTCTAACCGTTTAATTTTTCTCATTGTTCTTTTATTTTATTTGATGTCGCTGCCGTTATTCCTGAATTCTATAATGGAATACCCAGCAAGAACATGTTTTTTTTACAGTAAAGAGCAGTCTAGCCCTACATAAAAAGCTTTTAATGACAACAGGAAAAAACAGAGAAATTTAGAAAGTGAAGACAAACTGGGAGAACAGATAACCGATTCATATTACGGAACAGGGAGAAATCAAGAGATGAACATGGAGAACATCATGAGAAACATAGGAAGACTAAGAGAAAAGATAACATATATATATATATATATTAAAGCACAGGGAGATATCAAGAGAGGAACTGGCGGGGAACATCAACAAATCTAAATCTGTGGTAACCTGACTGCCCATGAATCAGTTAATATTGATGATCATCAGATGTTCACTATAAAAACAAAAGACAATTTTTAAAAAAAACTACTATGTGTATATCTTTGGAAGGGTAAGAGTGCACATGAAGTGAACACCTATACTTCACAGGGAGATTAAGGATAATGATGATGATGTGTGTATATCTGATACAGGGCAAGGTGATATTCAATGGTAAATACCTGACTAGCAGCATAGCCTCCACTAGCACCACCAAATAAGACTAGGTATCGGATCCTCAGAAACCTGCCCAGCCCTCCAACAATCCGAATTAGGGTTGTTATCTCGCGAAAGCTGCTGGCCTTGACTGTTCCATCCGACTCTAGTAGTAACCTTGGTCTTACTCTTCTCCCATCAACCCCCAGGCTGTGGAACTGACGGACATGAAGTCTGGCCAACTGTGTGGGTGTTAACACATTAATGCGTGTTGGTGCTGTCACTGGCACAAGAGACGTCCCATTTGAAGAAGCTGCAGCTTGGCCGCGGATTTTCTGTAACTGCACAACAGATATAAGAAAACGTCCAGGTTCCCGTGGAAACAGATGTTCACATATTGGGCTGAAAAAAATAGTAGGTCATCTTGTAAGAGATTCCAAAACTTATATATATATGCCTACCAAATACCATGCACTATTAAAACAGTGATAATACATTTTTTTTTTAAAGAGCACTGCAAGATGAGATATTCTGATCATCAAAACCAAACACCATTCCCCTACTCAGACGAGTGTTTTGGCCTTTGTGAACTTCTGGAGATTCTGGGATAGATGCTGGGTCCTGACCCACAAGCGGACCATGGGCCAATTTATTTAAACAAAGAATCAGCCAGGCTTTTATTTCTTTTACAATGTTGAGTCAGGCCAGGTGGGCCTAATCTATTACGCAAGTGCAGCTGTTCTACTCGTGGCACTGGGCATAGTATGCATTTGTCCGTGACAGCCAGACATGCTTGTTGTCAATACATGGCATGTGATCTCTACATGCCAGCTGGGCTCAGTATGCCATTGCAATAAGTAAATATTCTCAAATATCTGGGAATGATAATAACATCAGATGGAAGATCACCTAAGTGGTGAAGATTAGAAAGCTCAGCATTCAATAAAATAACAAGTATTTTATGCAACAAAGCTTTGTCAATGGAAGTCAGAGAACTATTTCAGTGTTATATAGAGCCAATTCTGACACATGGAAGTGAGTCATGGACAATTGAAAGATAAAGTGGAAAATCAAAAGATGTGGTTATATTTAAAATACTATGGACCTCCTCCTCCTCAAGTACCATTCCTAGTGGCGTAGGAGATCATGTCTCTCCACAACTTCCTGTCTCCAGTACAATTTATCAATTCTGCTGTTGACTTCTTTCCAGAGCCACGATGTCAAACTGTCCAGTATTTGCTCTCTTTGTCTTCCCCTATCTCTTTTTCCTTCAATCTTACCTGTTGTTACGATATATTCCAGCTTTCCTCTTCTCATAACATGCCCAAAAGATGTGGATTGCTTCTTTCTAACTTGTGAAATAAGTTTCCTTTGTGCGTTGGCCTCTTTCAGGACATCCTCATCACTCTTTTTGGCTGTCCATGGTATTTTTAACATTCTTCTGTAAAACCACATCTCTGTGGCCTCTAGTGCCGTCCCTACTTGTTTACTAATTGTCCATGACTCACTCCCATGTGTCAGGATTGGTTCTATATAACACTGAAGAACTCTATGAACCATAGAAGAGTAATGAGAATGTCCTGAAAGAAGCCAGATGCAAGGAATGCTTTTACCTCATATTAAAAGGAAGCAGTCCACTTTATTTGGACTCACTGTGAGAAGAGAAAAGCTGAAATATATTATGGCTGCAAAGATGATTAAAGAAAAAGAGATAAGGGGACAAAACTGGACAGTTTGACATGGGCAGACGTCAACAACAGAAATGATAAACATCACTGGATACAGAAAGTGGTGGAGATACATGATCATGTTCACCAGTTAGCACAGTACATGAAGAAGAGGGTACCATTAGTAAAAATACTAGCTCAGAACCATCTCTAAATACTTACTTAGTCGTTCCTCTTCTACCGTGAGGTGTTGAGGTTTGTAAGAGAGAGCGCCGTACTATTCTATCGGCTGTCTTCCTCCTGGCTTGGTTCCATTCTAGCCCTCGGTCCTTCAAAGATTGTCTAATGTTGTACTCCCAGCGGACTTTGGGTCATCCTGGAGGTCTGGATCCCTGGCTCTTAATTTCCCATGCTTGCCGATCTTCTCCCATTCTGCAGACATGGCCAAACCATCTCAGTTGGGATTGTTCTACTTGGGTCTGCAGGGGTTGGGTTTTTAGGCCTCGACGTATCGTCTGGTTGAGGACCATGTCTCTTCTTGTTACTTCAACCACCTTCCTCATTTCTGAGGTTACCATCTCTAAATGAAGACCAGAATTTTCTGTCAAAATTTTTCTACTCCTTTTACCCTCTATTATTATCCATGTCTGAGAGTCACTTAGTGTTCCTGTTAACCATTAGTGGCACCGTATTTCTTTTGTCCTGCTTTTGTCTTTACCCATGCTTCTTATTTCTGCATTACAAATTAAATTTTTCTAAAAAAAATTTCATGAATTTATATTGTGATATTACTGTATTATATTTCTTGCATAGAATAAAATTATTGAAGTGGCAGGACCAATGTGGAACTGATTACAAGAACCAGACAAGTGCCAGTGGAACAAGAGATGACAAGAACCAGACAAATGCCAGTGGAACAAGAGATGACAAGAACCAGACAAGTACCAGTGGAACAAGAGATGACAAGAACCAGACAAGTGCCAGTGGAACAAGAGATGACAAGAACCAGACAAGTGCCAGTGGAACAAGAGATGACAAGAACCAGACAAGTACCAGTGGAACAAGAGATGACAAGAACCAGACAAGTGCCAGTGGAACAAGAGATGACAAGAACCAGACAAGTGCCAGTGGAACAAGAGATGACAAGAACCAGACAAGTGCCAGTGGAACAAGAGATGACAAGAACCAGACAAGTGCCAGTGGAACAAGAGATGACAAGAACCAGACAAGTGCCAGTGGAACAAGAGATGACAAGAACCAGACAAGTGCCAGTGGAACAAGAGATGACAAGAACAAGACAAGTGCCAGTGGAACAAGAGATGACAAGAACCAGACAAGTGCCAGTGGAACAAGAGATGACAAGAACCAGACAAGTGCCAGTGGAACAAGAGATGACAAGAACTAGACAAGTGCCAGTGGAACAAGAGATGACAAGAACCAGACAAGTAAAAGTGGAACAAGAGATGACAAGAACCAGACAAGTGTCAGTTGAACAAGAGATGACAAGAAGCAGACAAGTGCCAGTGGAACAAGAGATGACAAGAACCAGACAAGTAAAAGTGGAACAAGAGATGACAAGAACAAGACAAGTGCCAGTGGAACAAGAGATGACAAGAACCAGACAAGTGCCAGTGGAACAAGAGATGACAAGAACCAGACAAGTGCCAGTGGAACAAGAGATGACAAGAACCAGACAAGTGCCAGTGGAACAAGAGATGACAAGAACTAGACAAGTGCCAGTGGAACAAGAGATGACAAGAACCAGACAAGTGCCAGTGGAACAAGAGATGACAAGAACTAGACAAGTGCCAGTGGAACAAGAGAAGAGAAGATGCTGGAGATTCCTTGACACACATTGAGGAAACCTGCTGATAGCATTACAAGGCAGTCCTTGTTCTGGAATCCCCAGGGGGTTCAGGTAGGGGACTTTGTTGTTGTTGTTGTTTAACTAGGGCTGTTAAGCTTTTTGCTCTTTTGCAACCAATACCAAGTCTACGAGTCCTTGGTATTATCTACACTGTAAATCTAGGCTTTTCCTGTGGCTTTTCTGCCACTCTGAAATGTGCTGAGTGGAAGTCATGAGCTCCAGTTTCTCCAATGGCTTGCATTTAAAGGATCATCACATCTGGTCCAAAGCTAGGAGGAAGAAGCATGTGGCATACTGTGCATTCACTGCCATCCAAGGGGGCTCTCCAGATATGCAGAGCTAAAATACTGTGCTCTGGTTCTGGGCTCTCTCAAGGAATTGTCATGTTCAACACAGAGCCACTTCTTAGCTCCCCCTGCCTATATAGGGTCCATAGTGAGATCCTCATGCATGCAGGCAACCAGGTAAAAGCCAGATTATGTCTGTGGCTCAAGTGACCCCTCCAAGCTTAGTGTGCAATGCTCGGTTCTCAACATGAGTCACCACAGGAGGAATCCCTAGAAGTGTGTAGGTAATTTCAAGAATTAATGAGGGTGTAATGAGCCACAAGAGGTTCACATCCAAATCTATATACTACAGCACTGTGCATAGCTGGTGGTCATACAAGGATGACTCCTGATATGCCTCCATGCATGTAGGGGACTGTAGACTGGAGGCTGCCATGATAGCCAGCAATGCATCATTTCACTTCAAGTTCAAATTTTAAATGTATTTTTAAAACTGCCTGAGTGTTTGTCAGACGTTATTAATTCTGAAAAAGCTCGAAACAGGGTTGGTGTTAGGTTAAGACTAGCTGTTTGACAAAGCTCAAAACAGGGTTGGGGTTAGGTTAAGGCTAGCTGTTTGACAAAGCTCAAAACAGGGTTGGTGTTAGGTTAAGGCTAGCTGTTTGACAAAGCTCAAAACAGGGTTGGGGTTAGGTTAAGGCTAGCTGTTTGACAAAGCTCAAAACAGGGTTGGTGTTAGGTTAAGGCTAGCTGTTTGACAAAGCTCAAAACAGGGTTGGTGTTAGGTTAAGACTAGCTGTTTGACAAAGCTCAAAACAGGGTTGTGGTTAGATTAAGACTAGCTGTTTGACAAAGCTTAAAACAGGGTTGGTGTTAGGTTAAGACTAGCTGTTTGACAAAGCTCAAAACAGGGTTGTGGTTAGGTTAAGGCTAGTTATAATGTAAATATAGGTAGTCAGTCTGGCAATATGGAGGACCATTATATTGCTTTCATCATATACCTGCCCTGGGTAATTGTGGTAGAGGGAGATCAAAGAACACATGGAGAAGAGAACTGGAGACAGGCATAAAAAACTCTGAGCGGATGGCACAGGACAGGAAGACCTGGTATAAGTTTGTTGAAGGCCTATGTTCCTTAGAGAGTTGAAGAGTCATGATAATATATCCTTGTATAAGAGGTTGACTACGGTATTCATCTTCATTAAAAAACAGTTTACAGGCCTACCCAAAATGAGCAGTTTCATTGCAATTATTTCCCACTTCACACAAACTGGGGGTTGAAATGAAAAAGGGTGGGGCATATTGTCTGATTTCACCCTAATGTCTATCAATCCAGGGGCCAATTAAAGCACCCACTTTGTTAAGGTTAGGACTCCCAACCCTAATCCTAACCGTAACCCTTATTACTGCATCTCGGAATTCTTATTTAAGGCTGTATCGACATGAGCAACTTAATTTGCCTCCGGGTCGATAGATATTTGGGAGAAACAGACACACGCCCCACACTTATTTCATCCCAAACTGACTAAATCCGAAAAGGAAGTCTTCACAAAGTTCCCATTACAAAACGGAGGTGGAGCTAAACCTACACTATATAGTTTTGCTAAGCAAGCCCGAACGTGTAGGCCTATATTTATCTTCAATATTTATTTGCGTTTCAATTTAGGATCTTTTAGTTGTCATGTCTTTGAATCATCAAAACAGACGTAGGCCTAGGATAACTTTCACTGACTTTTATTTAGTACAGCCACTAGGCCTAACGACTTTCTGTGACTTACCCAAAACGACCCTGCAAAGGAATCATTCTGACAGCTGTGATGCTTTAAATCTTATGACATTACAGCAAGTGTAAAAACAGACGCAGAACAACAGACGTAGAACATTATCATTGTAGAGAATGATGACACCGCGTACCCCTGTACCCTTCCATGTTTTTAATGTCATTACAAGAAAATATCCTCTTTGATTACTCCGCATTAACGTATGTGAATTATAGAAAGTTTGACAGACTGTTGATTAAATCTACAGTTGCGTAAAGATTAATGTTTAATTAATGTAATTACTTTTTTGCCAACTATATTTATAAAACTAGCATACTTTGATGAGATCGAAACAAACGTTAACCTTGGCCCTATACGTCGCAATTCAGAGAACACATGATATTTCTCTCTAGCCACCGAGACATGGAACCATACCTCCGCTCCCCTTTTAACTTCTTGTGATCTTGCGGATTTATCATAAATCTCTTCTGGTAAAAAGAAAAAAAACAATAAACTTCCATTTTCTTCAACTAGTATTTGGCGAAGTTACAGACTGAATTACAAATTAAGCTATACCCGCTTCATCCACCATTTATATAGTGGAGCGACCAGCACAAAATATCGTAAGGTATCTTAGTTCTTACCAGATAAAGAAGCCAAGAAAGGTAGATCTGATAAAAATCTAATACATGTAGGGACGAGTAAATCAGAGATTAAGAGCTTGATTACAGATTTAATAACAGATGAATGGAAAGCAGAGTGGGATAAAAATCTGAAAGGAAGACATGCATATAAGATGTTCAAGGCTCCAACAAGAAAATGTCAGATATCTAGGGAATTGAAAATTCCCAGTAATAAGAAACTTCTCACACTACAGCTGGGAAAAGGCTATTTCAGAAAAGAAGAACCTTACTGTGCAGGATGTCTTCAAGACAATAATATAGAACATTTCTTGTTAAAATGTAAGAGAACAAATGAGAATACCAATATTAGATTATTTGCAAGCATTAAACTACCTGTAAATATAGGTGCTAAGAATAGACAGACCTAGGGAACTGCATAATATAGTCAAACAATATTTAACACGAACAAATGTTAATATATAGTGGCTGGGAATGTGAAGGTCTGCTGCTGTTCTTACAATGCATATGACTTTTAACAGATGAAAGTCAATTAAATATCTGTTAAAGTCAGTTATATAACTGGAACCACCAGGCCTTTACACCCCTCCACTTTAATATTACTCTTGTTTAGAGTTTCTTCTTGATTTTGTTCGTTTTTTATATATTTTTTATTTATTTATTTAACGTATAAGCATAATGGTGATTGTCCCTATTTACAAATGTGATGCCACTTTCTCATATCTGTAGTTGTTCATATTATGTGGAATTGAAAACAATATATATCCTAATTATAACCCATCAGAGGTTGAACGGGATATTTGTCTTCATTCATTTAAAAAAAAACAGGAAGGAAACTTTTTTTTTTACACGCTTTTATTTAACTTCACTTGTATGTCACTTTCATGTCACTTTCAAATCTTGCAATCGATTTTTCAATCACTTCCAGGTGAGCAATAGTTCAGAAACTTGGCATAGTTGTGTATTTCCGGTGACAATACAATTGTCAATTATTTAATTATTTAATATTGTAATTATGACATTATGAGTAATTAAAGTTTTTCGTAAAGAAATGTAAACAAATCATGGGCCATAATCAAGTTAATTAAAAATTCAAGAGTACGTGGTGTGCTTTATTTTTTTTCTATGCGTAAAACAGGGCAGTACTCAAACAAGTGTCTAGCTAAATCAAGGGAAACAATCCAAATTATAAAATTATGAATCAAGGGAAAGTCGAGTTCGATCTCTAGATGGCTATCAAATTTAAGAAATTGATTGCACCAAATTAACAGGCACAAAGCCATGTAATATTTACACTCTAAAAGACGTGGATCGCTTAAGAAATTTTAGACCAGATTTACAATAAGTAAATATATTGTATGTCATAATTTTTCTAACACTAAAAAGAAGAAAATAAAAAATATATAAAAAATATTTTAAACACACGCTTTTACTGCACTAAAAACCCACAAATAATTTTTCAAGGAGTTTATAGCTTGCAGTAAAAAAAAAGTAACGTGAAATTGACAAAAAGCGTGGGGTGCTGATTCTGCATGAAATTAACTTCTGCTTTATACTTCATTGGACACTTATGGATAAAATATATGATAAGCACTTAGGCGCAAACCTATAGGTGCTCAGTCTCCTTCAGCAAATGTCGAAGAGTATGAATGCTAATTGTATCTGTAGCACGCTGGTTGTATATACGACGGATGCATCCTCTCTCACATCCATCTCTGCTAGTCACACGTTTGATGCCAAACTCCAACAGTCTCAGCCTTGTTGATTCATTCATTGCAGTGTCATTATCTAGCAGGCGATCATTAATTGCGGCTTGAGAGTCTGACAATATAACTGCCCTGGTTGATAGAGTTTCAGACAGCCACCTCGGTGCTGCAGTAACTGTCTCTCCCTCCATTCTCATGCTGGAAGTTGTTGTCATGTAGGCTCCACTGTGTTCAGCAACGACCCTGCCCTTTATTCTCACCACGCACTATAGACCCATCAGTGTACACAATGGCGTCATCATCCCCAGCATGAACACTTAACAGTTGATTAATCTCCAGCTCTGCTTTTTCATTACCCCAAGCTCTGCACTCTCTGCTAAGGCTAATGGTGACCTGCTGGTAGTTTATCCAGTTCTCTCCTGACTTACTCCACTCTTCCCTTTTGGATATATTTTCAACCCTGGTCACCTGACCAATCGTAGCCTCTGCCTGTGCCATTGTCGTAGATTTTTGATAGGGGAATTAAGACTTGGGTTGGTCCCTTCTGAATAGATTAGAATGAGTGATATCCACAGTGAGAGATGATAGTAGAAATAGATTTCCACGAGTGAGTTGGTAGAAATCAATAGAGGCTGTCTCTGAAATCGAGAATCTTTTCTCTCTCTCAGCCTATCTTCTACAACAGATTTAGAGGAGTCAGACAGTCTAGTGACAACACATATTAATATATATGAACGTACCACTCACGTGCACGCACACAAGTGACGACAGTTAGACGCACAGACGTGGGAAAAACTATAACAGTGATTATACAGATAATTTGGAACGAGCTGACCAACACGCTGATCACGTTTAAGAGAAATTTTAATTATCATCTAAAATTTCATCACAACACCCAAAATTACATCAAGAAACATATACACATAGTCATAAAAATCAATGAATTTCTACCAGAATGATAGACCCACAGTATAATCTTATCCCTCAAGGTATACCCACAGTCCTGTTAGAAGAAAGTGATAGCCCCAAGGAATCAAGGATACATTAGCGGTAATCTAATGATTTTCCCCTTTTAAAGGTATGAACAAACTTAGATATTAGTATGATCTATCCTAAGGAAAAGTATCTTGTTTGCAACAACAAAAAAACTTGCATAAAGAAATTACAAAGTGGGTGAAATTTAGTATACCATAAAAAAGAGTCACTCGTTCCTGCTTTCTCTCGGTTCATTCATCAGGGCCCTGTCGTGCATGTCTCACTTTCTTACCCTATAACTTGCTGTTGTTCGCCGTCTGGCGCACGTTATGACACAGTCTGTTTTATCGTTTGATGAAGCGGATACCCAGCTCTGCAGATCTTGGTTTCATCCAATTTGTCCGGGGAGCGTCCTCTTCAGGCGATAATTTTTGTTCAGATTTTTAAGTTAGTGTCACTTCATCAGTTCAGGTAAGAATTAGTGTAAGCGGGTTCACAGTGTCAGAATCACGAGGTTTCCACTACTTGGGGAAAAATGTCAGGTTTGTAACTTCGATCAAAAGGTAAAAAAGTTCTTGGTCACACCACAAGTTGACATAATTTGCGGAACGTTACTGTTTGTAATAGTTTACTTGCCACAAGGGCTGAACTGTACTTAAGTTTTCTCAGGAAGAATAAAATCTGGCACAATAGGCCCGTTATGTCATTTCACCTTTAAAGTTCTTGTAAAGATTTTACACCAAGTCTTTTAAGGAAAATGTTTTAGTTCTTCACAGATATTACTCATCAGTACTTAACGCTGGCAAAGTTTGGGTTAACCCCAGTTTTCTTCACTAAATAGAGGAAAAAACACATATAAAATAATTATACATACTATGTACTTGTTATAACTTACATTTTAAACTGCAAGCGTAGCGCTTGACTTATCGTTTAAAACTTCCCGTGAAATAAGTTATATTCACAAAATCAATCATCATGAATTAGGAATACATATGTATCCCGTCAATACTCACTGATGTAGCATTTCAGTTCTAAGTTAATTTTAAAGTATATTCTCGTCTGATTATTTAGCAGTAAAATCAAATTCATTTATAGCTGCATGATTTTAAGCTAGAAATATAATTTATTCTGCTTTCCACTGAAACACGTCACTAGAAAATAATACAGACTATATTTTAATTCTCTCTGCACAAAAGAACTAGTGAGAAATATGAAATAAGCGATTTAACACTTTAAACACTTCACAGAATACTAGATATCTAATATATAATATTTACCTCCGCACAGAACTACAGATTAATACCACGAACTAGAATCATTCAATATAATAGTAGTCTAGAACTCGGCAAAATGTTGCCCAGAAACTAAAGACTTTTCAATACACAAGATATTCTTCTAGCCTGGCGATCTGTCTGCTGCAGATTTAGGAGTACGAATGAAATCTAGTTTCAAACTCTGGTTAATATCTATCAAACAGACAAAGAGGTCCCACGTTATTTCGAAAACACGAAACAGCGCCGATCTCTCCCCTTCTCATTAACACTTTCCATAACCAGAAGACCTGCCATAAACTGCCACTTCGCGTCTTAACACCTCACTGCTAGCGAAACTGGCCCAGAGTGCCGTGACAGAGGAAAATACCAGACAAATGTCTCATTCTGCGCCGTGCAGATGTCGGTTATCACACCTCACGCCGGAGAAACGTTCGTGTCAGGTGAAAATGCTAGCCAAAAGTCTGCTCCTTTGTCTGAGATAGATGAATATTCACAGTTTCTCGTCTGACTGACATATACGTAATAGAATGCGCATCAGTATGAGAAAGAAAAACGGTAAAGTGAGAATGGGAAAGAAAATATTTAGTCGCAAACGAACGAATGCGAAAAACAGGAAAAGGATAAAGAGCGATAATAAGGTAGAGGATACGGGTAGAAAAAGAAGAGAATATAGAAAATTTATTGATCATAATCTCTATGCGACAGCCATCCATGACAACCCCCTCTTTATTCTTGCTCCTTTGATGTCAGCTTCGTTCTCATGTAGGGGGTGTCTTTTGTACGGGTAATAGGGGGTGTCTGTTGTACGGGTAACCACCGACAAAAGACGAAAAAAAGAGAGAGACAAAGTAGAACTACTGATCAGGCATGTCGTACAAGGCCACTAATATGAGCTTATGCATTGGGCTGGCAGCTTCATCATGTAACACAAGTTGCTACAGAAGCCAACACAAGTTGCTACAGAAGCCAACACAAGTTGCTACAGAAGCCAACACAAGAATATGTGACTGCTTCATACATGCCAACTACTACAGGTTACGTATATTTTGTACATGTTTTTTGTGTGTGTTCAGATCAGCACAGCTGTACATTCTTTCTGTACAGGTTTTTTTAACCTAATTATACGTATATATATATATATGTGCGTGCGTGTGTATATATATATCTTGTTGTAACGCTCTGTATTGGGTTTCCTATCATATGATACGTAAAGAATTTGACAAAATGTGCATAATACAAACGAAGAAAAAACAGTAAACAAGAACGTATGTCACAGCATGTGCCAAAAAAATGCTGTTGTTTTCTCAAAGAACAGAATGGTTGTATGTTTTTTTGACTGTCTGATGCAGGCTTCCTGCAAGGGGACCAGCTGTAGTGGTGGCTCCATGCTTCACAAGAAACAAAAACGAAAATGATGAAATTAAGTATTAGTAGTTCATCTTTTTCCTCTTCTTTGATCCTTAGCTGCCGACGGTCAAAGCAGTCAGTGCCCTGTGACGATGGGTTAGAAAATTTGGCCCTAGGGTGGAGCTACCATCCCCCTAACTTCAACTTGGTTTTAGGCACGCCCATTTTTCATCTTTTTTCTAGTTTTTGGTCGCTGCTAGCATGTCACTTTGATCTGACAAGTTAACTCCCCTTGCTCCCGCGAAAGTGACCAGCGGAGATGAAAGGTCTTTTAATGCTGGTAAGAGTGTCTTTGTGACGTGTCCGCAACGCTCCTCGCTGGGCGACAAAATTTTCCCCCGTGGTTTTTTATCCCAGGGAAAGTCTGGGACTCTCGTAGCGAAAGAGCGGTCACTCTGTTACGCAATCCTTCTTGTAGTGCATCGCCAGGAGAAATCTTCGGGAGACGTTACGATTGTTTTTCTTCGTTTTATGTCCAGGTGTCTTAACACCTGTGGCCGAATCCTTGTAAATAATGAGTCCCCTTCTGTCTCTAACTGCTTTTAGTCCCTGGAACTTCTGTCGTGAGGTGGTAGAGATCTTTGTGCAGTTTGCCAGCTACCTTTAGTGTCGGAAATTCTTCACAATCTCGGTAAGAATTCTTAAGTAACTTGGTATTTGTTTTTTTTCCCTTGAGGTTTGGACTTAGACGGGTGGTGTTCATTTGTAGTGGGTTCTAGCATTTTTAAGGCTTGGCCATTACCCAACAAGCACTAAGAAGCTGTAGTTAGTTTTTTTTTTTTTAAAGGAAATTGTGTTTGTATGCTACTTACGGCTGTGTTGCTAAGCCCAGTTGTAAATGTACCTTAAAATGAGACAGGTCCCCCCCCCCCAGTGATGGGCCATGGCACCTACTGGCTCGCTCGTCTATTTAACGGTCAGTGAGAAGGAACGGGGAGAGAGAGAGATAAACTATGGGACCAGGTCAGCACTGACCAGCAATAAGGACCGCTTTGTGTGGGAATGGTTGTAATAAGTTAATCTGTGCCTGTTTATGCAATTGTTTGTTTTTTCGATGTTGTAACCTATATGTTGGCTAAGTGATCATAGGTTTTGAATATGATTTCATTTCAGCGAGAACCGGTTAACTCCGACTGAGTTAAGGGACCACTGGGCCATCGGCCAAAATTACCTTCCTGGAGATGAAGGATAAACCATCAACCCATTTACATTGGGGTGTTCCCACCAACTAAAGTTGTTTGATTTTTGGCACCCTGCTACGGGTACATTCAGGTGATTTCCCTTGTTGGGAATTTTACCCCACCCCGCAAAGTAAGTGGAGCACCCATGCTCCACTAGCATCAACTTCATAGAGCTACTTCATCCATATTATCACACGCCGTCACAGGTGGGGCGAGCCTGCATCAATAATGGATTACCTTCAGCGCATATTTAATCTTGAGTGCATTCGTTTCCACCCCTTTAGATCCTGGATTTAAAGTGCACATGTACATCTAGAGGATGTAACATTTGACCTGAAAATTCTTTTCATGGTGGAGTTAAAGTTTCGGGTTGATTCCACGGATTGTCAGCAGCATAGAGAGAAGAAAGGGTTATCATATCTCCGTCTGCGATCCGTCATCAGCTGTAATCCAGGCGGAATATAAACACAAGTGTGCCGACGAAGAAGGACTTTGAAAAGTGCACAGATAAATTTTGGTGAGGGGGGAGCTTGAAGTAACTGCGGGATAGGGTCATTAAGTTGGATTAAACAGCTGTGTTGCTGACCCTAAGAAGTCAGATGGATATTTGGTGTGTGTAGGGACTTCTTTATTTTAAGTTTCCCTGCAGAAGGAGTAGTAGAATATTTAGCCCAATAATAGTGGGAGGTTGAATCTAGGTTGATTATTCTTGTTATTCTTCTTATTACTACCATTGTTTGTCTCTCAAGTTTGTTAATGCATTTTTAAAAATGATTCGATGGTTTGTGATTTGACATTTTCTTGTTTTGCGATATTTTTGTTGTTGTTAATAAATTAGACAATCTGCGGATCAGGTGACTTTACTATCTGTACTTGTCCTTGATTGTTTGTGGAGTCACTAATGCGCACTGTTCCTTACTCCTAGCAGAGAGAGAGAGAGAGAGAGAGAGAGTGAAAGTAGCTTAGAAACATAGTCATTGAGTGGCAGGAGGGGAGAGTCATTATCTGATCATGTACTCCTGATAGCTATAATTCACTCCATCCACATTCAACACCATAACTCATCTATCTTATCAGTCCTCACTCAGACTTTTTGGTCTTGTCCCAGACAGACTCTGCAAACCACTCATGACATGCCCATCACATCTGGTAGCGTCGTGTAGGGCAGCAACAAACTGCGTCCACCTTGCTCGGTCGGCAGCCATCCTTCATGCAGTGCTCCAGCTCTGGTTCATTCTTTGCATCTCGCCCTTCACAGTTCTCCGCCAAGTAGTTTTTGGTCGGCCTCTCTTCCGCTTTCCTTCAGGGTCCACAGCACAACTATTCTTGTGATGGCATCAGGGTCTCTTCTGCGGACGTGGCCAACCCAACTCCAACGTCTATGATGGTGTGCATGTACTATTGGTTGCTCTGAGTAAGCACTTCTTGGTTCGTGATGGTATTCGGCCAAAAGACTCGGAGAATTTTCCGTAGGCAGATTGTGTGGAAAGGGGACAATTTCGACATTTCCTTCTCTGTTACTCTCCAGCATTTCGCACCATAGAGAAACACAGAAAGTACACAGCTCTCATATAATCTTAATTTGCTGCTAGTTCAGGGTCTGTCTTAAATAATTCAGCATTTAAATTGTCGTGACCAGGAGCTTTTCCATTCTTTAACCCTTTGATAGCTGTGATGATTTCTTCTCTTCGTGTAATGTCTGTATTTACGTCTAGATCATTTTCAGCCTCAGGAACATTCAGCTGCATCACTGGTGGTTCGTTATTCAGTGTTTCTCTGAAGTGCATTGCCCATTTTGTTTCCTGCCCCTGTGTTGTGGTGATGAGATTCCGTAGCTTGTTTCTTACTAACGTAATATTGTCTGCACCCCCGTTTTCTGCTGATCAGTGATAGTTTTAGTTATTTTATATACTGTGCTTTGTTTATGTCTCAGTGCTGCCACTTCTGCCTGTCTTGCAAGGTCATCCAGAAATGTCCGTTTGCTAACACGGGTTTGACGTTTTAAAGATCACGTGAAGTATTTTGGTGATGACACCGGCTTCCTGCAGGGAAAAAGGGGGGGGGGGGGAGGGCGACTGCCGTGTTCTGACTCAGTCTTTGCACGAACATTTTTCATGAATGTTCTTATAGTAAACATTTTGTTTAAGAATTTAAGACCATGTGTACTGTTTTCTTTACATATCTGCAGGGCACATCTAAAATAACCTGAGTGTTAAACAATCATATTTGTATAGCTACAAGAAGCTTCACTATACATTAAACTGGTTTTTTTTTTAAAAATTTGGACATATGCCCTAATATAACCGACGGACCGTGTGACTAGGTTGAACAGAGCGAGCCTCGCCAAGTCTCCTATTTTTAAAAATATGGTCAACATCATCAGTCGCTGTCTTTTCTTGGTTTTTGGCAATTTGATTACGTCTCTTTACATCAACCACAAAAGCTTTTCTGGTAAGAGTGTCCTTAAGTCTGATGATGTTATATCTTTTCTGTTTAGTTGCAACTGGTCCAGCTGCTCGGTTTCACCTTCAGTCTTGCTATTACTGGTGATCGCTTCCCACATCTGCACCTCTTCTTACTTTCATGTCTTGTAATGAATGCCCCCATCTACCATTGATCATAATGTGGTTTATCTGGTTTCTGTCCTGGCCTTTTGGTGATTCCCACGTTAATTTGTGAATTTCTTTGTGTGGAAAAAGTGTTCCTCCAATGACCAAGTTGTTAATGCTGCAGAAGCTTATTAGTTTAACACTTCTCGTTTACTGGTCTGCTGCCGCATTTACCCATTACTCTTTCATTGTACGAGTATGTATCGCATGTTCCAGCTTTCGCATTGAGGTCTCCCATAACTATGATAAGATCATATCTAGGTGCTGTTTCCATTTCCTTTTGTAGCTGTTGGTAGAATTCGTCCTTGACCTCTTCATCACTGTCATTTTGTTGGTGTATAGCATTGTATTATTGTGGTGTTAGTAAATCTCCCCCTCAGTCTTGTTCTTATCAGTCTGTTGTCTTAGACTCAGCTTCATTATCAGAAGATCAATGTATGACCTCCTGCCATCGTCCACAAACCTTTTGAGATGGGGAACGTCTGATGATGCTCAGTGCTCCCCTGTGCCATGAAAGGCAGACACTTGAACATGTGCTCTCAGCTTGCAAGATGTCATTAGGGCAAGGGCGATACACAAGGCGCCACAACAGAGTACTAAATCAGCTGGCTGCTACAATAGACTTGGCAAGGGTGAAGGCGAACAGCAAAGTCAGACCGACAACCGCAAATATATACTTTCTGGGAGCAGGAAAGTCAGCACATCCCAAACCAAGTAAATCAAGTAGCAAATTACCATCTCTTCTTGACTGTGTAAATGACTGGGAGATGGCAGTAGACCTACCTGGGCTAGGGGCATATCCAGAGAGTATCAGAAGATCTCAAAGACGGCCAGATATTGTGCTGCATTCCTCATCATCACACCAAATTATAATGATTGAGCTGACCGTGCCATTTGAATCCAGACTGGACAAGCAACACTCGTTCTAAGTGGTGAAATATAATGATCTGGCCGCGGACTTGAGATACGATGGGTTTACTGCAAGGGTCATGGCTGTTGTGGTCAGTGCAAGAGGCGTCGTGGCTGCCTCAGCGTATGATCTACTGAAACTGTTGGGGTTGAGGGGACAGTCTAGAATAAGGGCACTTAAGAGGCTCAACGAAACTGCAGAACAACCACAATGGGCTATGGAGCTCGGGACAGTAATATGTTTTCAACATAGGGGTTACGTTCACAATTGCCCCCAGCTGGCAGAAAATAGTAGTGAAGTCGAAAGCTGCAACCAAGGTGGAGTGGGTTCAATTCTCTGCACAAGACAAGACAACAGGAGCCTGACACTTGGGAGTCATGACCCAAGTGGACCCGCGCCCCTTAGAGTGTAAAGGAGATAAAGGGCCGAAACACTTGATCGACAGCAGGACTACTTCAGATGATCAGATTGGCTCCTGTTGTACCGCTTTGTATAGTTTCCTGTCATAAAAGGATATGAAAAGTATAAGGCACTCAGTATGCAATCAAGTAGGGAAAAGAATCTGAGCCAGATGTCTCTCTCTCTTCTTTTTTTAATGACAATGACAGAAAGTGTGCTAGGATTGGTAGCCAAGGAAAAATGTAGCATGCACTATCCTTGTAGTGGTTGCAGTAATAAGCCTATCTCTATTCTAAGAAATGTTTGGACGTAAGTGTCTGTAAATGTTTGGATCCTTGAGGTCTAATATTCCATAGTTGTGAGGTGTGCAGTGAAAGCAACTTTCCCAGTGATAGCACTTTTTATTTGGGAGCTTAGCTGGTTGTCTGTCATAGCAGGTTCACTCTCTCAGTAAGGTGAAGGCATCATTTGGAAGAAGCTGGATCAAATCTCCTCAGTTTCCATTATTTCTCATTTATTCACCTTCTTTTCTTTCTGCCGAGTGCCTTTGGCGTGCCTATTTTCATTCATTGTTTACAATTCAGAGGTACCTCGTATCTCTCTCTTATTTCTATACTTTTTCTGAGTGTGCAACTTCTCATACTGTGTATTTATAGGCAGAGCTCTTCTGTGTTAAAGGAATTTATTTTCATGGTTCATTAAAAGATCATGGCATCATAAAGATGGTAATGTGTAAAAAACGGTTGCATCTAGTTTTAGGTGAAAACATGACATCTATAATTTATAAACTTGGTGGAGAACTGTGGAGGCCGAGATGCAAACAATGAACCAGAGCTGGGGCACTGCACGAAGTATGGCCACCGACCGAGCAAAGTGGAAGCAGTTTGTTGCTGTCCCACAAAATGCCCCCAGGCCTGATGGCCACTGACTGCTTTGCCAGACTTGGTGTGTATTAAGTATGTGTTTCAAGTAGACAAGTCACATTATCACATGATTCAGACTTTGTGTGTATTAAGTATTTGTTTCAAGTAGACAAGTCACATGATCACGACTTTGTGTGTATTAAGTATTTGTTTCAAGTAGACAAGTCACATGATTCAGGCTTTGTGTGTATTAAGTATTTGTTTCCTGTAGACAGGTCATATTATCACAATTCAGACATGATGTGTATTAAGTAATTGTTTCTAGTAGACAGATCATATTATCATACACTCAGATTTGGCGTGTATTAAGAATTTGTTTCAAGTAGACATGTCATATTATCACATGATTCAGACTTGGTGTGTATTAAGTAATTGTTTCCAGTAAGACTGTTGGAATTTGGCATCAAACCTAAGGGTAGTAGAGAACGAACGAATAAACTTTATTTTCGAAGGGTAAAGAATTGGGCGCGCAGGCCCGTCTAACAATCTGCCCTTCCACTCTCATTAATCTTGCATACTATATCCTTTCAATCTCACATGTTACTTTAAGCATTAATTTAAAGGCATGCAACATTATAAAGTTAACATAACAGCATTCATTTACAGTATGCAATCATAATAAAAAATGAGTAGGTTTTTTTCTTTTAAACAAACAAGATAGTAATTGGGCGACAAAAAAAAATTATAATAAAATAAAATAAACAAAACAATAAATAAAAATAAATAATTCTGTATACCGACACTCACTCATGTGGTCAATCCGTCTACAATTAATCTGTATTTTTTAATGTGTCATCAATCATCAATACAAAAATTACATAAACACATTCTCACTTATATCCATACGTGCTTGGTGGAAAATGAAATAATAATAATAACACTTTCTTACTCACCTGTGGCAGGTAAAGTCTTTGAGCAGTTTAAAAAAAAAAAAAAAATTATGTAATATCTGCTTATTCTCATATACATCATTCCATTTAAGCAAACGAAAACATTCACATTTCTAAAGTACAGTGGTATGCGGGTACATTCTCACGACTCACATTTCTTAAGTACTGTCAAGTCCGAGTCTGTATGCTAACTGAATGGTCTACTTGGAATGAGCACTTTTCTGCATCAAGTCTGAATTATGTGATAATGTGACATGTCTACTTGAAACAAATTCTTAATACACACCAAGTCTGAACCATGTGATAATATGACTTGTCTACTGCAAACAATTACTTAATACACACCAAATGGACGTATGAGAGGATGCATCCGTCATGTTTACAACCAGTGAGCTACAGGAACAATTAGCATTCACACTCTTCGATATATACTGATGGAGCCTGAGCACCTATGGGTTTGCCCGGAGTGCAGTGATGTCAATTCTTTGTAACATTAACAAACTGTTTCCAGTAGACAGGTCATATTATCATACACTCAGATTTGGTGCCACACAAAAAATGATCCATATTACCAGCTCAGCAGAAGTGAACAAGTGATAATCTTCAGACTTCACACAGGTCATAACAGATTGATATACCATCTGTTCAACAAATTAAAGATAGGAACTACTGATGAGTGTGACTGTGGCACCAATAAAATGACTGCCAAACATCTGCTTCAAAGGTGCCCAACATATGAGGAACAGAGAAAACGCATATGGCCATCACCAGTACCATTCCTGGAGAAAATCTACGGAGATATCATGATGATGAGAAATATCTCGCTCAACCTCTGATGGGTTATAATTAGTACATATTTTGTTTTCAGTGACTTTCATTTCTAATTTTTTTTTTTTTTTTTTCCTTAACCAGCGGCACTTGGGCTTTCAGCCCTTCGGCCCAATGACATGTCATTGCGAGGCTGGGGAACCTGAGGACTTTCCTTCCAACCCGGTCAGGAGCTTCGCTCCTTCCCATCCACAGAGGGTTTATCACAGGAGCCGTTCAGGCTATTCAGTCAAATTTCCGGCCGTAAACATTTCTTCAAACGCCGACGCCCGGGTTTGAACCATGAACACCTGGTCGCCAGTACAACGCCGAAGCCATTACACCAGCGCGGCTCCCTTCATTTCTAATAAGTCATAGGTATTATAAGAGGTGAAAGGAGCATTCTATAAGAGGTGAAAGCAGCATTCTATAAGAGGTGAAAGGAGCATTATACAAGAGGTGAAAGCAGCATTCTATAAGAGGTGAAAGCAGCATTCTATAAGAGGTGAAAGGAGCATTATATAAGAGGTGAAAGCAGCATTCTATAAGAGGTGAAAGCATCATTCTATAAGAGGTGAAAGCAGCATTCTATAAGAGGTGAAAGCAGCATTCTATAAAAATAAAATGTATTTTATTCAACAACTCTTTGTCAGTGGAAGTATGAAAGAGACTTCTTCAGTCCTGGCAAATGAAAGTGGGCCATGAACAATTAGCAAACAAGTATGAAAAGCATGACCTTAGAGCCAAGCCATACCCGCCCCTTCCTTTCATCATCAGTTTCCTGTGATTTTGGCTGTTGCCATGACAATCAACAAAGTGCAGGGACAGTCATTTCATCATGTAGGTGTATACCTACCTGTACCAGTCTTTGCTCATGGCCAACTTTATGTAGCGCTCATGAGAGGAAGGAACCCAACCAATCTTAAAGTATATATCCAGGACACAGTCTACCACAGCAAGATTTTAAAAGATACACGAACATTTACGAGAAATGTTGTCATATAAGAACTATTAGTTAATTAGTCAATTTCCGGTCCATTAGATCAATATCACTTCTCTCCATGTCATTTAGGAAGGTTGCCCATGGCTTCATATTTAATGAATCCATATAAATTTTTACTACAAAGATCTGATGACGGTGACCTGTACTAAACTGACCAAAGTAGAAATAGTGCCGTCTTTAGGACATGTAACAGAAAGAGCACACTATAATTAAAAAGCCGTCACTTGTGACGGGTTTCGTACTAGTGTTAACATAAAATGCTTAAAGAAATAGTTCCCAGATTAGGGAAACATTTCCCATTTTTGTGGTTTACCCGTCTACTATACTATACTATACTACATGGTGTATCCTGGATAAAATAAAATGTCTAGTTACTCATATTTTATTTCATGATTATAATTAGAAATTGTGAATGTGAGTATGCTATTACAGTAGAACTCCATTTATCCGAACTAATTGGGACCGAGCATCGTTCGTATAATCAAATGTTCGGATAATTGGATTACATAATGTATCGAGTACATGTACACATATTTCTAAAAATAATTAACCATCACAAGGAAAATACACTATAAAACATATTTAATTGTACTGTAATAATAATACCCACACTGTATTAGATCACTGTATCACCAAAATCTTTTATTACACAGCAGTGCATGTACTACTTGTATTAATTATTTTTGTTAAGAAAGAGAAATGTTTTTAAAATAACATTACAAACGATTCAAAACCAGGCGCAACTTACGTATACATGTACTTGCACAGATGTAGCCCACTATTTAAAATAATGAGGAATCCTCTTTTGCACCAAACTGGATAGTCTGCTTTTGGCTGCTAAGTTCCGCATTCTCTTCAACAGCAGAAGCTGTGTAGGACAGCTGTCATCTTCTTGCTCGTACCAAGCCATCGTTGTTTCTAGTGCTATGAAGGCCTCTTCAGGACTTGGTCGACGTTTTGAGTTTTCTTCATAATCTACAAGTACATCATGTACTTCTGAGGAGTTTTCATCATCGGTCACTACATGTATTTGGTTTTCTTCTTGCACAAAAGACAAAATTTCTTCGTCATTCAAAAACTGAAAACCAGAATCATTATCATCTTCTAGCCACATGTGTGCATCATCTTTGTCACAGTCCGAAAATCCGGGCATTGCTTGAAACAGTTCCCCAACTTCATTTATACAATCATCATTTGTGTCCACTGCAGTCGTTTCATTTCCTCCTTTTTTCCCAAGCTATCTATTCTAAGCCTTGTTGAGATTATCTTGTGACAGGGTGGTCCAAGCATCAGCTAACATATAGCAGCAGTCTTTGAGATTAAGCTTTTTGGAAAACGCCACCACACTTTCTTCATCTTCAGCCAACAATAAACGACGCAGGACTTCTTTCTTGTACATCTTTTTAAGCTTTGCTATAACACCCTGATCCATTGGTTGAATCAGTGCTGTTACATTGGGAGGCAGAAAAATTACTTTAAAATTTGCATCAACTGCATTCAATGTATCCGTCTCTGGATGAGATGGTGCATTGTCCAGTAGAAGAATTACTTTTCCAGTTTTCTTTTCTTGTTCTCTCAACCTCTTCACATTTGGGATGAAATGATTTGTATACCAATCAAGAAATATTTCACTATTCATCCAAGCACTCTTCTGTGCTTTGTAGCACAATGGGAGACATGTCACATTCTTTAAACAACATGGTTTTTTGGCTTTGCCGATCATTAGCACCGGTAAACGATGACTTCCACTGGCATTCGCGGATACCAAAATTGTTACTCTCTCTTTGCACTTTTTAAACCCAGGGGCAGCTGCTTCGCGCTGAGATGCAAGTGATTTTTGAGGCAATGATTTCCAGTATAAGCCAGTCTCATCGGCATTATACACATCATCGAGTGAATAACCTTCTTCTTCCAAAAAAAGCCAAGAATGTTTCTTTAAAATTTTCAGCGGCAGTTGCATCGCTAGATAAAGATTCCATTTGAATCTCCAATTCTCGTATGCCATGACGAGATTTAAAGTTTCTTAACCATCCCTGGCTAGCCTTAAAGTCAGGAGGACCGTCAAGTTGATTGTTGAACTGAAGTGCCTTTTCACACAATAGAGAGCCAGAGATAGGTTCCCCTTTGCTTCTTCTTTGCACAAACCATATATACAAAGCCTCTTCCAATTTCAAATCTTTCGCATTTCTGATGGTTTTACGTTTCTTCGACCCATTTTCACTATCCAATTTTGATGCAAAACTCATAATTTTATCCTTGTTACTTTTGATGTCAAAGACGGTAGCTTTCCCAACATTGAAAATCCTTGCAAGTGAAAACACAGTTTCACCTTTTCCTAGTCTCTTGGTAATTTCTGTTTTCGTTTCAATTGACAAAACATTGCGGTTCCTTTTATATGCTTTAGGCCTACTGGAAGATGCCATATCGCACAGAGAAATACTTGTACACCAAAATTATTCTGCTATAGTAGCAGACACAATTATTTTAAGTTGAACTGTCTGTTTAGCCAGTGTTCTGCCTAGAACGTACACTGGACTGGTAAACCAGATATTAACTGACTTTATGATCTAACTGACTTCCTGTACATAAGCGACCGACCATTAGCCCATCCTCTACAAATAGTTCACACACATTTGAAGTTTGCTGCATCAAAAGATTCAGAAATGTAGTTTAACGTGACTGGTGGCGCCTGATTTTTTTTTCTGGAAAAAGTGTTCGGATAATTGGATGTTCGGATAATTGGGGTTCGAATAAATGGAGTTCTACTGTATTTTACTTTCACAGCGCTGAATTCCTTTAAATTAACATGTAAAATACGAGGGTCGCTCAGAAAGTAATGCCCCACATTTTTTTTCTAATCCCAGAATAAAGATTCTTCTTCTTCTTTGATCCTTAGCCGCCGACCGTCAAAACAGTCAGTGGCCATCATGCCTAGTGGCGTCTTGTAGGGCAACAACAAATTGATTCCACTTTGCTCGGTCGGTGGCCATCCTTCGTACAGTGCCCCAACTCTGGTTCATTCCCTGCATCTCAGCCTCCACAGTCCTCCGCCAGGTTGTTTTTGGTCGGCCTCTCTTTCGTTTTCCTTCAGGGGTCCAAAGCATAGCTGTTCTTGTGATGGCATCGGGGTCTCTTCTGAGGACATGGCCAACCCAGCTCCAGCAGAATAAAGATAGCAAAGCGAAAATTTACACGTAGCAACAATGATGTTTCCCGCGTACATGTGCGCAATTGCACGGTCGTCCGACAGATAACGCCGCTGTAGTAGTCTGTGAAAATGGTGCCTGTGTATGACGCGTTACAAACGAGCTGTAATTGAATTCTTGGTGGTGGAGAAAGAAAGTATGGGGAACATTCACAAACGTTTGTGTGCTGTGTATAGAAGTTGTGCAGTCGATAGGTGCACCGTTGGACCCAAGCTAATTCAGAGAGTTAAGGCTTCAGGAAGTGGAGAGATGGAGCTGCATGATCGTCCGCGGTCTGGGCGTCCTGCCACAGCCACCAGCCCAGACATGTTGCAGCGCGCAGATGCCATTATTCGTGAGGATCATCGCATCACAAGTCAACAATTGGCCCTACAGCTTTCAGTCAGCAATGGAAGTGCGATGGCAATTATCGACGCTCTCGGATATTCAAAGGTATGCGCAAGATGGGTTCCTCGAAGTCTCAAAACTGACCACAGACGTTAAAGGAAAACCATCTGTTCTGAATTGTTGGAGTGTTTTGATGCTGAGGGGGAGGCCTTTTTGTCCCGGATCGTCACATTGCCCCCTATAGTCCTGATCTGGCGCGCTCCAATTTTCATCTTTTTGGGCCACTGAAGGATGCACTGCGCGGTGTAGTGAAATTGACAGAGATACAACGGTAAAAAATCCTCCAAGGATAACATTTAAGGATAAAAACATAATGCGTAGGCTGCGAATAGTACATGATCGCCTAGACCGCGGGTCATCACCCTCCATAAAAATTGACTTGCTAGACAGGAGGGGAACGGCGGATCAAAAAGGAAAAAATATGACTGGAAAGATTGCGTGAGACTGGAAAGGCTAAGGAGACGCAATTGGGGGGGAAACGGAGAAAAGTCACGTTTCCCAAGTTGACATAAAAAGTAAGCAACTCGACAGAAGGGACCATAGATATGTTACGCCACAGTCATTTATTGGACGCTTTTGCGCGATACCAAGCCCTTGATTTGAATTCAGCGGCTAAACGCAGATGTTAGGAATATTACAAAAATTAAAAAGTACTTTTTTCTTAATATTAATGTTAGGAATATAAAAATTAGCTGGCCGGATGGCCTATTCTGAGCAGTGAACTAATATGTTCTTACTTTTACAGACGGATAGATAATATTGAAGATAATGACAAAAGACAGTGTTGTTCACATCATCGACAGACTGTATTGAATCTAAAAGTGTCGCTATTTGAAAAAAAAAAAAAAAAAAAAAAAACACGACTTCGAGACGCAGGTGTTCAAATCTACGTAGTATGGAAGAGAGGGTTTTTGGGTGGTAGCTGTGTCTAAAAATAACTTTTAACGACAAAATTTTGGAGGGGAGAGAAAGGTTGGTTCAAAAATCAAGTACATTTTGTAGAAACACAAGTAGAGACGGACAGACTAACAGATAACCATCCATACTTGACTGAAGCATGACTGAAATGACTTTATGGTAGGAAATTTGAAATTCAAATAAACCTGGGCAGTGATTGGCCACAGACAATCATATCATTAGCGCTCAGACGCGAAAGTGGGGCCATTCTTCAATAGTTGTTCAGTGATAGACACAGATTTTAAAGTGTGGTGATTTCCATATGAAAGAAAGTGTAAGAAGTTTAGGGACGCCATACTATAGCCAGCAGCTCAGCTGAGTTTTGCTAGCAATTCTGTGTTATTTATTCATAATCTGGTAAGATTGAAATTATTTCTTTGTATATTTTGAATATTGTTTCATGTTCGAGTGATTTGATACTGCCATATCGAAATCTAGCCTTACAAACAAGTAGGGATTTGCTCTAGACCCCCCGCACTAGTCAGGGTCTAGGGACCAACAATGTACATAAACTCCAGCAAGGGTTAGGCAAGACAGATCAAGTGTTGAGAATAATGAAACATATTACCTATCCTCTTTTAGGGCAGACAACTAATAAATATTTTTCAGAATCTATAGTCTGGGAGGATCTATCTGATGTAAAACCACCATGGTAAATGTGCTGTTTGGTCAGAGAGATCTGACCTGTCTGTATGATGTGGTTGTTGTGTCAGTGTTGTGTCCAGACGTGGGTAGAGAATAGATTTTGACACATGGCCCATACTTTGATTGCAGAGCTGTGAGTTTCTGTTGTCAACAAAGCAGTGTCTATTCAGTGGGTGACTTTACTCGAGTGTATCTGTGCAGTACTTGTGACAGAGACCACCATTATTGCCCGCCAGCACGGAGAGGTGGGACCATCAGATTTCAGCACCAGAGCTACAACGACAAGATGAGTGAGCCTCTGGTCTGCTGGACATTCACCAAAGCCCTTTAGTTACTAATAACCCCATAAAAAATTCCCACCATTTTCTGGACACTGTGTAGTCAATATAGACAGGTGTGATGAGGCCACCCCAACAGCACAAACAGTAACTATCCTCCCAAGTAGATGACTACTAGAACATTTTAATAAAACTAACTAATATAGTACATATATATGTACACTATTGCATTTATGATATAATATTCCATGCATTTCTTTCATAATTTCTAAATCCTTTTAAGTTCTGGTCAACCTAAAAAATTGATCCAGAACAAAATAAATGTAATATAATTCTATCAAAAAATTTTACACACGTGAGTTAGTTCAGTGTATTTTAACATTTATTAATATTATTAGTCTTGTTAAATATCTGTGGGTATATCTATAACCTATTACACCACACTACATAGCATAACCCTAGACACTTTACGTAGCCACATTCATTAAAAAAAAATTAAGTGTGAGGTCGTAGTGGTAGCAAGAAAGGCCTTCTGACAATTCTCAACTACATTTTATCTCAGGAGCCTTCACAGCTGGCCTCATACAATTACATTTAGTAATATCACCATCATACAATACCATCAACACCACTACATAAATTGGGGTCTTGTCCAGGGATAATTAGCCCAACAGTAATATTAGGATCTCCTGGTGGGAGAAATAAAATTAGAGGAAAAAAATTGTGAAATTCCCTTTAAAATTAAAAGTGTCCCTGTAGATAAAAGTTGGTGAATCTTCACAGCCAGTAATAATTAATTAGTTAACTGGTTAGTTAGAATTGGTTAGACTATAGTCATAAGAAGTACTTAGTGTATTTACTGGTTAGAGATTTATCTTGTATATTATTATATTGTCTAAAAAGTATGGCGGAGCTGGCAAAATTTAGATCAGCTGCTGTGCTCACCGCGAAGGAGATGGGAATGGATGGTCAAATTTTAATTCAATACGTAACGGCTGAATGTGATAAATATATTGAACGGGAAGAAAGGAGATTAGAAAAAGAGGCTGAAAGAAAATTGGAGTCTGACAGGTTGGTTGAAGAGAAGAAGTTAGAGGCTGAGACTAAGAGGCTGCAGATTGAGGCAGAAGAAAAACGACAGCAAAGGAAGGCAGAAGATAAAAAGGCCGAAAGGGAGGCAGAAGATAGAAGGTTGCAAAGGGAGCACGAATTACGACTAAGGGAGCTGGAATTACAAGGCCAGGCTCCTGAAAATGGTGCCAGCCCTTTTGCCTCAGATGCTACGCCCAGTCTGGGAGCCTCAAACTCCACTATGGGGTTTCATTTAGACCATTTTGTTGAAAAAGACGATGACATAGAGGGGTACCTAGGACGTTTTGAGTTATTAGCTACTACATATGGGTTAGAGAGAGAGAGGTGGAGCTTAAAGCTATCACAGGGATTGAGAGGTACTTCTTATGAAGTATTTGCCAAAATGAACAGGGAAGACCAAGACAATTATGACATGTTAAAGCAGGCTTTGTTATTAAGGTACGAGAAGAATGGTGAATTTTATCGTAAGAAATTTAGAAATGCCAAACTGTTGTCTGGGGAGACATACCACCAATTCTCTGCTAGACTAGAAACCTATTTGGAGAAATGGACGGCTCTGGGGAAGACCCAAGATCTTAAAGAAATGATCATGATTGAGCAATTGAGAGAGTCCATGGCTCCAGACATGAGAAAATTTCTCATGGAACAAGGTGCAGAGAAGTTGGGGGAAATTTTAAATGTTGCTGAGAGGTATCAGGCAGCCCAGGCAGAGGTAAGTGGTGCTAAGAAGAAGCACATAGACAATTTTAAAGCTCCACAGCAATTTAATAAATTTGATAATAGAGAGCAGGGAAATAAAGGTAGGACAAACTTTGAGCGGCCAAGAAATGACTATCGCCACAGAAACTCACAGTTCAATGACCAAAAGTTCAATGAAAGAAAACCGTTGAACCAAGGAAAAAGATGGTGTAAATGGTGCAAGAAGGATAACCATAACACCGAATTTTGTAGAAGGAAACCTTCAAACATTGCTGCAATGAAGTCGGGGACGCGAAGATTAAAGGGTAATCCTAATGGACAACAGGAACCTTATCACCCCCCAGTTTGTGAGGATGTTATTTGTAATGGGGTCACCATAAGGTGCCTTTATGATACAGGTTTGGATTATGATTCAGTTGTGAAGTCTAGCCTAGTGGACCCAAGTCAGTATACCACAGAAACAGTGGAAATACAAGGGGCAACTAAGGACATACCACTCATGACACTTCCCATCGCAAGGATAACGGTGAAAACTCGCTATGTGGAAGGAGAAATCAGAGCAGCAGTGATAGATGAACCAATCTACCCTCTGATATTGGGGTGTAGATACGTCTTCTTGGGGAATCCCGAGAAACCTGTGATCATGGCGACAGTGCAGACCAGGTCACAGAAGAAGGAGGAAGAAGGTGAACCTATAAATGCTCATCCAGAGGAGATGAGGAAGGCACAGGCTGAGGATAGGACACTCAAGCCCTGTTTTAAAAAATTGCCCAAATGCCACACACCTCCGAGCAAGGGGGAATATTTCATGAAGAACAAACTCTTATACAGGAAGACAGGAACTAGATCCACTGGTCACGGACAGTTAGTTCTTCCCAAGATATATAGGGCAAACTTAATAAGGAGCTTACATGTTGGAAAAGATGGTGACCATGAGAAAGTCGGTACCATCTGCCAAAAGATTGCTCGAAAATACTATTGGCCCGACGTAAATGTCGATGTTGAAAACTTTGTAGAAGCATGTGGCGTATTTCATGAGGGAACACCCACAAAGGGAAAATATGTGCAGGACCTAGAAACGCCACGGGGCAACTTTAGGCCTGAAAGGAAAACTAATTATACTCGGGTAGACAAAGTGGAATGGGAGCCCCCTTTTCACACCCAGTCTTCACTTGAATGGATTAACATGGCCACTATGCGAAGAGTACAAAGAAGAAATTTTACCCAGGATAAGATGACAATCCCTCGGTCAGACTTATATAAACTGGAAGAACAGACAAGAGAGCGAAGATCTCTCATAAACAATCTTAAGTGGGGAGACAAACCCCAGAGAAAAATTGGTAGTGGTCGATTTGTGAGTGATGATTCTAGAAAGAAAAGTCCTCATTATGGAGCTTCTAATGGACGGGACCAGACGGGTTCCATGAAAAATACGTATGATAAATTAAAGATCCAGATGTAACTCTATTAAGGACCTGGACAGATGAGAAGGCGGAAGAGACTGTTACCTCATCGTATCAATATGTGAACGAACTGACCACTCGTTTGAAAGCTGGATGGAAACTGGCAAATGATAATTTGAAACAAGCCAGGAAGAAACATGCAGCATATTTTAATAGGAAGGCAAAGGACAGGGAACTGGCAGTCGGAGAGAAGGTGCTGCTTCTACTAGCGGGAAGCCAGAATAAATTACAAATTGGTTGGCAAGGTCCATATACGGTTCTAGAGAAGGTGTCTAGAACAAACTATAAAATTGACAAAAAGGGGAAGGAAAAAGTTTATCATGTAAACCTGTTAAAGAAGTATCTGGACAGACCACTCCAGGAAAGCACCCCTTATTGACCTTGGCTATTGCAACCCAGATGCAAAAAGAACCACTCACCTCACATGAATACCCATTACATCCTTGTGAAACAGCAGCACAGGTAAAAGTCAGTAAGCATCTGACTAAAAACCAGAGGGAGAGAGTTCAAAAGGTTCTGGAGGAACATACAGATGTATTAACAGATAAACCAGGCCATACAAATTTGCTACAGTATGACATGAAACTGGTAGACTCAAACCCAATCTGTATGAGAGCCTATTCTATTCCGTTCGCGAAGGAGAAGGCATTGAAGGAAGAAATAGAGTATTTGTTGAAGGAGGGGATTATTTCGCACAGTGAATCATCTTTTAGTTCTAGTGTCGTTTTGTTGAGAAAACCGTCTGGGGAACACAGACTGTGCACAGATTACAGGAAACTGAATGCTGTCACAGAAGGACAAGTGGATCCATTACCAGACACAAAACAGTTATTTGCCAGACTGAACAAGGCAAAATACTTTTCAAAGGTGGATCTTAGTAAAGGCTATTACCAGATCCCAGTGAAGCCTGAAGTGAGACCTTATTTGGCTTTTAGCACTTCGGATGGACATTATGAATTCAATATGCTACCATTCGGACTGAAAAATGCTCCGAGTGTGTTTTCAAGGATGATGCGAAAATTGTTGGATCCCCTGAATAACCCATGTATCACGAATTTCATGGATGATATTCTCGTCGCCACAGAGACATTTGAAGAACACATTGAAGCTCTGGAGATGTTGTTTGATAGACTTCGGGAGGCGAACTTAACTGCTAGGCCAACAAAATGTTGTATTGGATGCAAAGAGTTGGAATTCTTGGGGCACACTGTATATCAGGGTAATATGACCCCTGATCCTAAGAACTTGAAAAAACTGCAGAGAGCACCTAGGCCACAACCAAAAAAGGACGTGCGATCATTCGTGTCGTTATGCGGATTTTATCAGAAATACATCAAAAATTTTAACGCTATTTGTGCTCCTCTGACTGATCTGACTCGCAAGGGACTTCCAGAAAAATTATTTGGACTGCACAATGTGAACTAGCGTTCCAAGAGTTAAAGGAAAAACTCACTAGCAAGCCTATTCTCAAACTGCCTGACTTGACACAGGACTTTGTCTTAAGAACAGATGCAAGTAATGTGGGACTCGGAGGGGCTTTGTTGCTTCAACCTTATCAGTTTAGTATCCAATATATCCCAGGCAAATTGAATGTCGGTGCAGATTTCCTCAGTCGGCACCCCTGTGATCAAAATTAGAGTAGTGGCAGACGTGAGGAATAATTTTACCTATGTGTATCGCTGGTTTTGGAACTTGCCATAGGCATGTTTTCAAGTGGGGAGATGTGTAGTGAAATTGACAGAGATACAACGGTAAAAAATCCTCCAAGGATAACATTTAAGGATAAAAACATAATGCGTAGGCTGCGAATAGTACATGATCGCCTAGACCGCGGGTCATCACCCTCCATAAAAATTGACTTGCTAGACAGGAGGGGAACGGCGGATCAAAAAGGAAAAAATATGACTGGAAAGATTGCGTGAGACTGGAAAGGCTAAGGAGACGCAATTGGGGGGGGGAAACGGAGAAAAGTCACGTTTCCCAAGTTGACATAAAAAGTAAGCAACTCGACAGAAGGGACCATAGATATGTTACGCCACAGTCATTTATTGGACGCTTTTGCGCGATACCAAGCCCTTGATTTGAATTCAGCGGCTAAACGCAGATGTTAGGAATATTACAAAAATTAAAAAGTACTTTTTTCTTAATATTAATGTTAGGAATATAAAAATTAGCTGGCCGGATGGCCTATTCTGAGCAGTGAACTAATATGTTCTTACTTTTACAGACGGATAGATAATATTGAAGATAATGACAAAAGACAGTGTTGTTCACATCATCGACAGACTGTATTGAATCTAAAAGTGTCGCTATTTGAAAAAAAAAAAAAAAAAAAAAAACACGACTTCGAGACGCAGGTGTTCAAATCTACGTAGTATGGAAGAGAGGGTTTTTGGGTGGTAGCTGTGTCTAAAAATAACTTTTAACGACAAAATTTTGGAGGGGAGAGAAAGGTTGGTTCAAAAATCAAGTACATTTTGTAGAAACACAAGTAGAGACGGACAGACTAACAGATAACCATCCATACTTGACTGAAGCATGACTGAAATGACTTTATGGTAGGAAATTTGAAATTCAAATAAACCTGGGCAGTGATTGGCCACAGACAATCATATCATTAGCGCTCAGACGCGAAAGTGGGGCCATTCTTCAATAGTTGTTCAGTGATAGACACAGATTTTAAAGTGTGGTGATTTCCATATGAAAGAAAGTGTAAGAAGTTTAGGGACGCCATACTATAGCCAGCAGCTCAGCTGAGTTTTGCTAGCAATTCTGTGTTATTTATTCATAATCTGGTAAGATTGAAATTATTTCCTTATATATTTTGAATATTGTTTCATGTTCGAGTGATTTGATACTGCCATATCAAAATCTAGCCTTACAAACAAGTAGGGATTTGCTCTAGACCCCCCGCACTAGTCAGGGTCTAGGGACCAACAATATACATAAACTCCAGCAAGGGTTAGGCAAGACAGATCAAGTGTTGAGAATAATGAAACATATTACCTATCCTCTTTCAGGGCAGACAACTAATAAATATTTTTCAGAATCTATAGTCTGGGAGGATCTACCTGATGTAAAACCACCATGGTAAATGTGCTGTTTGGTCAGAGAGATCTGACCTGTCTGTATGATGTGGTTGTTGTGTCAGTGTTGTGTCCAGACGTGGGTAGAGAATAGATTTTGACACATGGCCCATACTTTGATTGCAGAGCTGTGAGTTTCTGTTGTCAACAAAGCAGTGTCTATTCAGTGGGTGACTTTACTCGAGTGTATCTGTGCAGTACTTGTGACAGAGACCACCATTATTGCCCGCCAGCACGGAGAGGTGGGACCATCAGATTTCAGCACCAGAGCTACAACGACAAGATGAGTGAGCCTCTGGTCTGCTGGACATTCACCAAAGCCCTTTAGTTACTAATAACCCCATAAAAATTCCCACCATTTTCTGGACACTGTGTAGTCAATATAGACAGGTGTGATGAGGCCACCCCAACAGCACAAACAGTAACTATCCTCCCAAGTAGATGACTACTAGAACATTTTAATAAAACTAACTAATATAGTACATATATATGTACACTATTGCATTTATGATATAATATTCCATGCATTTCTTTCATAATTTCTAAATCCTTTTAAGTTCTGGTCAACCTAAAAAATTGATCCAGAACAAAATAAATGTAATATAATTCTATCAAAAATTTTTACACACGTGAGTTAGTTCAGTGTATTTTAACATTTATTAATATTATTAGTCTTGTTAAATATCTGTGGGTATATCTATAACCTATTACACCACACTACATAGCATAACCCTAGACACTTTACGTAGCCACATTCATTAAAAAAAATTAAGTGTGAGGTCGTAGTGGTAGCAAGAAAGGCCTTCTGACAATTCTCAACTACATTTTATCTCAGGAGCCTTCACAGCTGGCCTCATACAATTACATTTAGTAATATCACCATCATACAATACCATCAACACCACTACACGCGGGACAAGGTTTGAAGATGACAAGAGTGTGATTCGTGCAGTGAGGACATGGCTACGTAAACAGGAAACAAGCTGGTACAGGGAAGGCTTGCATGCCCTTGTTTCGCGCTGGCGTAAGGCCGTAGAAGTGGACGGAGATTATGTGGAAAAATAGCATGCGTAAAGGATACATCCAGTTATACTGTGCGTGAATTTCATACAGTGTGAATAAATAGTTTCTGAGAAAATAAATGTGGGCCATTACTTTCTGAGCAACCCTCGTACATGTGAGAATAAATGAATTCAGTATAAAACACGAGAAAGGACCGGTAGAATGTCAGACAGGCCTGCATGCCCGATTTTCAACCTTTTGAAAATAAAGTTTGTTCATTCTGCAGTGCCACATTTTGAATGCATGCCAAGCCAGGACAGAATACCTAGGAAAGAAACTGCAGCTCTGAATCCTAATCAGTAAGTTTCAAAATGGCAGAAAAGGCACATGAAAGGCCTAGATCACCAATGTATATAACACCAAGGATTCTTTAACTTGGCATTGGCTGAGAAAGATTGACAAGCTCAAGAGCCCTAGTTAAACAACAAACTACACCACACACATTATTACACTTACATAACATGATAAAAACATGTTCTACCTCTGCACGTCACATACAGTAACACATCCACATCACACACAACAATAACAAGAATAACAACAAAAATGATAACCATTCTTTATTTCAAGCACTGCGATGTCTGGGATGCTCTATACTGGAACAAACTAGATCAGACAGATTGAAGTCTTTGAATGGCTCTAACTGATCACACTATTATTAACCTAACACTTTCTTCATGCCACATGTTTATAATCGGGAAATAATGTGGAGCTGCAGGACATGGGCAAACCTCACATGACCATGACCTCCTACCCACTTCCACATGGTCAAACCTCAAACTTCACACAATCTCTCACCTCCACTGTTCAATATCACATCTATTTGTTTTATTTACTTTCTTCTATCTTTCTTGCAGTTGTTTTGTTTTTATATCTACTAACGACACTGTTTACAACTTCTGTGACTATAATGAGATACCATGATACAGTGCCACCTGGTGCTAACTTTATCAAACTATAATGAACATAATAAAACATTGACATCACATGGTGTATCAAACATACTACTGTTACACAGAACCGAAGTGTGTCCTGAGATTACACAGAAAAAAGGGAGCCTTGACTACAGAAAACAGGGGCGTTCTAAATAGCAAAGATTGTAGACAAGAGTGGATATTTTATGTAGAAAACTGTGTGTCCTAAGATTATGAAACTGTAAAACAGTGAGTCTAAGTTTGCAAACAATGTAGAAAACAGTGGGTCCTAACTTTGCCAACATAAGGAAACAGTGGGTCCTAACTTTGCCAACATAAGGAAACAGTGGGTCCTAACTTTGCCAACACTCCAGAAAACAGTGGGTTTTAAGTTGTAGAAAACAGTAGGTGCCATTTTATTATATTGCAGAAAATATTGGACCCTAAGATTACACACAATGAATAAAATATTGGACCCTAAGATTACACACAATGAAGAAAACATTGTCTCTTAAGATTACAAACCCTGAAAAAAACAGTAGATTCTAAGATTACAATGAGTAAATGATGAAGACGGCTGCTATAAAACTGCCAACAGAAAGTCCCATGTTTTTTATTGTATTGTTTATATGTCAAACTGGCTTCAGTATAATTCTCCTTCAGGTTTTTTCATCATAAGATTACAATGACTTTAGAAAACAGTAGGCCTTACAACTACAAAGACTTTTTTTTTCCACTAGTAAACTAATTCAAATGTCAAGTCGGTCCTATTGTATGGCTACCAAACATGGAGAGGAAAAAATTAACAATCAAGAAGTTACAGATGGGGGTTGCACAGAACAGCAGGTTTGAAATGGTATCAAGAACACCAGCGAACGAGGAAGAAGAAGAAGTATCAAGAACACCAGTGAATGAGGAAGAAGAAGAAGTATCAAGAACACCAGTGAATGAGGAAGAAGAAGTATCAAGAACACCAGTGAATGAGGAAGAAGAAGAAGTATCAAGAACACCAGTGAATGAGGAAGAAGAAGAAGTATCAAGAACACCAGTGAATGAGGAAGAAGAAGAAGTATCAAGAACACCAGTGAATGAGGAAGAAGAAGTATCAAGAACACCAGTGAATGAGGAAGAATAAGAAGTATCAAGAACACCAGTGAATGAGGAAGAAGAAGAAGTATCAAGAACACCAGTGAATGAGGAAGAAGAAGAAGAAGTATCAAGAAAACCAGTGAATGAGGAAGAAGAAGAAGTATCAAGAACACCAGTGAATGAGGAAGAAGAAGAAGTATCAAGAACACCAGTGAATGAGGAAGAAGAAGAAGTATCAAGAACACCAGTGAATGAGGAAGAATAAGAAGTATCAAGAACACCAGTGAATGAGGAAGAAGAAGAAGTATCAAGAACACCAGTGAATGAGGAAGAAGAAGAAGTATCAAGAACACCAGTGAATGAGGAAGAAGAAGAAGTATCAAGAACACCAGTGAATGAGAAAGAAGAAGTATCAAGAACACCAGTGAATGAGGAAGAAGAAGAAGTATCAAGAACACCAGTGAATGAGGAAGAAGAAGAAGTATCAAGAACACCAGTGAATGAGGAAGAAGAAGAAGTATCAAGAACACCAGTGAATGAGGAAGAAGAAGAAGTATCAAGAACACCAGTGAATGAGGAAGAAGAAGAAGTATCAAGAACACCAGTGAATGAGGAAGAAGAAGTATCAAGAACACCAGTGAATGAGGAAGAAGAAGTATCAAGAACACCAGTGAATGAGGAAGAAGAAGTATCAAGAACACCAGTGTGGGTCAGACAATCATGAGACCAGGTGATAGCACTACTAGACAGTCCTTATTCTGGAACAATCTGGGCAAGACAAATAGAGGTCAAGCTAAAAAACATATGGACAATGGCATTAGAGACAGACATGAAAGAAATTTTGAAAAAATAAGGACAAGGAAAACACTGAGTGGACGGCACAGGCCAGGCAAGTTTGGCACGAACTTACTGAAAGCCTTTGCTCTGTAGCAAGCTAAACGGTAAATACTGATGATGATACTTATGCTAATTTATCGTTACTGTAAAACTGAACAAAGAAGTAGTTATTAGAATTTTCAAAAACAGTAAAAAAAAAAGTCTCAGCCAACTCATTTTTGTAACCATTTCAGTATAAATAATTTATATTAAATTTTCCAACACTCTTAAAATATTTTGTGTAAACCAGACAGAAATAACTTCTGAGTTTATCTCTCCCACACAACGCGCTTCTCCAGGTCAGTTATAGCATACACTTTCTGATGTTGAGTTCACACAAATAAAACCCCATACTGATACTAAATCTACACAAAGATAACCCAAACGCCACACTGTCACTGAGAGTGACCATACATGTCCCAAAGTTATCTGTCAAGTTCATATTTTCCGGATCTTGCCTCCCCGTGACTTCCCTGATGTTGGAAAGCTAACAGCTGTATTGCTTCTTGGTCCTGCCAGTTTGGGTCTTCGAACCTTTGAGAAAATACAGACTGGCAAAGTTAGCCTCACTATATGAATAAGCAAGCTATAACTAGTGTGCAGACATGGCTAAATTTTCTATCACCTTTTACACTGTCATCTCACTTGACGTCTGTTTCTCTATTAACACAATGCTACAAAGAATACACAGTCAAGCTATTTTGGTATACAACATTACAAGAAAAATACAATCAAGGTAATTCACAATACACAGAGTTAACTTTCTCAAACAAGGAACATGCAGTCAAGATCCCTAACACTTGAAGGATTATTCATTCAAATTATCTGACACTACAAGGAACAAACAGTTAAATTATATCACACTACAAGGAACAGGTATCTCACACTAAAAGGAACAAACAGCTATGTCACACTACAAGAACAAACAGTTAACTTAACTGACGTTAAATTGAAAACGCAGTTTAAAAATTCTCACACTATCAGGAACAAACAATTAATTATCTCAAACTACCAGGAACAAACAGTTAATTCATACATTCCTCGGAGATGAAAAACCTGTACAAAAAATTCAAAAACCCTAAAATTCAAAAACCCTGTACAAAGACCTGCAAAACCTGTACAAAGACTGAAAAAAAACTGGATCAAAAGAGTTAATTCATGTACACATTTTTTTTCAACTATAGCTGCATTATAATTGAGGCATGGGGACTTCGCCTTTTAAAGAAAGTCTTCACTTATTTTAAAACTCAAACAATAAATGTCTGAGTTTATTTTACACTAAAAATGATGTGATCGTATCATCATTTAGTCTATTTCTGCACTTAATTATCACTAACAGACTAGGAAATCCTGTTTTTGATCGGACCTTATAAAAGAATTTTAAGACACAGTAATTAGGGGTGTGGGTTCAAAATCCTAAACCTAACCCTGAACCCAAACCTTAATCTTAACCCTCATGACGTTCCCGTTCGCCCCGTTCAAGGATGACATCGAAGAAGACATTCCACTATTCTCACAACTAATTTTACTACTTCGTTATTATTATTATTGCAAAGAGAAAAATTGAACTAAACTATATTATCCTGTTATATGAAATGGAATGGGGAAGTTTCTAGGGTGGTTTAGAATTAGTTCAATAAATATGTGATGTAATTTTAAAAATAACAAAATCACATTATCATATAAATTTTAAAAAAATAAATAAAAAAGCTCATAATTTGCTACAAAAATATAAACTGACGCTAGCGTAATTTATTCTCTACTAAACTTCAAAAATGAAAATAGCCTAATTGGCAGTTTAAAATACCCATATGACTAGTTTCAACCGTCAATACAACCACCATTGACAGTAATTAATTATTTAATAAAAAATAAGTCACTGGATGATCGAAATAATGATATATCCACCAAAGAAAAATCAGAATGATTCTAAAGAAAGGAAATTAACACTTAGAAGAGAAGTAACTCCAAAAAAACGTTTCCAGGGGCTCTGATCGTGTTAAGATAAAAATTTGCCTTGCTTTTGTGATTTTTTTTCCCAGTTTCATATTTCTTTTTATATTATATTAAAATGTACATTTCTTACGCAGATTCTACACATTTTAGTGAAATCAAGTAATATGTAGTGTTATCCACTTTTTTCTTTTTTGCTTATAAGTTGCCGTAAATAATAAATTATGCTCAATGCGATGTAATCATTAAAATAATCAGTAATGTGCCGTCAGCATTAGCGAAAAATGGCGAATGAACGACACACCACGTGGACTCTCGCAAATTCTCATCAATTGAAAAATAAGCAGCTTGATTTTATTCGTTGACTTTATTCATGTGACCTAATAATAATAGTTGCCCATCGCAAGCGAAGATGACAACAGCTTGAGACTTGAGTTGTGACACATCTGTGCCGTGATCTCATGTCAGACTTGAGTTGTGACACATGTGTGCCGTGATCTCATGTCAGACTTGAGTTGTGACATTTGTGCCATGATCTAATGTCAGACGTGAGTTGTGACACATCTGTGCCATGGTCTCATGTCAGACTTGAGTTGTGACACATCTGTGCTGTGATCTCATGTCAGACTTGAGTTGTGACACATCTGTGCCGTGATCTCATGTCAGACTTGAGTTGTGACACATCTGTGCTGTGATCTCATGTCAGACTTGAATTGTGAGACATCAGTGCCGTGATCTCATGTGGCTAATTAATCCTATTTTGGCCCTACAGGCCCTGCCACATATGGGGCACACATGGTTAGAGTCGATAGTAGTGTTGCTGTGCATTCTGGCCTTTCTTGCAGCACGCTTGCCTTCTGCCTTATCAGCTAAATTATGTTCTGCAGTGTGAGGGCCTTGAGTAATGTTTGTCCGCCAGGCAGAGCGATCATGTGCGATAGTCTCCCAGGAGGAGACATCAATTTTGAAGCTGCTCAACAATGCTTTCAGTGCGTCTTTGAAGCGTTTCTTTTGTCCCCCTGCTGTTCGCTTACCCATGGAGAGTTCGCTGTAAATCAACTGCTTTGGGAGGCGTTTTTCAGGCATGCGAACAACATGTCCGGCCCATCTAATTTGGGCCCTCTGCAGCAATGTGTAGATGCTTGAGATACGTGCTCTGATGAGGACCTCAGAATTAGATACTCTATCATGCCACTTGATCCTGATAATTCTGCGAAGACAGCTCATGTGGAAATGATTAAGCTTCTTGGTATGTCTGCTATACACTGTCCATGTTTCACAGGCATACAGGAGGGTAGTGAGCACTATTGCATGATATACTTTTATCTTGGTGGCGGCACCAATTCCTTGTCGATCCCAGACATTTAGTCTTCCGAAAGCCGCACTTGCCTTGGCAGTTCTGTTGTTGACCTCGGAGTTGATATTCGCATCTTTGGTAAGGGTACTGCCAAGATAAGCGAAGCTGTCCACCACTTGGAGACGTTGGTTCTTTACTGTGATATTTGGTTCGCAGTAAGGTTTCCCAGGAGCAGGTTGCAACATTACTTCAGATTTCTTTGTATTGATGGTAAGACCAAAGTCATCACACGCTACAGAAAGCCTCCTCATATTGTTCTGCATGTCCAATTCTGTGCAGGTGCTGAGGGCACAGTCGTCCGCAAAGATGAGGTCAGAGATCATTGTTTCCTTCACCTTCGTAAAGGACTGTTAAAAAAAGTTAGTTGCTTATCCTTTACAGGACGTGGCAATCAACCCCAGCTTTTATTGGCTGTTTTGTGATTTTTCTAGGCAATTTTTTTCATTCAGTAGTTTGCCATTGCTTTCTGAACGGTACGGCGCTTATACCATTGTTAAAAATCCACACAAAGCGATCTGCTACCAAACCGCCTGCAGCAGGTTTCGAACCTGGTATATCTGGATTATGAAACTGCGTTCATATCCATTAGGCCACAGACGCCGACAAAGGACTGTAATCGTCTCAAATTGAATAGCTTCCCATCTGTCCTGCATCTGATGTGTACGCCGTCACTACTGCCATGCGTAACGTTAGAGAGCATGGCAGCAAATATCATACTGAATAGTGTCGGGGCGAGCACATATCCCTGTTTGACACCGTTTGTGACGGGAAAGGGTTCAGAAGGTTCTCCGTCATACCTTCATGAAACTGGCGGACAATTGAGATGAACTTATCGGGACAGCCGAATTTCACCATAATTTTCCATAGTCCATCCCTATTGACAGTGTCAAAGGCCTTGGTCAAGTCAATAAAGGTTGTGTATAGGTCATTGTACTGTTCCTGGCATTTCTCCTAAGTTGGTGTGCAGCAAATATCATATCGACTGTCCCGCGGCCTGCTCGGAAACCACACTGACTCTCTGGGAGTAAGTCCTGCGATGTGGCCTAACATCTCGCCAAATCTTATGATGCAAATATCGGCTAAGGTGTAGCGCAAGACGCTTGATTTATATATATTTAATAATTAGGCACAAAAAAACCTGTTCAGAAATTATGTACGGGGCGTGCACATCTGAAAACGCAAACACCTTATACAGATTACGGATAAACCATAGCGTGTGGCATGTATGAGTTAATTTGTCACATACTACAAGGAACAAACAGTTAATTTATCTCAAACTACCAGGAACAGTTAATTTATCCCATACTACAAGGGGCAAACAGTTAAATTATTTCAAACTACAAGGAACAGACAGACACATTATCTGACAATACAAGAACGAGCATCTAATTTATCTCCAACAACAAGGAACAAACAGTTAAATTATCTCCACCTACAAGGAACAAACAGTTAAATTATCTCCACCTACAAGGAACAAACAGTTAAATTATCTACAACAACAAGGAAGAAACAGTTAAATTATCTCCACCTACAAGGAACAAACTTTTCTCCAACACGAAGGAAGAAGCAGTTACTGCAAACACTAATTCAACAACTTCAACCAGTCTCTCTATACAACAGATGTCTCACCTTGTCCTTGTGTTTTCCTGTACGTGAAGGCAGAGATGGGTTAAACACGTCCATCTTGGGCTTGAATTTGCTCTCTAAACAAATATAAAAACCAGAAGCGGTTTACAATGTTGATGTGATACAAATACTGATAAAACTGCATCAAGTCAATATGATTAAAGTAGTCAATATTCAATAGGATTCAAGTAGAGTCAAGGTATATGTGATACAAAGTTGATAAACTGTATCACCAACCAACATGATTCAAGTAGAGTCAATGTATATGTGATATAAAGTTGATAAACTGTATCATCAACCAACATGATTCAAGTAGAGTCAACATTAATGTGATACAAAGGCTGATAAAGCTATATCATCAATCAAAATGATCCAAGTAGAGTCAACACTGATGTGATACAAAGGCTGATAAAACTATAGCATTAATCAACACGATCCAAATCAATGTGACAATCAACATCATTCAAGCACAGTCGATGTCATACAAAAGTTGTTAAAACTATCTCATCTGTCAACATGACTTAACAATTTAACTGACAATGAAATAACAATCTTAAGAAAGAGAGGAAACATTTAAAAAACTGTATACGGCAATTGACAGCCAATCACCTTTTTTTTTAAAAAACGGGGGGAAGAGAGAGAAAAACAGTCTTTGACTTACGTTTTATTAAATTTTTTTGAGCAGCTGCATAATCAAAAGCTTGAAAATTTGTTTCTACGTCTGCAAGAGACAACTTCTTATTTTTCTTCTTCTTCTTCCTCTTCTCCTTGACCTCAGAAACATTTGTCTGAATGTCGGAACTGCTGCTCTGCTGAATGCTGCTGATTTTCTCGCTGCAAAGTTCTACAGCGGAAGTTGTAGATGAAGGCACTGAGTTATTATTCATATTGACATCATCATTATGTACTGACATGTCTGTCTCGGAGTTTGATGTGTCTACAGCAGAATCAGTTATCTCTGTTTTTGACTTCTTACGTTTGGCCTGTTTAATCTTCTCTTTTTTCTTCTTTGCAACCATCTGAAATAAAGAAATATATGAATAAAGATCAAATATAAATATGAAAATCAAATATGAATATCAAAATCAATTAAAATCCCACCTCTTGACAAAGTTGGTGATACTAAACATATAAACAAAATCCCACCTCCTGAAACAGTTGGTGATACTAAACATAGAAACAAATTTCCACCTCCTGACAAGGTGATACCAAACAAATAAACAAAATCCTGTCACGAAGTGGATATAAGTATAGAGTTATGTCTGAGTGTAAGACAAGACCCTAGTATGAGAACAGACCGAGAAGATAGATTTTGATGTCAAATGATAGTGAATGTGGAAAGATGAGACTATTGGCTTCGAGGGGTGAGAACCTAGATTGACTCTCCCTCGCAACTTCAATAATAGCTATAGACTCACCCTCTTTGACTACCTTTAAAAAAAGGAGATAAGGTTTAACTAAGACCACAGACACACTATACAAACAAATATATACGTACAGTATAGTTAGATATATATATATATATATATAGAGAGAGAGAGACTGATCCAGTATGGTTTATAGTTTATTTACACCACAAAATAAGTACATATCAAATAAATAAAGTGCGTGTTCGCACACCTTAACAGAACAAACAATTAAAATGATTACAAATGGTAAACCCACAATGTCACCCTCCCCTCAACCTGCAGGAAAGAAAGTTACAGGTTAAACAAACGAATTTACTCGGTGGGCTCTCTAACTTCAGAGCCACCACTACTACCTATCCTAAGGTTACCACTGTCACTGTCCTACTGACGATGACTAAATTAACTGCCTACACAGCTACAAACGCTGTAGGCGATATACACGCCACTAACTAACATCACGGTCTAGCTGTAGACCTAACTAACTGCCTACACCGAACGCTGATTTGAACTTTTCAAAGTCCTACACAATCTGAATGACTAATTTATAAGTATGTCTCTGTTCAGTGTCTGTCTGACACTCCTGGTTCCTACTGAGAGGCTTCTCCGCTACGCCCCTTCTCTCTCTAATGCATTTGGAAGGAATTTTGACCCTATCTCCTCCAAACGAATATTGTAGTGATGACTTGGGTTTTTAGACTGGATACTTGACTCGGAATGTAGCTGCTTCACTACTGACGAAACTTAATTCATTTGCCCGGTTACCCCTCTTTGGGTTTAGGGCCGTCGGTTTTATTATGACCGAATTTAAACGACAACACCAGGCCACGCGCCTTTGTTTTGGTGTGTGGATAGGAGCTTAGAGCTCGGTATTTTAAGAAATCCGTTCACACTGAAGAATGCTTCGCTGCAATTGAACTCCTTTTTACTGCTGCAGACGTACTTGGCGCCGGTAACCACCGCGTCACCAGTGCTCTTCACCTCTGGTGATATCTTGAGCCCTCAGCTCCTGAGACGATAACTTTCAGTTGTAAATTGGAAGGCAGGTTACACCCTCCCAATTTGTGCCATGAAACTGCTGAAAACAAAACAAATAACAACTAATGTACAACTTCCAATAAATCTCAACTATAGCAAATAACCACCTAATTAAAGACCGCTCCACTCAATCCCCTACTCAACTATGCACAGCGATAATTAAATATGTATGCCCGAAAGTCAGCCTCCCATACAATTCCCTCTTGATCTCTCTACCCCGTTTCAAAGTAAACATCGGTCTGGTAATAAAACTCCCAGACCCGGCTGACCTAAATCTTTTGTTACGCTCGTCTAGCCATGGAGTCACAACAATTCAAACTTAGGGAAACTCCTGTACTAAATTCCTAGCCCTACTTTATTTTTACAGGCTGACTGTTGATGCTCATCACCTTACACAATATAAACTAGGAAAGATGAACTCCCGTCTCAGTAATATTCATTACATCTCTTGTCTTCTGACTACACAAAAATAAAATGCACAATAAAATAACGTACACAAAATACGCTAGCATATTTATACTGCAAAAATTATAAACAAATCGAGGTTACCTATATAAAAATCGGACCCTCGCAATTACCGTATATAAAGCTTAAGGACTTAACCTTCTACAATTAATTTCGCAAGCGTATTTACACTGCAAATATTATAGATCAAAAGATAAGGAAATATTAACCTTTAGCACGCTTCCGGCGAGACATCTCGCCGAAGGTAACCTATGTTCTGCCAGCTGGAGGCGAGATGTTTCGCCTTGCGGCTGTCACCGTTTCTAGCATGAGGACTTGTGTACACGTGATTTTCAGCCCCGGATGTTAAGTTGTAATTTTATTTGCAAGAGAGTTAGCTTCCGTTTCCGATCTTAAAAAAGTGATTGGTGTATCCGCGTTTTTTTTTTTGTAAATTTTTTAAATCGAAATGAATCGGCATCAGACGCGCGGCCATTTCGCTCTAATTTTATTGCATTCTGACGCCATGCGGGGGGGGGATGAAATTTTTGTCTCTTTATAAGCGCTGAAATCGGTACTCAGAATATGCCTTGATGGCTGAGATGGAAACGAAAGTAAAATGGCCTTTCAAGTATGTATAATTTTCGGGGTTAGGATTAGGGAATATCGTAAAATACTAGCCCTAGAGATTACGGGCCGTTAAAGTCACGGGAGTTTGTTGCTTTGCTACTGATGATGGGTGTAACGAAAAGATCGTCATTTGATTTGTATTGCTCTATTGGTCAAATGACTTTCATTGAGATGCAAGGGATATGGACGCTTCGTTCGTTGGTCATTTTTTTAATTTTTTTTTTATATTTTAAAATTAAAAAAAATTTTTTTTTAATTTTTTTAAAATTTTTTTCGTTTTTTTCATCTTTCCTTTCCTCTCTTCCTATCACATCTAACATGTACACAAACAAATTTTATATCATCAGATTCACCATTCATTTATTTACATAAATTCCAAAAATGATAGCAATTGACCAAGAAACACAAAAACTATAGACATTACAAGTCGCCCACTATAAAAACGGGGGGTTGTGAAAAAGAATGCAGCTGTAGGGCAAGTTTTCTGAAATTTTATGCAGCGTGCTAAAGGTTAAGTACACCCCTGTCTTCTGACTATATAACAAAGTAATAGCCCCAATTAATTAAAAATACACAATTACGCCCGTGTATCTACTCTGCCCCTATCATAATCGCATTGCGATTTTCCCAGTCCACCAATTACCTATGACAAAGCGCCCGCGTATCTAAACGCTATACTCACACAGATAATATCACAAAGCTACCCCAACAACCAAAGATCGAACTAGCTTAACCTAGAAAAACATTACATGCACACTTACATTTACATTTCATCTCTAAGATAGTAATTGATGGCGCTTACGTTTATATGAAAGTTAATTTACTCCTTGAAGAGAAACTTACGTTATCGTGCTAAGGTTCTATTAAGAATCGAATTATAGTACCACGCTCAACTAAAATATGAACATACCCAAATTTGAATTTCCCACTTTAAGAGCAGTCGAAAATGACTTTGTTTACACGGCTGAATTTCTGGAGGCAAAAAGAGACCCGCTAAGGATTTACCCTGTTATTTATTCAAGGGATCCCACGCCAGAACCCACGCCCTACGTCATCGTTTGGCGTCGCTCTTAAACCAATAATATTCCTGCATTTCATAAATTATTGAAATCCCCCAATGATAACGCAAGCTACTCATGACTCATTTTATTACCGCTACTGTGCGTCCAAAAATTGCGTCATTTAAGATAATGTTACAACGACCGAGTGAGCAAAATGTACTTTAATTCGATCCTAGCGCCAGTTTTAAGTACCTGGGTAGTGCTTTTTCCCACCCACCCCCAATTTACCTGGGTAGGTGCGGGTTTTTCGGTTTCATCCGAGCTGAAAAATCTACCCAGCCTAAAATAACTACAACGCCTAGTAAATACAATAAAATGACCCTGATTAATTTTAACAAAGGAAATACGACTACTTATACGCAATTACTTTAGAGAAAAGAAAACTGGTGCGAGTATAAACTTAACCCCTACAGTAATCCCTCCTGAAAACGCAATTAATTACCAAGAGAAGAAGACTAAACTCAATTAGTTATAGAACAAAATTACCAGGAGAAGAAGAATGGTATCATAACAACATAAATAATTATCTAGAGAGGAGTAATGGGGCCTATTGAAAAATAAAATCACAGTACCACATCACAAATCCCACCTCTTGAAAAAGTTGGTGATACCAAACAAATAAACAAAATCCCACCTCATGACAAAGTTGGTGATACCAAACATATAAACAAAATCCCAACCCATGACAAAATTGGTGATACCAAACAAATAAACAAAATCCCACATCCTGAAAAGGTGATACCAAACAAATAACCAAAATCTCACATCTTAACAAAGTTGGTGAAACCAAACATATAAACAAAATCCCATCCCGACAAAATTGGTGATACCAAACATATAAACAAAATCCCAACTTTTGACAAAGTTGGTGATGCCAAACATATAAACAAAATCCCACCTCTAGACAATTTTGGTGATACCAAACACACAAACAAAATTCCACCTTTTGACAAAGTTGGTGATACCAAACATATAAACAAAATCCCACCTCTTGACAAAGCTGGTGGTACCAAACATTTAAATAAAATATCACCTCTTGACAAAGTTGGGGATACCAAACATATAAACAAAATTCCACCTTTTGACAAAGTTGGTGATACTAAACAAATAAACAAAATCCCACCTCTTGACAAAGCTGCTGGTACCAAACATTTAAATAAAATCCCACCTCTTGACAAAGTTAGTGATACCAAACAAATAAACAAAATCCCACCTATTGACAAAGCTGGTGGTACCAAACATTTAAATAAAATCCCACCTCTTGACAAAGTTAGTGATACCAAACAAATAAACAAAATCCCACCTCCTGACAAGGTGATACCAAACAAATAAACAAAATCCCACCTCTTGACAAAGTTGATGATACCAAACAAATAAATAAAGTCCCACCTCTTGACAAAGTTTATCATACCAAACATATAAACAAAATCCCACCTCTTGACAAAGTTGATGATAGCAAACATATAAACAAAATCCCACCTCTTGACAAAGTTGATGATACCAAACATATAAACAAAATCCCACCTCCTGACAAAGTTGGTGATACCAAACATATAAACAAAATCCCACCTCTTGACAAAGCTGGTGATACCAAACAAATAAACAAAATCCCACCTCCGGACAAAGTTGGTGATACCAAACAAATAAAAATCCCACCTCCTGACAAAGTTGGTGATACCAAACAAATAAACAAAATCCCACCTGACAAAGTTGGTGATACCAAACAAATAAACAAAATCCCACCTCTTGAAAAAGTTGGTGATACCAAACATATAAACAAAATCCCATCCCATGACAAAATTGGTGATACCAAACATAAACAAAATCCCACCTTTTGACAAAGTTGGTGATGCCAAACATATAAACAAAATCCCACCTCTAGACAATTTTGGTGATACCAAACAAATAAACAAAATCCCACCTCCTGACAAAGTTGGTGATACCAAACAAATAAACAAAATCCCACCTCTTGTCTTAGTGACTTGATTTGCTTCTCTATCCTATCTTCAGTAGTCTCTTTTTGTTTTAGTTCATTTTTCTGACTGCCATCTTGGTCAGGTAGTGTGAACAGACTTGAGGTCTTGCCAGATGGCTTGTCTTTTTTCACTTCAGGAACCTTGAACAGACTGCTCTTCTGCTTTACCTTGACTTCAGTCTTGGACCTCTTACTTGGTGGAACTGTGGACAGAGCAACGGACACAATCTGATACATGACATCTGCCTGATAACTTTTGGTGAGAATGTTTGTAGAAGATAAGGGTGAGTACTTGAAAAGAACTAAACATTCAAACTGTGGCTGTACACCAAGACAATATGTCTGAGCACTGACAGTAATTTGCAGTGATGGTCAAAGTTCATCTTGTTTGAGGGTTAGATTAATGATTGGAGATCACTCCAAATACAAGGCCCACAAATATTTTCATATAACTGTTACCTTTTTGAGTTTTGAAAAATGGAGGAAACTTGGGCAGTTAACTCTGGACAGATATTTTCAAACACGTTTTACCTTCTTGAGTTTAGAAAACAGTTTGAAATATGAGCAGTTAACTCTGTATATGTTATCATTATATAGAACTTGTATATTTTGCTTCTCATGAAGAAGCTGATATATATTATAATGCACTACAAAGGCAGACTAGTAGGAAGATGATATTGGAGCAGGGTGTTCCCCAGTCTTGTCACCCTTGCTGTTCCTTGCATACTATAAATGGCATATCAGAGAATATTCCAAGAAGAAACCCACAATGCTTCCTTTGCAGACGACCTAGCCCTGTGGATCTCAGAAGAATATATCAATATGGTGGGCATTCGGATGCAGCAAGCCCTGACATAATTGGAGGAGTGGGCCAAAGCATGGATAGTGAAGATAAATGAAGGGAAAACAACATACAGTGTCTTCCCTCTCAAATAAACCACAGAGCTCCAAATTAGTGTTGAACAGGAACAAATTTCAAAAGGATGAAAATCGAAACTACCATTTGCCTTTGATCGTCACTTGATTTGGAAAACCCAGATTAAAATAGCCAGGACAAGAGCAAGGGAAGAAAAAACTTACTGGCATGAGCTGTGGAGCAGACAAGAGAGTACTAAAGAAGCTATACACTGGGCAAGTGAGACCAGTCCTAGAATATGGCATTGCCGCATGGTCAACAACAGCTAAGTCAAAATTTCATAAAATAAACAGAACCCAAAACCAAGCAATGAGAATTATAACCAGGGCATGAAGTCAACAGCCATTAAAGAGATGGAAAAGATTACATACCTCCAACCAATGGAGGATAGAAGAGATAGCAGAGCCCAGCAACAAGCCAAGAAATTCAGGAGGCTGATAGGCTTTCCAATGTACCAGAGAATGAATGGACTTGGAAGGGGAAGACTGAAGTGAAGCAACTTTGTTGAAACAGTGAAAACAAAGACGAGAACAGACCCCTTCAATGCAATATTAACAGTTATGCCCATCTACACTGCACACAAGCTACCAGTTTGGAAACAACAGCTCTTCCCTGAAATGATAGAAAACATTCCAGGTGTAATGTTGTTGTTGTTTTGTAGAAGTGATGGGTGGAGAGCGGGCACTTAACAACTGACCGTTATTGCCTCTTCTCGTTCCATCTTGGTCTACCCTGTTCAACCTGAAAATTGGTTATAATTGGGGTATTTTGTGTCATTTTATTTACTAATTTTGTATTAAGTTTAAATAACTATTGTCTTTTGTAGTTGCTGATTTTTATTTATATTAGTATTTGTCCATTTTATTTTCTCTTTTGTATTGTTTATAGATAACTATTGTCCTTTACCCTTGTTTTTAATTTGTATTAGTATTTGTTCTTTTTGAGTTGTTGTTGTTGTTTTTTTTTAAACCTCGTTGTCTTTCCTTGTCCTATGAGTAGTTAGCAAGTTTTTTTTTTCTGTTGTTTTTTTAAATGATTTGCTAGTTCTTGCTGCTTAATTTCTATGAAGTACTAACCTTATATGTTTTCCTTTGTTTTATGTATATATCTTTTAAGTATTGATTGGGCATCTCCTGGGGCATCTATACTTAAAACCTTATCACCTGTCATATCTATATTGTGATTTCTATAGTAAGTTTTTAATTCAAGCCTTTGTTGTTCGTACTTTTTACAGTGGATCAGGTAGTGGTCTATGTCATTCTCTTCCTGACATTCTTGGCAGTGTGGTTCCTCTATCATAAAGTATGCTGCACCGAGACGGAGACGCCACAGTTTTTTGTTCGATGGTATCTTTAACTCTTCTCTGACCTGGCACATCCTTGTTGGTACTTTCAGCAGTTTGAACGCGTTGTCTGCCTTTTCTACTGTTCTTCTATTCCTCGTTTATAGTTATTTTCACTTGGCTCTTGATCTCTGACCTTCCCAGTCCTGCTCTTATATTGTTTTTACTTATTCTTCCATTCTTGGCATTCTGGTCTGCCAACTCATTACCAGCTATACCTATGTGTGCTGGAACCCACACTAGCCTCACACTACATCCTCTGTTCCCTAGTGATGTATTAATTGCTAGAATTTCTTCCTTTATGTCTGGTGTGACGAAAGTACTGAGATTCTGTCTTTCAAATAGCCCATGTCTTTTTCCCCTTGCATTTTTGGAGGGATTACAGAAAAATCCTTCCCCATGTTTCTTCTCCTTCTATTTATTTACGTTTTTCAGAGAGATTACGGTGGAGTTTCATCTCATCTACATCTATGTTCCTTCTCTATGACTAGTAGTCTTGTTTAGTGTTGGTGTGTAGGGAACTGTTGCAGTATTTTTCTAGAAGAAAGACTATAGAGCCTATATCAGATTGGCACCAGTTTTAGTCTTTTTAAAGATATGGCAGGTGGCCCTAGACGCATTTTTCGGGAGTTAAATTATTTGCGGCCATTTTTGCTTCAATTTAGCAGTATAGGGCTGGGACTAATTCCCGTTTCTTTGTCTAGCCGTACTGGTTGCATCCGTATTGTTTACAATTCTGATTGGCTAAGCGCTAACTGCAGTTGAAATGCAGAGCTCCCATTGGCTTAGAACCACGTCGCGCATATGACGTCATGAAGTCGGCGCGTGGGGTCTTGATAATAAATACGCCCGAATTTCATAAGTTCGGTCTCTAAAAATTAATTGCCAAGCCGGGTGCCAGAGTCAAGTCGATTGCCTTCAGTAGGACATTCGAGATTTGGTAAGCATCATTTTTGCGTGGGGACTTTATTTAATTTTTCTAGTCTAGGCGTAGCAGTAAGTTTCTTGGGAGTGGAGTTTAATTAAATTCGTAACTTCAGAGCCATCAAATACGATCTGAGTGATAGACATGAGAAAACTCGGACGTGCTTTGTATTTATTGCAAAGTGGGTCGGGAGAGAAACCCGCATCTCCGTCGTAGGTAAATGTACAGAGTAGCGGGAGTCTGTGTATTTGTGATTTTATTGAGGATGTAATGCTGCAAGTTATTTATATTATAGTACACTTCTATAGGTGGACGAGGGGAGAAGAGGTGGAATTTGTAAAGCACGTGGGCGCGTTGGTTACGGTATATTTATTGATATGATGTTCAGAGGGACGAGGGGGAGAGAAGCACGTGGTCATAAAATTGTAACCACGTGTTTGTAACTACTGAGATTTAATTGATAACCATTATGTATAACTTTTGACGGCATATATATGCTAGCATCTAACAGGGTTATATGTTATTGATTGTGCATTATTGTTCTGTGAATTCAGAAGATGGGAGAAGTAATTTTAAAGGGAATTATTTTGTATTACATTTTGACTGTGATTACTATAATTGACGGGAAGTTTAGGAATTCCTAGAGATAGAGTATTTTTGTGTTAATAATTTGCTGCATGAAGGGTCAGCGTAAGAAGTAGGCCACAGTACGACTGCCCAGACCGGGCCAGTGAAAATATTGTTGTTGCTGGGAGTTAGTAATGCAGAACCCTGGGTCAGACGGTCTGCGTGATTGTATTACCGGGAAATGTTTATTTTGGGGCTCAGGTAGAGACGGGGAGAGAGAAGAGAGGGGAGTTACGTGTTGAAGAGTCAGGAGGGTAGTGTTATTAGAAATAGATTATTAACGTTTTTGTTTAGCTTTTGTTTTTGTCTAAACAGCAGGTGCCGGCTTTGTGGGGAAGAGCAGAAGTTTGATACCACAAATTTCTCCCATGGCAAAAAGGTGGCATTTGCAGACACGCAAAGTCGTGCGGAAGGAGAGAAAGAAAATACGTTTTCCCAGGCAGGGGAAGACATTTTTCCAGTGAATAGGATTTGGTGGATAAATCCTGAGCTTTGACGCTCGTTCTGTTACACACGCAGATTTGGCATGCTGCCAGCGTTGTTGTAATTTTATTTTCGCTTCTTCACGGCCATAATAAAGCCAAAAGCCCATCGCCCAGTCATAGGTAATCGGGCAGGTAATTTCAGAGGTGTTAGGAGAAGCCAGCTACAGTTCCAGTCCAGAATCCAGTGGGGTTCTGTTAAACCTTAGTCATCAAATTCCAGAGTTCGTGGAGAGAGAGAGGGTAACAATTCTCTCTACAGAAGTCAGCACAGTTTTGTTGAATCATAGCAGAGGACAGCAGCTGAAGTTTAGAGGTGCAGTTAGTTGTGTTCGGGAGATTTCATGATAGGCTGTGTAGAACCGAAGTCTGTGCAGAGATTGTGTAGACACTTCGTAGTCGTTCCAGCTATCAGTGGACTTAGAGTTAGAGTTAGAATTTAGAACAGCTAGTTGGGAGTGTAGGCGACATCAAGTGCAGTGTAGTTCATTTCAGTTAACTTTACCTTCTTTCTCCATACAGGTGAAACTTGTGGGTGAAGGGTGGGGTTGTTTTTTTGATGATACATCATTTCATCATTTTTTTTCTTCCTGAATTTGGTTGTTTTCAGGAGTGCTTACACTGCAATTTTATGTATTTGACATGTATATGAGTTTGTTTATAGGTGTATAATAAACTTGTATAAATTGTAGCTGGCATCAGTCATTTCATTTAAGTACAGTAGCTATTTGTTGTCTGTATCTTAGTGTTTGTGAATCTTGATATAACCTTATCCCCTTAGGGTAGCTAGAGGTCGTTGACAACTATAGCACATAAGACGTCCGAAGTGGCGAGGAAAGAATCAACCTCGGTTCTTAACCTCGGAGCCAATAGTGTCAACTGTTCACATTTCACTATCATTTTCTTCTAAATCTATCTTTTCAGTCTTTCTTCTCACTAGGGTCTTGTCACTATAGGTAGACAGTCTCTAGTCATAAATCCATTTCGTGACATCTGGCCGGCTACATTTACCTGGGTGTTCTAGTGCTTGTAGTGATGATAGTGAGTCTGTAAATATCGTAACAGCTTCTGGTGGGTTATCTTCGATTATTTCTAAACTTTTTAGAATTGCTACCATTTCTGCAGTAAAAATTGAAGCCCCTTCAGTTACACTGTAGCTCTTTTTAATTCCCCACTGTGGTATTACAACTCCTGCACCTAGTTGCCCACTATCACCCTTGGATCCATCAGTGTAGACGGCCAGGTGTAATAGTGAGGTCATAATAAAGATAAAAGGTCGTGGGAATATATGGTTTAGAAAATGTGTGAACGGTAGTAACACACTATTATATTTTACTATATGGGAGATAAGATTAAAAGGTTTTGATTTTAGGACTAAGGGAGGTAAATCTTGGGTGGAACGCCTTAACACATTAACTACCGCAAGCCGCTGTCAGCGGCTCACAAAATAATCACATTTGGACCGCAAGCCGCTCAGAGCGCCAATCTAATTTTAGTAATAAAACGAATGAAAAATGTACTGAAACACTATCTGATCTGGTTCGAGATTTTAAGTTGCCACCGGAAAACAAATTCCCAAAGCATGGTTGTTGATATTACGTTCATATTTTTCAGTGTTTTGGGTTAGTTAGCAAATTGTGTAAAACTGTTTACCGTGGCAACTAGTGATAGGACTACAAAAAATGCGTGTACATCTCGTCTAATGGCTGAATAGGATAGAAACGTGTTTCAACAATTGACTGATAGATCTAGCGACGAGGACAAGAGTGAAAACGATGTGCACATTGATTGAAATTGTGATTTTGATAGAGATGGGGCGCAAGCAGTTATAATTGTGAAAATATTGCAAGTCCTCGGCCATCGGAGGGCCGTTAAATAGCAACAACCTCTATTAGAGTTACAACCGGTGTTTATTGTAATAGTACATTCATTTATCTTTAAAATGACGTGTAATTCATAAAAATCTGTAAACAATTACGAAAACTACAGCTTACTTTGTGCAAACACCTACAGGATGAAAATGGGAAAAAAATTTAATTCGGCCACAGTGTGTTTTTCAACTCGGTAGTTAATGTGTTAAGAAAAGGTCGTGGATTTGGCTAGAGATTGTCGAGATGTCGGTGGTTATGGTTTTAGAAATTTGCATACGCTATTAAAAGTACCACGAATAGAGTTGAATGCAGGGCCTATTGACTTAGTTAACAAAAGGAGATAAATTATTATACGTCCCTTTGGGATTTGAGTGAGTTGCGAATAAGGGGATCGAAACAAGTTGCACAAGACTTTTGTTGTAGTGAGTGAGCGTTGTTAATCGAGAAGCTTCGAAGAAATAATAATAGTAAATCAGTGAAAATAAGATAGTCAGTCAGATTTTGAACGTGCTTAGCGTAGGGTTTGCAAAGTTTTGCAAGTATTAAAGTTGTGTAGTGGCGAGCGCTGTTTGATGGTTCATTCTGGCGAACAAACCACTGAGGTTTGTGTATACAAAGTCAAGACATACAATGTTGCCAGTTCAAGATTTCGTTATCAAGTTTCCAGACTACAAGTCTAACAGATATGTGAAGTAAGCAGCAGTATTAATCAGTATAGTCCAAAGTGCAGCTTAAAGACAGTTACCAACGTGTCAAGTAGGGAACATAAACATAGGCGGAAATCTCCACCCCTGGCGGTTTAGGCCATTCTTTTCCAAGATACGCCATAACAGTGACCTACTAACAAAGTGAGAACAAAACAGAGTAGGAAAAGAAATATCCACTATTGAATACAGCAAATATAGATAGGTAAGAGTGGGCAATGGTTCTTCAGCTATGACCAACCTAGGCAAGTTATATGCAGATAGACAGCGACTTAGACATAGAGTGAAAACAGGGAGATAAGTCGCAATCACACAGATGTTTGAAGCTGCAAATAAATGTTTTGAATTTTCCTTGTCATTACTGTCAGAGTGAAGTCACTCGCCAACTTGAGTCATCATCCATCAGTGTTTGTGAGCTGCTGTTCTGTTTTGTTGTGGGCTTAGACAGTCATACCATCTACATCAACATAACCTGTCTGCTGAAGGGCAGTGATACAAAATTCCACTAATACGATCAACATAACCATCACAGACACACAGGTATTGAAAGAAAGAACAGCCAAAATGAAACAGAAAGAAGAGTCCTAACCTCAAAATACACAGAAAAATATTACCCAAGAAACACCTGGATCCATGCATACACAGATGGATCAGAAATAAATGCATCAGAAGATGGGGGTGGAGGAGTATTTCTGAGCTTAAGCAATGGGACACAAAAAAAAGCTGTCTGTCATAACAGGAACATTTTCGAGTGACTTCAGAGTAGAGGCAGAGGCCTTAAAAACTGCAGCAGAAGTCCTAATGACAGAAGAAAGCTAAGACAGACATGCAGTTATCTTCTCAGATGAGCTGTCAGTGATTGCAACACTGAAGAATCAAAATAATGCCAACCTGGATGAGCTAAGAGTAACACTTCGCAAACTGTCAGCAATTCAAAAAAGTTGACCACTGTTTTCTTTGAACATATTCAAGTTGACGTCTGAAGGTGAACAAAGAAAAAGAAGATATTATCCTTTAGCACGCTGCAGGCGCATTATTGCGAGTGAGGTACGCTATGTTCTGCCAGCTGCAGGCGCATTATTGCGACTAACGGACATCGTCGGTTTCTAGCATTATAATTTGTGTACACGTGATTTCACCCCCGGATGTTAAGTTGTAATCTTATTTGGGAGAGAGTTAGCTTCCGGTTCCGATCTTTATTTAGTGATGGGTGTATTCGCGTTTATTTTCTGTGAATTTTTTTAATCGAAATCAATCGGCATCGAACACATGGCCATTTTCGCTCAAATTTTAATGGATTCTGACTCCGATGCGATGACGAGATTTTTGTCTTTATTAGCGCTGATATCAGTTCTCAGAATATGGGTGAAGGCAGAGATGGGGACGATAGTAGAATGTCATTGCTAGTATGTCTAATTTTAGGGGTTAGGTTTATGGGAAAGGTTTAGGGTTACGGCCGAATGTCACTGCTAATGAGGGCGTTTGTTGCTTTGCTACTGATGATGGGTGTAACGAAAAGATCGTCATTTGATTTGTTTTGGTCAAATGACTTTCATTGAGATGCAAGGGATAAGGACTCTTAATTTGTTGGGTTTTTTTTTTAAATTAAAAAAAAAAATTTTAATTAAAATTTTTTTTATTTTTTAAAATATTTTTTTTCATCTTTCCATTCCTCTCTTCCTATCACATCTAACATGTACACAAACAAATTTTATATCATCAGATTCATCATTCATTTATTTATATAAATTCCAAAAATGATACCAATTGACCAAGAAACACAGAAACTATAGACGTTACAAGTCACCCACTATAAAAACGGGGCGTTGTGAAACAGAATGCAGCTGCAGGCGCAAATTTCCATCAAAGAATGCAGCGTGTGTTGCGTGCATATTTTGACGCGCATTTTACAAAAATCGATATGGCTATTTAATATGGGAAAAATATAGACATTCATTCATTTGTGTATGAAAATGCTGTCTATGGTAAAAGCGAGATAATCCATGTTTGATTCACACTTTTGATTATAGGAGTAATCGTTCTGGATATTGATCCGGCGCAAGGATATTGCGCTTGCGTTTGTACTTATTTTTTAGGGCCAGAAAATATATTAATTTGCTTATTGTGTTTATGGCCTGAATTCATATGTATTACATATTATTAGTACAAGTAGAATCAGTCCTATATTGTATATTTTGGATTGGTAGGAGGGACTAGATTCTTGTATTCCGGTCTAGCGGAAGTATGAGTTGTCTTGACAAGTCGTGATGAGTTCCGATGTACTGCTTACAAATGGCGGGGTACGTTTTTCTAGAGCTGGTCCTTTCGTCAGAAAAAAATGTCTTACGAAGTGGTTTCTTCTGAAGGAGATGGTGTCTCTACGATAGTTTGTGTTAGAGACTCTCCTCATGTCAGTATATAGATGATTCGGACTCCAGGTAAACCCAGCTCCTATTTTGATGATCTCTCGTCGGTTAGGCCTAGCTTGACTTGTTGTGCTTCGCTATGCTAGTGTCGTGTTTGGTATCGACGAAGATGACAGATTTTCCTGCAGCGGTTATGGCTACGTGAATTAACTTGATCACCGTAGAGCTGTATGGAAACATTTATGAAATCCTTTATATACCCATTATAAATTAACTCTGGCTTATATTCTCCTTCCTATGAATGAGTGAACGACAACTCAGGGAGGCAGCCATGTTGGATTTCGGTCATCATATGTTTTGATCACTGCCAAGAGAACAGATTATTTATCTTATTATCGGACAGTGACAGGGAGATCTCAATCTTGCTAGAAACCCCCTTTCGTGGTTTCATAATATATACTACAAACTATGGACGTCAAGTAACTTTGGTTATTTATCGATCCGCCCTTCACTGACGCGTTCAGTCAGATAGGGGGATGTGGCCATAATGTATCATGAGATTGAACTTTTGATGTACTGCCCATTATTTCTGAATGTGTCATGACTTCAGATCTGCTATGTATACCTACAAATTGATATGTCAACATACCATGATGTACTCGTATGTCCCAGTGTGTACGTCTGAATAAATTGAGTAAACAAAGATTCCAGCAGTCTGCATTGGTGCCTTGTAGACACAAGTGTATGAGTGGTTATATTGGTCAGCACACGAACAGCACACCATTCGCGTCAATCACACTCTACATTTCTACTTCATACATACACCATCCTGCGTCGGTTGAAGTGACCAAGTTTAGGGCCTGCTTCCCCTGGAGCCTTTGCCTTCCCTAACTCAGGACTAGGGTGAGTTACCCATTTACAGCTGGGTAGACTGGAGCATGCCTGATCTCAACAACACACCACTCTTCCTTACAGAGCATCCAGTGTGTGTGAAAGCAACTTTACAGAGTGGAAAGACAGAGACACAAACTTTACAGTGGCGAGCCAGATTCCTGGGTCCAGCTTACGCAGTTTTGTGTTGAGAATCACAGTTTACAGCTGAAAGAACATTTGTTTGAACACATCAACACCAGTAGGACAGCTATACAGTCGATGTCAGCTTGACCTGTATTACCGATAGGTATCTATGCACTGTATCTAGACAGTCAGCAAGTGTAGAAAATTTGTTGTTGAACATAAAGTGCATAGTTCATCGTTGGATCTTCATATGCTCAAAAGAGAAAAAATTGACAGTGTAATAGTTTAGAATTAAATCTATTACTCAATAAAGTGGCAAGTTATTAGAATTAAAATAAACTGTGCCTGCTTTACAACACCATACCTGCAACACATTCCATTCATGACATAAATTATATTGTATGCTATATGCTATTTATGCTTACATGTTATTTGTTATGTATTAAATTAATTTATGTTCGGTGTGACTAATACAAGGTATGCCGAGTTACATTGGTCTGGTACTAGTATTCGATAGGTACACATTTTCTTAATTGGAAATTTGTTAGCAACATATTGCTGCTATTTCTGTTAGTTGTGATGAGGTGTTCTTTTCTTCGTTGTTTTTGTTAATAATTTTGTGTTCCTTAGTTTTGTTTGATTTGTTTGTATAATTGTAGGTCTCATCTTTCCTTTCATTTCAGTTTTTTTACACCCTTATGTTTATACACTGTGGCGTTATTTGTCTTGTTATCTTATGGCAGTTATCATCACGGTTTCTGTGATCATTTTTTTCATTTCTCCTATTTAATTTAATTTGATCTCTGCAAATGTGTTCATATTGTCTTTTCTTGTTTGTCCTTTGTAATGTCTTTAGTTGACATATGACGTATAGTGGTATACACTGATAGTATAGTACAGATCAGTACTTTATGATTGTTATTGTTATAAAACAAAATGTACAAGACCTTTGTAAGGCTTGTCTCCCAAAGTGATTGGTAAAGGGAAATATTTTTTTCCACAGGTACTCAAGTGATCTTTGATTACATTGAGGTATACAAGACCTTTGTAAGGCTTGTCTCCCAAAGTGATTGGTAAAGGGAAATATTTTTTCCACAGGTACTCAAGTGATCTTTGATTACATTGAAGTATACAAGACCTTTGTAAGGCTTGTCCCCCACAGTATTTGAGATACAGTTATTGTTGTCCACAGGTACTCAAGTTATCATTGGTTATTATAAACCATACAAGTTTGGACTAAGACTAAGTCTATGGTATAGACTTGTCTCCCATTAACTTGAAAGAGGGTAATTTATTTACTTTTTCAGGTTTCTGATTTAAGAAGACAATATGTCTACATTAGATTATTTCATTACACAAGGAAAATCTCTTGATAAGACTGGAAAAGACTTAGAACAATGGGCTGTTGCTCAATATGACAAAGCATTAGCTGCAGAAGAGAAAAAAACTGCTGCTGAGGAAAAAAAAGCTGCGGCTGAGGAGAGAAAACTTCAAATAGAAGAAAAAAAGCTGCTGCAGAAGAAAGGAAAGCCTTAGCTGAAGAAAAAAGATTAGAAAAAGAAGCTGATACTGCTGCTGAACTTAAGAAATTGCAGATGCAAGTGGAGGAAAGGAGATTTGAGGCAGAACAGAAGAAATTAGAAGCTGATGCAGAGCAGAAAAAAATTAGAAGTTGCTGCAGAACAGAAGAAATTAGAAGCTGCTGCAGAACAGAAAAAACTAGAAGTTGCTGCTGCTGCAGAACAGAAAAAATTAGAAGTTGCTGCTGCTGCAGAACAGAAAAAATTAGAAGCTGCTGCTGCTGCAGAACAAAAAAAAATAGATAGAGAAGCTGAAGAGAGAAAAGCAATAAGAGAACATGAGTTTGAATTAGAGAAATTAAAATTGACATGTATGAGTAATGTTAATCAGGCATCTGGTGGTAATGGTAAACCCTTTGTATACAAGGTCAAGGTACCAGCGTTTAACCCTACCAGTGATGACATAACATTTTGGCTTTCTAGATTTGAACGGGCTTGTCGATCTCATAATGTTGACAAATCACAGTATGTGAATCAGTTGTCTGAAAATCTAAAAAGGGGAGTCTCTGAGTAAGTTATATTTTGTTGAAGAGGCCGACAAAGATAATTATGATGCTGTTAGGGCAGCTTTGATAAAGAGATATCAGCTGTCTGAGGAAGGTTACCGTCTTTTGTTTAAAACAATGAGACCTGAGGTAGGTGTAGAATTCTCAGATTTCATCTCAAAAGCACGAATTACACTTTCACGATGGATTGAATTATCCAAAACAGAGAAAACATTTGATGGTCTTACGGATTTATTGCTAAGAGACAAGGTCATGTCTTCTGTAAATAAATCATTCCTAGAGTTCTTACATGAGCGTAAACCTGGTACAATAAAGCAAATGGAAGAATATTGTGACCAGTATGCCACGGCACACCCTGACATGATTCTTGGTAACTCTAACATTAAAGAGAGTATGCCAGTTGCTTCGGCAACAGAATATAATCAGAATTACTCACACAAATTCCAAGGAGCTAAAAATAAATTTGATAAAAAGGTTAATTGGGATAAGTATCAAAACCAAGATAACCGCTCAAATCAGAGTTCTTCTTCGAAGAACTGGAATCGGTCTGATAGTCCTCGACACGCGAGGGGTTCCCATAATGTTAGAAATTCTCGGAAAGGGAGTAGCTATAGGAACTACCCAAGTGCTTCATGGAGACAAAAGAAACAATATTACAGGGATACTCAATATAATGAGCATGATGATTATGATCATGAATATTATGATTCAAACCCAAATAGGGGTTATAACAGAGGCAATAATAATTATAGAGACAATTATAACCGAGGTAGATCACAACACAAAAGACATGGTAAATCTTATTACCAGGCTAACTCTGCACAACAGGAGTTCCACGACACCGATAATCAGAATAATGATAAAAAAGACTCCAATAGTGTAGCAAATTCCGCTTTCGATTTTGCTAGAGCATCTGAGTGTTCGCAATGCAAAACATTATTCGATCCAACCACAGTGTCTACTTTAAGCTGCGGTCACCCACTTCCCGCTCTTCATGCGTCAATTGCGCATAATGGAAGTGGGTGCTCTTGTCTTTAATAGGGGCCTAATAGATGGTACTCCGGTATCAATTCTTTTCGACTCGGGGTGCACTACCATTGGAGTGAGGCAATCACTCGTAAATCCTTCTCGAGCTACAGGCAATATAGCCAATGTGTAACATTTGGTGGCACATTGGAGAAGTACTCCACTGCCATTATCAATATTGCTACGCCTTTCTTTACAGGAGAGGTGCAAGCATGTCTCTTGCCGAATCCGATCGCTGATCTTATCATCGGTCGCATTCATGGAGTGAAAGAATGCACTCCACAGCAAATTTCTAATTGGGAAAATGTTAATATGCAATCTGCTAATGCAGTAATCACTAGGGCTCAAGCTCTTAATATGCCACAATCTTCACATTCTGAAGATAATGATGCGCAGATCCAAGATGATCCCTTGGAGATTTCCCACGATTCCTTTATCAAACAGCAGGAAGATGATCCTACTCTAAAGAAATTCTTTACTCTGGCAACAAAAGGTGATCCGAATAAGGATACAAATCGTAAATCTTGGATTACGATGAAGAATGGCGTACTTGTACGTATGGTACAAGACTCCGCTAAGTCCATTCATTCTCAAATCCTTGTGCCTAAAAATATGAGAGTTAAAATCTTACAGCACGCTCATGATTCGCAGTGTGCTGGACATATGGGTTTTTCCCGTACTAAAGCTAGAGTTCTTCAATCTTTCTTTTGGCCTGCTGTGAATAAGGACATACGAATCTATTGTCGATCTTGTAAAGTATGTCAAGAGATTAAATCCAGAGGTCCACGCCATGATGCACCTATTCAGGCTGCAGACATTCCCATTCGGCCATTTCAAAAAATGGCGATAGACATCATTGGTCCATTTAAGATAAAGTCTGCTAGAGGACACCAATTTATTCTGACGTGTGTTGATATGTGCACACGTTGGCCGGAGGCTGTTCCTCTAAAGAGCATAACTACTGCTGATGTCGCAGATGCTCTTTGGTTAATATTTTCTCGTCTGGGTTTTCCAGCAGAAATATTATCCGACCATGGTACCCAACTCATATCGGATACCATGTCTCAAGTAATGTCGACTCTGAAGATAGAGAGATCGCTGAGTAGTATTTATCATCCTATGTCCAATGGGATGGTGGAACGTTTGAATAGAACTCTGAAAAACCTACTAGGTAAGATAACAGAAGATCATCCTCAGGATTGGGATAGGATTTTACCCGCGGCTCTCTTTGCATATAGAGAGGTCGCCAACGAACATACAGGATTTTCTCCCTTTGAACTTGTCTTTGGCGCGAAACCGCGAGGTCCTATGTCCTTACTTCATGATCTTATCTCTCCACATGTAAGCCTACCTTGCCGTGGTTGGAGAGCTTGAGCGCCTCAATGATCCCGGGAGCTATGCTGGCGGGAGTTTTACTCCTGGCAGGGTCACCCAAGCCGGACAGGTCCTGGGTGAGGGGCCAGACTAAATGGGCTGAGGAGTGGGTGGAACCCTATAGGTGTAGATGCAGAACCCACCGGCGAGTGGTACATGCTCTGGTCTGCACCAATCCACCCCCACTTCATGGGTTAAATGCTTTCTTGCCTCATTCTTCACTGTTTGTTGTCTATCACGCCCATGGCGACCGTTGCCTCAATTGGCTGTGTGTGGTGTACCCGGAAACGGGGCCTCCCAGTACTGAGGCAAAGTTAAGTCCCCGATGTCACTTATCGGTGCAGAATTGAGAGAGATGGCTGAGCATCACAATCCCTCCTGTGTTGCAGCATGATGAGAACCCAGCATTGCACACTGAGCTTGGGGGGATCACTTGGGCACCAGACTTAATACTGGCTCTTGACTGGATGGCCGCATGCAGGAGATTTCTACAATGGAGGGTTGGCAGGTGGTGGGTATCGGGAAGTGGCTCTGTGCAGGACGTGAGGATTCCTTGGGAGAGCCCAGAACCAGAGCACAGCATTGTGCAAGCTCTGCATAGTTGGAGAGCCCCCTGGATGACGGGGAATGCACAGTGTGCTACCCCACCTATCCCCAACTGCTAACTTAGAACCAGAAGTGGGGTCCTCTGTATGCGTGCCAGGCCAGGATAAAATGCCTGGGAAAGAGACTGGAGCTCAGAACTCCCTAACTCAAAGTTGCAGGATGGCAGAAAAGCCATGGGAAAGACAGGGCTATTTTGAAGATAACGCAACCATATTTTCACCATACGAGCTCGACGCCGCCTCGGTAAACAAGGTCCGCGCAGAGCAGTGACACCCCCAGGCTGCTTGCGAATAGTCTACTACTGGGAACATAAACAGATTAGGGATGAGCCCACTCTCCCGTTGAACAGGTGCTAAAGTCGTAGATACTGGGTCAGAAGGCGCACCGGAAACCACAGTATCATGCAACTCGCTTTTTTTTTTCTATGGAGAGTACACCGTCAAATAAATCTCGTTCTGGTGCTCGCCCTGTGGAGCTCCACCAGGCAGGTGCAGTGCCGGGCTCTGAGCCTCGACAGAGCCCACCCTCAGCTACTGGAGGACCCTCTAGACCGTCTTGTGGAGTCAACAGACGGCGGAGGAGAACTACTGACCAAAACAAAACAGAAAAAGAGAAACCCAGAGTGCCACTTGTCATGATGCACTGGAATGCAGAGGGAGTGAACAGCAAGCAGGCTGGATACAGCAAAAAGACAGAGCTGGAAAACATCTTGTATGAGAAGCAAGTCAGTGTTTGCTGTATCCAAGAGACTCACTTGAAAGCAGATCAAACCTTTAAAATAAGGGGATATCAATGCTTCAGATCCGACAGACAAGATAGACGAAAAGGAGGAGTACTTACTCTTGTAAGGAATAACATTCCTGCACACGAAAGGAAAACCTTCATGGATGGAGCAGAATATCAGCTGCTGCAGATAAAGGTAGACAAGATGGAAATAGAACTCCTGAACTATTACTGTCCGAACAACAAACCCCTGAGTCTCAGCTCTATACAGGTACCAGCCACCAACTTTATAGCAGTTGGAGACTTTAATAGCCACTCCCAGAGCTGGGGCAATAACCATCTGGATCACAGAGGTGAAGAGGTTGAAACTTGGCAAGATGATCACTCCCTAATCCTAGTCAATAATGCCACAGATACTCCTACCTTCTACTCCAGAGGATGGCACACAACCTCAACACCAGATCTTGCCTTCTCCACACCAGATATAGCTGGATCTATTAGTAGAGAAGTAGGAGACCAACTAGGGGGAAGCGACCATCGCCCAATCTTTCTTACTGTCCAGAGTGCAACTCTCAGTACAGGCCCAGCCATTACAAGATGGAACTACAAAAAAGCCAACTGGGGTTTATTCAGGCATCAGGTGAACACGCTGCTGTCTACCCTCAAGGTACAGAACAGAGACATTAATGAAGTGGTAAAAGACTTCAACAGATGCATACTACAAGCTGCAAAAGAAACCATTCCCAAAGGATGCCGGCGTAACTACATACCATACTGGTCCAGCACACTCCAAGAACGTCAGGAAGCTATGGACAAGGCTAGAAAGGACGCAGAGTCTCAGCCTTCACTTGAAACTCACAACAAATGGAAAAAGGCTGTAGCAGAGTTTCAGAGAACAAAGCTAGAAAAGCGGAAAAGCTGGAGAACTAAAACGGCATCGCTGAACCTTGAGAAAGACGGCAGGAAACTTTGGAGATTAGTCAAGTCTCTAAATGAAGAGCATTCCTCACCAAGGCAGACTATCACATTGGATGAAGGTGGCAAACTTTTCAGAGGAAAACAAGCTGCAGACTTGTTTGCTAGAAGATACAGTTCAGAAAGCAACTTACCCATTAACATAGACCATCAGAGAGAGATAAGAAAAGAAATACTGGCAACCATGGGACAGACAGATACTCCTGCCCACATGAGGGAACGCATTACACTAGGAGAACTACAGAAGGCTATTTCCAAGCTTAAGTTTCAAAAGTCACCCGGCCCAGACAAAATCAGCAACGAAATGCTAGTAAATCTGAGCTCAGCAGCAAAGACAAAACTGCTTGAGATATTCAACCACAGCTGGTTGAAAGGAACGGTACCCCAAGTATGGAGAGAAGCCATCACAATACCCATACTAAAGAAAGGGAAATGTAAGACCGAGGCTGCAAGTTACCGGCCAATCAGTCTCACAAGCTGTGTTTGGGAAGACTATGGAGCGAATAGTCAACCACAGATTGAAATGGTATTTAGAGTCTGAGCAGATCCTGGTGCCGGAACAAGCTGGATTTAGAGAATGCTACAGTATAGAAGACCAAGTTACTTACTTGTCTCAAGCAATAGAAGATGCCTTCCAGGAGAAGAAAAAGGTCCTAACGATCTGGGTCGACTTCAAGCAGGCCTTTGACAAGGTGTGGAAAGATGGCCTCATTGCAAAACTTAGGAGAAGTGGAATCCAAGGCAACATGATGAAATGGATCCAGTCATACTTGCATAACAGGAGAACTAGAGTCACTCTTGACGGTCTGCAGAGCAGAAAAAGTGTTGCTCCATCAGGGGGTACCTCAAGGAGGAGTAATTTCCCCCAACACTCTTCCTTGTTTACATCAATGACCTGGTGAAAGATCTCCCTGCAGGAGTTAAAGCTGCCTTATATGCAGATGACCTAGTACTCTGGTGCGCTGATGAAAATGTCACCACAGCAAATTATAGAATGCAGCGGGCAGCAGACATGCTAGTGTCATGGGCAGAGAAATGGCTTATCACAATAAACACAGACAAAACCTCCACAACACTGTTTCTCTCCCTCGCCCCCAAGGACAAATCAGCTAACATACACCTAGGGACAACCGTGATCAAGGAAGAAAGCTACCCCACCTATCTTGGGGTGACATTTGACCAAAGGCTTACATGGAATAAGCATATTGAAAATGCAGAAGGAAAGGCCCGAAGACGACTAGGCATACTCAGAAAATTAGCAGGTACCAACTGGGGAGCAAATGAACGAAATCTAAAGAAGATTTATAATGGAGTAATAAGACCACACTTAGAGTTTAGCTCAGCAGCATGGTCATCAGCTGCTAACTCACATCTGCAGTCTTTGGACAAGGTGCAAAATCAAGCTCTCAGGCTCATTACAGGAGCCATGAAAACTACACCAATAACAGAGATGCAGAAGGTTGCTGGATTACATACATTGTCCCATAGAAGAGACACAAAAACCATGATCCAGATGGAAAAGTACAACAGGATGCCAATGCACCCAATGAAGGCAAGACTAGATGATCTGGCATTGGGACGTCTAAAGCGTAGCAGCTTTGTGCATCGGGGGAAAAGACTTATAAGACAGCATCAAGAAGACCTATCCATGAAGACAACACCACTGAAGCCCACCCTATACCCTGTACCATGGGAGCAGGCCAGCAGTGCCCTCCAAATTAATACAACAGTCAGTGGTCTCACAAGTGGATGTGAGTATAATGATCTGCAAAAACGAACTGCTACATTGAGTATGATCCAAGAAAGCTATCCCGATCAATCATGGATACATGCCTATACAGATGGATCAGCAACTAATGCTGTTAGGAATGGAGGTGCCGGTATCTTTATCTCATATCCTGACAACCACTATGAGACTAGGCACATTCCCACTGGTAAATTCTGTTCCAACTATACAGCTGAGGTTCAAGCTCTAGAGCAAGCTGCAAATATGATTTATAACACCAACTCTGACTGCCACCAGGTAGTCATCCTCACAGATGCACTGTCTGTCCTGCAAGCTCTCAAGGGTGGTAAACTCCCGCATCTGAGAAATGAACTAAACAAGGTAGCTGCCAAAAAGAGAACCATACTTCAGTGGGTACCATCTCATTGTGGTGTACCCGGAAATGAAAAGGCAGATAAACTTGCAAAAAAGGGAGGAGAATGTGAACAAGAAGATAATGAAGTCACATACTTTGAGAAAAAAGAGAGCTATCCAGACTATCAGAAGAGAACAGAACCAACCCAAAGACGACTATCACACTCTCGACCGGCAGGGACAGACAACTATTTTTCGACTCAGGACAGGGCATAACAAACTGAATAAACACATGCACAAGCTACGATTGTCTGCTTCACCACTGTGCACATGTGGATTAAACGAACAAACTGCTGAGCATGTTCTACAGGACTGTCCTCTGTATGACCAGTTAAGAAAGAAATACTGGCCCAATGACTCAACACTAAACTCAAAGCTATATGGAGTTAAAGAGGAACTTCAAACAACAGTCGAATTCATCATGAGAACTCGTCTGACGGTGTAATCATCTAAGATGCGATCGCAAGAAGAAGAAGAAGAAGATGATCTTATAACTGCTGATAATATTGTCGATGACACAAAATCCTCTTATGAATATGTCATCGCACTTAGACACAAGATTATTGAAGCATGCAAATTGGCAACTGCTTCATCTGAATTTGCGAAACAGAAGGCAAGGGAATTTGCCAATAAAAAGAGATGTTTGCGACAACTTTGTCCAGGTGACAAAGCATTTGTCTTGCTACCTTGTAGGGAAAATAGACTTCTCATTTCTTGGAAAGGTCCGTACGATATAATATCAAAAGTTTCCGATGTTGACTATGTCGTCGATATTGACGGGAAGCGTAAAACCTTCCACATCAACATGCTCACGGAATTCCATGAACGTCCTGATTATTTACAACCTGTTTTCCAGGCAACGGACGATTTTCCAGTCCAACATGGACAGTACTCATCTCTGTCAGTAATACAGGATGAGGAAACGAGTTTCTCGGATGTAAATTTACCTTTTCCACTGATTCCTCTTCACTCTAATGAATCATGGAAAGATGTTGCAATTTCTCCAGAATTATCTCCAGGAGAGCAGAAACAAGTTTCTACTATGTTAGAACAATTTCAGGATGTCCTTACTGACATTCCTGGTCAAACGGATGTCATTCAACATGACATTATTCTTACTGACCATAGTCCTATAAGAGTCAGACCATATCCTATCCCGATACATTTTCAAGCACAGGTAGAGAAAGAGTTAGATGAGATGATAGAGTTAAAAATTATTGAACCATCCACATCAGCATATTCTTCGCCGATGGTTATAGTACGGAAAAAAGACAATAACATACGTCTTTGCGTGGATTATCGCAAATTGAATCAAGTGACTAAATTCGATGCTGAACCTATGCCTTTACTAGAAGAGCTACTTACGAGACTATCGAATTCTCACTTCTTTACTAAACTCGATTTGTCTAAGGGATATTGGCAAGTTCCACTATCCGAACACGCCAAACCATTTACTGCTTTTTCGACGCCTAGGGGTCTATTCCAATGGAATTTCATGCCTTTCGGTCTTATGAACGCCCCTGCTACATTTGTACGCATGATGCGTCGAATCCTATCTCATCGCTCAGATGTCATTGCGTATCTTGATGACATCTGTCTTTTCAGTGATACTTGGAACGATCACTATAATGGTATAAATGAACTATTGTCTATCTTACGCGAGCATAACCTGACAGCGAAACCATCGAAAGCATGTATTGGTTTTAGCGAAATATCTTTTTTAGGACACCGTGTTGGTCATGGGTTCCTAAAAACAGAAGACCATAATACAAGTAAGATACTTAACATTTCTATTCCTAAGACTAAAAAGCAAGTACGAAGTCTCTTAGGTCTAATACAATTTTATGGACGATTCATCCCGAATCTGTCCTCCATTATGTCACCTCTTTCTTCCTTGCTAAAGAAAGGGTCTCCTAATGTAGTCCATTGGACTCAAGAATGTCAATCCTCTTTGGATAAGGTTAAAACTATGTTTTCTACTTCACCTATCCTAGTATTACCTTCTAAGGATAAGACATTTATTCTTCGTAGTGACGCTTCATCCACCGGGATTGGAGCTGCACTAATGCAAGAGTACTCTGGAACTCTGCATCCTGTGATGTATATTTCTCGGAAATTAAATGCTGCAGAGAAGAATTACTCGGTCCTAGACCGTGAATTCCAGAGACTCAGCTGAATGTTCCTGAGGCTGAAAGTGACTTAGACGTAAATACAGACATTCCACGAAAAGAAGAAATTATCACAGCTATCAAAGGGCTAAAAAAATGGAAAAGCGCCTGGTCACGACAATCTGAATGCTGAGCTATTCAAGACAGACCCTGAACTAGCAGCAGAACTATTAGAACCACTATTTGCACAAGTCTGGGAAACTGAGACAACACCAATAGAGTGGAGTAAAGGAACAATTGTCAAATTGCCCAAGAAGGGCGACCTTGCAGACTGCAACAACTGGAGAGGAATTACCCTCCTCTCAGTTCCCAGCAAAATACTAGGCAGGATAATCATCCAGAGAATTTCAAAAGCAGTTGACCATAAACTGAGGAAAGAACAAGCGGGCTTCAGAAAGAACAGAAGATGTGCAGATCATATATTTGCCCTCAGGAACATTATAGAGCAGTGCTCAGAATGGCAGAGACAGCTGTACATTAACTTTGTTGATTTTGAAAAGGCTTTCGACAGCATACACATGGACAGCCTATGGAAAATTCTGAGGGCTTATGGAATTCCCAGCCGCATTGTTTCCATTATAAAAAGCCTCTATTCTATCTTTACGTGCAGTGTTGGATCGAGTAATGTAACTTTCGAAGTGAAAACAGGAGTACGACAGGGATGCCCCTTATCAACAACATTATTTTTGACAGTCATAGATTGGGTGATGCGCCAGACAACAGAGGGCAGTCCAAGAGGAATTAGATGGACAATGTTTGCTACACTGGAAGATTTGGAATATGCAGATGACATTGCACTGCTCGCGCATTCACACCCAACACATTCAAGACAAAACTGATAGACTGAATAAGTATGGCCAGCAGGTTGGCCTGAACATCAATCTGAAGAAGACGGAGGTCATGACACTAAATGTGGGCAATCCTGAGCCAATAACAGTAAGGAACCAGAAGTTAGAACAGACAGACACATTTACTTACCTAGGAAGCATAGTAACACCTGACGGCGGAACAAGCAAGGACATTAACAACAGAATGAATAAAGCGAGAACAGCCTTTGCTATTCTCAACAACATTTGGAAGTCTTCCCAGTACAGCACAAACACCAAATTAAGACTGTATGAGAGCTGCGTACTTTCTGTGCTTCTCTATGGTGCGGAATGTTGGAGAGTAACAGAGAAGGAAATGTCGAAACTGTCCTCCTTCCACACAATCTGCCTAAGGAAAATTCTCCGAATCTTTTGGCCAAACACCATCAGCAACCAAGAACTACTTATTCGGAGTAACCAGGAGGACATGCACACCATCATAGCTGGCAGACGCTGGAGTTGGGTTGGCCATGTCCTCAGAAGGGACCCTGATACCATCGCAAGAACAGCTATGCTATGGACCCCCGAGGGAAAGCGAAAGAGAGGCCGACCAAAAACAACTTGGCGGAGAACTGTGGAAGCTGAGATGCAAAGAATGAACCACAGTTGGGGCACTGTACGAAGGATGGCCGCCGACCGAGCAAAGTGGAATCAATTTGTTGCTGCCCTACAAGACGCCACCAGGCGTGATGGCCGCTGACTGCTTTGACGGTTGGCGGTTATGGATCAAAGAAGAAGAAGAAGAAGAAGACCGTGAATTATTGGCTATGGTTTGGTCAATCCTTAAACTGCAAAGATTTCTTCTGGGCGCGCATTTCATTGTGGAAACTGACCAGAAAGCTCTTACGGCTATTCAGAGTAAAAATCTGAAGAGCGCGAGATCAACGCGATACGCGATTGCTCTACAGCCATTTCATTTTTCGGTGCGAGCTATCCGTGGGTCAGAAAATGTGATGGCAGATATTTTGTCTAGATGCCCACATGATTCATAACTGTTATACAACTTTGATACAGTTGTTTCTATGTTGAAATGTGTACACATATGTAATATATCATATATTGATTGTAACACTACTTAGCGGTTCATTGATATTCATTCACCGCTGATCTTTCAATGTTTTTCGTCTTTGATGATCATGATGTTAAGATATCTTAGATGGAATTTATGTATAAACTAATGTGAAAATTGTGTCATTGCTAATATTGTAGTATGCGTTGGTGACACCTCTCTGGAAATATTTATACTTAGAGAAGTACTTTCTCTAAGGTCATAAAACTTATGCTTATCATCTGCGCATTTTATTGGTGCGTTGTGAGCCTATTGTATGTTGCTCCTAGATGTATTCCAAAAAAAAAAATGTACCATTTTTTTTTTCCCGAGGGGTGTGGTAATCTGTTGCGTGCATATTTTGACGCACATTTTACAAAAATCGATATGGCTATTTAATATGGGAAAAATATAGACATTCATTCATTTGTGTATGAAAATGCTGCCTATGGTAAAAGCGAGATAATCCATGTTTGATTCACACTTTTGATTATAGGAGTAATCGTTCTGGATATTGATCCAGCGCAAGGATATTGCGCTTGCGTTTTGTACTTATTTTTTAGGGCCAGAAAATATATTAATTTGCTTATTGTGTTTATGGCCTGAATTCATATGTATTACATATTATTAGTACAAGTAGAATCAGTCCTATATTGTATATTTTGGATTGGTAGGAGGGACTAGATTCTTGTATTCCGGTCTAGCGGAAGTATGAGTTGTCTTGACAAGTCGTGATGAGTTCCGATGTACTGCTTACAAATGGCGGGGGTACGTTTTTCTAGAGCTGGTCCTTTCGTCAGAAAAAAATGTCTCACGAAGTGGTTTTTCTTCTGAAGGAGATGGTGTCTCTACGATAGTTTGTGTTAGAGACTCTCCTTTGTCAGTATATAGATGATTCGGACTCCAGGTAAACCCAGCTCCTATTTTGGTGATCTCTCGTCGGTTAGGCCTAGCTTGACTTGTTGTGCTTCGCTATGCTAGTGTCGTGTTTTGTATCGACGAAGATGACAGATTTTCCTGCAGCGGTTATGGCTACGTGAATTAACTTGATCACCGTAGAGCTGTATGGAAACATTTATGAAATCCTTTATATACCCATTATAAATTTACTCTGGCTTATATTCTCCTTCCTATGAATGAGTGAACGACAACTCAGGGAGGCAGCCATGTTGGATTTCGGTCATCATATGTTTTGATCACTGCCAAGAGAACAGATTATTTATCTTATTATCGGACAGTGACAGGGAGATCTCAATCTTGCTAGAAACCCCCCTTTCGTGGTTTCATAATATATACTACAAACTATGGACGTCAAGTAACTTTGGTTATTTATCGATCCGCCCTTCACTGACGCGTTTAGTCAGATAGGGGGATGTGGCCATAATGTATCATGAGATTGAACTTTTGATGTACTGCCCATTATTTCTGAATGTGTCATGACTTCAGATCTGCTATGTATACCTACAAATTGATATGTCAACATACCATGATGTACTCGTATGTCCCAGTGTGTACGTCTGAATAAATTGAGTAAACAAAGATTCCAGCAGTCTGCATTGGTGCCTTGTAGACACAAGTGTATGAGTGGTTATATTGGTCAGCACACGAACAGCACACCATTCGCGTCAATCACACTCTACATTTCTACTTCATACATACACCATCCTGCGTCGGTTGAAGTGACCAAGTTTAGGGCCTGCTTCCCCTGGAGCCTTTGCCTTCCCTAACTCAGGACTAGGGTGAGTTACCCATTTACAGCTGGGTAGACTGGAGCATGCCTGATCTCAACAACACACCACTCTTCCTTACAGAGCATCCAGTGTGTGGAAGAAATAAACTTTACAGCGTGCTAAAGGTTAAAATGCACAAACAGAAAACATTGTAAATAATTTACAAATTTAAGTATCAGAGCTTCATGCATGGGGAACAAAGAAGAAAGTAGGTCAAGTATAATAATATAAATGAATCACCATATTCTGGCTGGAAACTGTTCAGGTCCACTTTTTCATTAGAGTTGTCTGCCTTCGTCTTAAGATCAGTTGGGGGCTTCAGTAACCATATTTCACTTCTCTGTGATGACACAGTTAACAACATGAAAAACAAAGCTAACGTTACTGCAGCATCATCAATAACAAAGTTAGCAACAACAACACAGTTACCATTTACAAAGAAAGTGTTAACAGCATCATCAACAATAAAGTTAGCTACAACAACAAAGTTTGCATCACTGCACTCAGGGCAAACCCATAGGGCCGTCTCCCTCAGTACATGTAGAAGAGTGTGAATGCTAACTGTTCCTGCAGCTCGCTGGTTGTATACACGACGGATGCATCCTCTCATATGTCCATCTCTGCTAGCCTTATGTTTGATGCCAAATTCCAACAGACTTAACCTTGATGATTCATCTATTGCAGTGTCATTCTCTAACAGGCGATCATTAATTGTTCTCAGTATCTCTCCCTTATCCATATCTAGTGTCCTCACTGTGGGTGCTCTTGATGCTAGTCTGTCAGCTCTCTCATTACCATGTATGACTACATGATCAGGACAGTAGATTCACACCAATTCCTGCAGATTCGAAGCTTCTATGAATTTTTTCCATTTGTGCCTTAGCTAACCATTTTTAACCTTTCGAAGCATGGACTGAGAGTCTGACACAATGACTGCCTCTGTTACTGAAGTTTCAGTTAGCCACCTTAAGACTGCAGTAGCTGCCTCTACCTCCATTCTCATGCTGGAAGTTGTTATCTTGTAAGCCCCGCTATGTTCAGTGACAATTCTGCCATTTACTCTAGCAGAGACGCCCCAATCTGATTTCTCACCATGGATCATAGACCCAACGGTATACACAATGGCATCATTATCCTTGGCATGATCATGTATCAGCTGATTAATTTCCAGTTCTGCTTTCCCATGCCCCAAGTTCTACACTCTCTGCCAAGGCTGATGATGACTTGCTGGTGGTTAATCCAGTACTCATCTGACTTACTCCTCTTTCCCTATGAACATATTTTCAACTGTGTTCACCTGCTTGATCAATGCCTCTGCCTATGCCATCCATGACATCCCCCTTTAAATTCTTGCTCCCCTCATGTCAGCTGTGTTTCTGTGTAGAGGGTGTCATTTGTCTGTGGTTACTCGCAAATAAGCTTTTACCTGGATCTAATCGACAGCACTCCAAGCATGTACCTCATTGCCACAGTGGGCGTATCTCATGTAAAGCCCAAGATTATACGCATCTCTTCATTTTGAATAGGTTCTAGTCATTCACTTTATGTTACTGATAATGTGAGTATTCCCAGACCATACTCAACGACCGATATGTTGATGATAAAGAAGTAATAGTAATCTCTGTTCCAGATGCGCTGCGGCCATTATTTTCAGGGCTGCCAGACCACTCCTGCATTTCTGTATGATGTGATCAACATGGTGCTTATTAGATAGTCTGCGATCAAATGTAACTCCAAGGTATTTCAGCTTTTCTTGCCTTTCGATTTTCTGTCCATTGAGAGTAATGCCTGGAAGGTCTGTTTTCACTGAGGAGTTGTTCAAGGAGCACCACATCACGCAGGCCTTGACCTTGTTGGGATTGACTTTGGAGCCAGTTTCCTTGCATCACTTAAACACCTCCTGTAGTGTCCCATGTATGCTTTTAACCATTTCCTGTTGGTTAGACCAGTTCTGTAACTGAGTATGTCATTTGCAAAAGTCAGCGTTTGTCCCAACCCAGTTGGCTAAATGGTGGCTACTTTTGATGTATAGATATTAAACAGCACCGATGATAGTTTACACTATACTTCCGTTTCAAGATGTCTGACGCCTTTTTTGTGATATGTTTGTTTAGCCTGCTTTACCGCGTTTTCCCAATGTGGTGTGAGCCAGAATGTTCATGTGAAGAGACGTCCCCTTTTTTTGTGCAACAATCGATGTCTATAAGTTATGTATATGCCTGCATGGGGGCATGATTTTTTAAAAGTTCAGCTAACGACATTGTCAGCCATCTTGGTTTGGCTAATTCTGTTCACAAGAAAAATGACTTGAAACTTTTACACATATTTTAACAATAACAGCATCGTCAACAAATGTCTTTTACATTCAGTTGTTACACAGTGCTGATCTAGAATTGTAATAAGCATGGCAAGACTCGAGTCAAGGCATCTTCAATCATAGTCATTAGTTAATGACCCCCCCACAAGGTGCAAAATCAAGCTCTCAGGCTCATTACAGAAGCCATGAAAACTACACCAATAACAGAGATGCAGAAGGTTGCTGGATTACAGACATTGTCCCATAGAAGAGACACAAAAACCATGATCCAGATGGAAAAGTATAACAGTATGCCAATGCACCCAATGAAGGCAAGACTAGATGATCTGGCATTGGGACGTCTAAAGCGTAGCAGCTTTGTGCATCGGGGGAAAAGACTTATAAGACAGCATCAAGAAGACCTATCCATGAAGACAACACCACTGAAGCCCACCCTATACCCTGTACCATGGGAGCAGGCCAGCAGTGCCCTCCAAATTAATACATCAGTCAGTGGTCTCACAAGTGGATGTGAGTATAATGATCTGCAAAAACGAACTGCTACATTGAGTATGATCCAAGAAAGCTATCCCGATCAATCATGGATACATGCCTATACAGATGGATCAGCAACTAATGCTGTTAGGAATGGAGGTGCCGGTATCTTTATCTCATATCCTGACAACCACTATGAGACTAGGGCACATTCCCACTGGTAAATTCTGTTCCAACTATACAGCTGAGGTTCAAGCTCTAGAGCAAGCTGCAAATATGATTTATAACACCAACTCTGACTGCCACCAGGTAGTCATCCTCACAGATGCACTGTCTGTCCTGCAAGCTCTCAAGGGTGGTAAACTCCCGCATCTGATAAATGAACTAAACAAGGTAGCTGCCAAAAAGAGAACCATACTTCAGTGGGTACCATCTCATTGTGGTGTACCCGGAAATGAAAAGGCAGATAAACTTGCAAAAAAGGGAGGAGAATGTGAACAAGAAGATAACGAAGTCACATACTTTGAGAAAAAGAGAGCTATCCAGACTATCAGAAGAGAACAGAACCAACCCAAAGACGACTATCACACTCTCGACCGGCAGGGACAGATAACTATTTTTCGACTCAGGACAGGGCATAACAAACTGAATAAACACATGCACAAGCTACGATTGTCTGCTTCACCACTGTGCACATGTGGATTAAACGAACAAACTGCTGAGCATGTTCTACAGGACTGTCCTCTGTATGACCAGTTAAGAAAGATATACTGGCCGAATGACTCAACACTAAACTCAAAGCTATATGGAGTTAAAGAGGAACTTCAAACAACAGTCGAATTCATCATGAGAACTCGTCTGACGGTGTAATCATCAAAGATGCGATCGCAAGAAGAAGAAGAAGAAGAAGTTAATGACCCCAAGTCTAAGGTGATTCAATGTGCTGAGAGACTGGATGGCTCCTGGCAAAGTAGCCTTGAACATTGACTGTTTGGGGTGCGAGTGGGGCAGATGTTTCTAAGGAACATCCCTTGCCTCTTCCCTGGCATTGTGGCTCTACCAGGGTGACTGGATATTTCCACCGTATCTTGCAATTATAATATGAAATAAGAACACATAAGACCAAGAACAATCTGCAAAAGGACACTGACCTGTGGCTTGAAGATGAAGTCCTGGCTACTCTCAGATGGTAGGTACTAAGATAAAACAAGAAATAAAAAGTGAATTTGACAGACATCATAGAACCATTTACAAGAACGCCTCAGAACAAGAACATAAACAACTATCTGTGGTTTCAACATGGAGTCCTGGTTACTCTCAGAAAGCAGGTACTAAGACAGAACAAACAAAAAGATTGAATCAGAGAGGCAACTTACCATCTCCTGTTAACAAAATTTAACTCATTCACCTGGATCCCCATTATGTCAATACTTTCATGATTTGACTAATTTCCAGATCCTGAGATGCGCCAAGACATCATAAGGCATGTTTAGAGTTAAAACATCATTCGGTTCACTCCCTACTAAGCTATGTAACACAAAACCATCACAATCTCTTGTGTTGGCACTACATTCTATTATCTCTCACTGATGATGACTACTTGGTCAAAATGTTCAGTCTATTACATATTTTTATAGTTCCTTTTTACGATTTCCAACTGCCGCGGGATTCTTAACGTGCGCAACTTGCACACTGGACCTCCTATTTTTTTCACTCTTATCCGAGAAGGCTAGGCATCTGAGAAGGCTAGGCATCCGAGAAGGCTAGGCATCTGAGAAGGCTAGGCATCTGAGAAGGCTAGGCATCCGAGAAGGCTAGGCATCCGAGAAGGCTAGGCATCCGAGAAGGCTAGGCATCTGAGAAGGCTAGGCATCCGAGAAGGCTAGGCATCTGAGGAGTATGAGATCATTAGGACCACTGGTTCTGAAAAAAAATTTCCATAAATTATATTCTCTCAACTGGGAATCGAACCTGGTACCTCTAGAATTCGAGGCGGATGCCATTCCTCTTAGCCACTCCGACCCCCAATCGTAGAGAGTAGGACACAAGGCCGCTGCCCTGGCAAAATTTAAATAAATTAGAAACCTATCTGGAGCAGCGCTGGTGTAATGGTTACCACACTGTGCTGGCAATCAGGTGATCCAGGTTTGAGCCCTGGCAAGACATTTGAAGCAGTGTCACCGACCGGGACTTGGACTGGAATCATTCGAGCCCTGGCGAAAACAATTGAAGGAGTGTCTTCGACCAGGGACTGGAATAACCTGAACGACTCCTGAGCCGACCCAGCTCTAATGGGTACCTCCGAAATCAGCGAGTATCTGCCTGAATGGCAAGAGGACACCTGTCATTGTACAGGGGAAAAAAGGGATACTTACGTAAAATCAGTCTCAGGTTAGACATATTCACCGGAGATTTCGCCTCGAGTAATAGCGGGGGTAAAAAAAAAAAAAACCCTACCCTTACTTAGTCGTTCCCCTTCTACCGTGAGGTGTAGAGGTTTGGAAGAGAGAGAGCGCCAGACTATCCTATCAGCTGTCTTCCTCCTGGCCTGGTTCCATTCTAGTCCTCGGTCCTTCAAAGATTGTCTAATGTTGTCCTCCCAGCGGACTCTGGGTCGTCCTGGGGGTCTGGATCCTTGGCTCTTTGTTTCCCATGCTTGTCGTGGTAGCCGATCTTCTCCCATTCTGCAGACATGGCCAAACCATCTTAGGCCAAACCCTACTCACCATAAAATATTTAAAGAATGTGTGATTCCTATATACACACATTAGGATTCTCGCCGGTGCTATGGAGTATGTGCACTGTGCTGAGATCCTCCTTGAGTGATCTAAGGGAGGAGATCAGAGCACTGATGGCGTTGTCCGTGTGCAATGAAGATAGTCCTTAAAACCAAACCAACCAATCAGTGTTTTTTATCAAAGCAGTGTCAGCTGGAGTAGATAATCATGTCTCTCTACAGCTTCAGGTCCCCAGCGCTGTTTATCAGCTCTATTATTAACTTTTTTCATGCTTGTATATTTTTTCCTTTGTCATCCTGTATTTCTTTTTCCGAAAATTTAGTTTGTTGTCACAGCATGTTGTAACTCTCCTCTCCTTAACGTAAGCCTATAAGAGTGAACCATCTCATTCTGATGGGTGTTATAACTCTACTTTGGGCACTGGCCTATCTCAAGACATTCTCACGTTTGTCTTTGCATTCTATACTACTGGACAAAAGTTAAGGGCCGCCATTCAGTTTAGACAAGGTTTATATAATTCTTCGTGAGCAGGGTCAATTTTCTAAATGTCCGGTAGCTTGAAATCTCTCAAGAAGTCTCTGAAGGTAGAGTGGGACACTGCTAAACGTCTTGCAACATGACGAACAGATTGACCATCCTGAATCCATGCCATGGCTCGACCACGGTCTACAGTGCTGAGACTTCTCCTTGGTGGCATGGTTAATGCAGTGATCATTTCGACCACTTGTCATACTGATTTATTGCATACCAACGGTGAACACTCTTCACCGATGATCATTTTCCATGTGCATTCAAATTCAACTCACTTTTTCACCTTTTGAACTAGTGGGGCGTGTTGCAAAAACCATGAGTTTTTGCAGCAACAATAGCAATTTTCACGTGTGGGTTAAAGTGACCCAGTTTTTTGGACATTAAAAAAAAATTAACCTAGTGCACACAGAAATGTATACACATTTCTCTGAGCTCAGTTTTAATGACATTTTCACGTCTTTACAGTTTGCCAATGAATTACATAAACCATGTCTAAACTGAATGGCGGCCCTTAACTTTTGTCCAGTAGTATATATGGTTTACAACTACATCTATGTCACCTCTGACAGTTTTCCTGTTTATTTAATATCCACGATTTGCTGCCATTATCATGGCCTCAGTTCTATTTAACAGAGAGGAATTATCTTTTAGTGTAATTACTATATTACTGTGACTAGGGCTTGTAGCTAATTTCTTAACCATTTTCAAAGGTTTTTCCAGGTCCAAGCATATCATTTTCAAGGATAGGAGCATCATACTTAACAGTGATGAACTCACTATTTTTTTTAAAAACCACCAGCAACAACAACACAAAGACAACTAACTATTATACTAAACATTTAATACAACAACAACACAAAGAAAACTAACTATTATACTAAACATTTAATATAACAACAACAAAATTGTAATGAAAACTTTTCAAAAGTAACAAATATTACTCCACCACACTGGATTTCTTATAAATCTCCATAAACATATTGAGAAAAAAGCTTTTCCCCTTGTGAATTTCTGCTACCTAAATCAAACACTCATATTTAAACAAAAGCACTTTAAAGTTCTGTGTACACTTCATATACACACCCCTTCATAATCTGAACAACTTGAAATAATATACTGTTTATTTTTACATTATATACAATACAAATACTCTTTCCACTTTTAGACGTCTTTTCTTTTCAACTCCAACATTTTTTTTCTTCAACAGCTTTAATCTCCTCTTCCTTTTCTCTGACTTATTACCACAAACTATTGGATACAGCAATAAGTCATATCTTGTGCAGTTTTTCTGCCTGAGAAGCATTGTCATCTGCAGCAGAAGTCAGGGACTTGATGTCCTGGTCTAAAGCTATTTGTCTTCTTTTCAGTTGCTCTTTTTCGCTATCATGAATTTTTCTTTTATTATTATTGTTGTGTAAGGCTTTTGCGCACAGGCGTATGTCAATCCTTTGCTGAAATACAGCTGTCTGCATTAGCTATATATATATATATATATATATATATATATAATGTGACGTGTGTATCGTCTGCTCATGCGCAGCCGAACAGGCAGTTTCCCGTGTCTTTTTTCAATGTCAACAGACCTGACTAGACGTGCCATTGTTATGCTCCCGTTGTGGATGCGTTATTCGATATTCTTCCAGTGGCTTTTAATGAGATTGGTCGCCACGATTTACTAAGATGTTATTTATGGGCCGTCAAGAGTTACAGCTTCACCCTTGGAGTATTGTGACTGTATTTTGAGGTAATCAAATTCTATCGTCAGCATATATATATATATCTTTGCCGCCATACTTCGTTCACGTCGTATCCGAACCTGATCGCTAGTCTTTTACGGCCAGAATTGAGATTCTATGAACTGTATGCCTCTTATGTTGTTTACTACGATGGACCGACATTGGACCTTAATGAATGCCTTTGAATGCAATCTACCTGTTATTATTATGCTGAGTCATTGTTGGAGCTACTGTCAATAAATTTGGATGTGGACCAGTCTTCACCAACTCATTGATTTCATTAACACTGTTGTACGAGCTAAAAATAGTGTGTGGCCATGTTCAGGCTAAAAGTATGATGCTAACCATTCGTTTACCCAGCCTACGACATTCGCGTGAATATCAGCACGACTGAAGACATATTCTTACTTACTTAGTCGTTCCCCTTCTACCGTGAGGTGTAGAGGTTTGGAAGAGAGAGCGCCAGACCATTCTATCAGCTGTCTTCTTCCTGGCCTGGTTCCATTCTAGTCCTCGGTCCTTCAAAGATTGTCTAATGTTGTCCTCCCAGGCTGGGACTCTGGGTCGTCCTGGGGGTCTGGATCCCTGGCTCTTGTTTCCCATGCTTGTCGTGGTAGCCGATCTTCTCCCATTCTGCAGACATGGCCAAAACCATCTTAGTTGGGACTGTTCTACTTGGGTCTGCAGGGGGTGGGATTTTAGGCCTTGACGTATCATCTGGTTGCGGACCATGTCTCTTCTTGTTACTTCAACCACCTTCCTCAGATACCTCATTTCTGAGGTTTGGATCTGGCTTTTGTGGGTTGTAGTCATTGCCCACGACTCGCATCCATATGTCAAGACTGGGACATAGGTGGAGCGGTATACAGCCATCTCTTCGTTTTCTTTACCAACCTCTTTCTTGCTGAGGAATCCACGATTTATGGCCTGAAAAAGTCTCCCAGACCGCTGCTTTTCGAGTGGCCAACTCTTCTTTGATGCCTCCCTTTCGGTCTATAATAGCTCCGAGATATTTAAAGTGGTCGACCTGCTCCAGGACCTGTTCTCCCAACTTAATCTGATGTTTTCTTTCTTCTCGTGATATCACCATGGATTTTGTTTTAGAGCTGCTTATGACCATCCCTCTCTTCTCCAGCTCTTCCTTCCAGACTTGCAGGTGAAGACATATTCACCAAGCCTAAACCCAACTGCAATATAACACTCCTTGATAACCATTCTCAACAATTATGTTTTTTTTGTTCAGCATTATGCTTGTGGCTGTCAAGATAAATCATGTATCTGCTATAGGCTCTGCTGACACTAGCTAACATTTTAGGGGTGATTTTGATATTTTCGACTCCTCCCATATCTCTGATGTGGTCTACAATGATTCTTCTAGGAGTTATGCTTCTTTCTGCCATGTTGCAACCTTCCAGCCCTTTGTTAACTGAAACCCCTCTTTTCGACACTTGCTGCCCATGAGACAAAATCACTAATAATTGTATCACTTTCCAAATATTTTGTTGTTGGACTCCCCAGGGTAAGAGGTATAGGGAGACAAAAAAACACACTGAGAAGAGCACTGGAGTCAGGCATCAAAGGGGTGAGGAAGACACAGAAAGACCTTGAGCTGATGTTACAGTAGACCTACAGGAAGACATGGAAAGACCTTGAGCTGATGTCACGGTAGACCTACAGGAAGACATGGAAAGACCTTGAGCTGATGTCACGGTAGACCTACAGGAAGACATGGAAAGACCTTGAGCTGATGTCACGGTAGACCTACAGGAAGACACGGAAAGACCTTGAGCTGATGTCATGGTAGACCTACAGGAAGACATGGAAAGACCTTGAGCTGATGTCACAGTAGACCTACAGAAAGACATGGAAAGACCTTGAGCTGATGTCATGGTAGACCTACAGGAAGACATGGAAAGACCTTGAGCTGATGTCACGGTAGACCTACAGGAAGACACGGAAAGACCTTGAGCTGATGTCACGGTAGACCTACAGGAAGACACGGAAAGACCTTGAGCTGATGTCACGGTAGACCTACAGGAAGACATGGAAAGACCTTGAGCTGATGTCACAGTAGACCTACAGGAAGACATGGAAAGACCTTGAGCTGATGTCACAGCAGACCTACAGGAAGACATGGAAAGACCTTGAGCTGATGTCACGGTAGACCTACAGGAAGACATGGAAAGACCTTGAGCTGATGTCACAGTAGACCTACAGGAAGACATGGAAAGACCTTGAGCTGATGACACGGTAGACCTACAGGAAGACATGGAAAGACCTTGAGCTGATGTCATAGTAGACCTACATGAAGACATGGAAAGACCTTGAGCTGATGTCACAGTAGACCTACAGGAAGACATGGAAAGACCTTGAGCTGATGTCACAGTAGACCTACAGGAAGACACGGAAAGACCTTGAGCTGATGTCACAGTAGACCTACAGGAAGACACGGAAAGACCTTGAGCTGATGTCACAGTAGACCTACAGGAAGACATGGAAAGACCTTGAGCTGATGTCACAGTAGACCTACAGGAAGACATGGAAAGACCTTGAGCTGATGTCACAGTAGACCTACAGGAAGACATGGAAAGACCTTGAGCTGATGTCACAGTAGACCTACAGGAAGACATGGAAAGACCTTGAGCTGATGTCACGGTAGACTTACAGGAAGACATGGAAAGACCTTGAGCTGATGACACAGTAGACCTACAGGAAGACATGGAAAGACCTTGAGCTGATGACATGGTAGACCTACAGGAAGACATGGAAAGACCTTGAGCTGATGTCACAGTAGACCTGCAGGAAGACATGGAAAGACCCTGAGCTGATGTCACGGTAGACCTACAGGAAGACTTGGATGGTACAATGGACCTACAGGAAGACTTGGATGGTATGGTAGACCTACAGGAAGACTTGGATGGTACAATAGACCTACAGGAAGACTTGGATGGTACGGTAGACCTACAGGAAGACTTGGATGGTACGGTAGACCTACAGGAAGACTTGGCACAAGGTTGTTGAAGGTCTATGCTCTGTGTAGAGCTGAAGGGTGATGATTGACATAAAATACAAATATTCTTGATACTTTAAAAAATCTTTTCTGTTCAGCCCCAACAGTTTTTTCACCAATCTGTCTGACAATAGTTTTACTAATATAGTGGATCAAAACTAGTTTCTCTCTACCCAGCTTGTCCAATGATTTAAAAAAAATATATACATTTCCGTAAAATTTAGTTTTGTGGGTGATAGTCAATTTTTATAATTTGCCCATTCTAACCATTTGACTTGAAACTGACAACAATGCATGATTTCCAAACGCAAATCTTTTCTTATGTGTTAGCTACGTAGATCTATCTGTTTCTCTCGGTCCCTACGATCATAAAAACTGAGCGGTCCTAATCTTAAACGAAAACTTTCGACTTAGCGCAAAGTGAAATAAAGAAATTTATGGTAACAGACAAGGCCTAATGAAAAATGCCACCTATAGGCAAAACGTTCCTTCGCCTGACCTTTGATAGTTCCGAGTTTTTCTACGGCCGCTAATAAACCTGTCATTTTTAACAATTTCTCATTGAAACCGACAACCAGCACAATTTCCAGGGGAAACTTGCACTTTAGTTCCGTAGATCTATTTCTTTCTTCTCAAGGGGCTGTAAAGTTGCACATTTAAATGTTTAATGAAAACTTCCAACACCCGAAAAGTAGTTTTAATATGGGGAGAATTGGTAACTGATAATGCTTAATAAAAAATACATCTAAAAGCAGAAAATTTGCGCAGCCGACTGTCGATTAGTTTTTTCCAGGTCAGATGCGAGAAATTCAAGGTTTTTAGCGGTTTTCCCAGGCCTTGAAGTCTCTTCTGATTGTTCCAGGCTTTTCCAGGTCACTTCAAACCCTGTGTGACCAAAACTATGGCTCTCAGGAATGATAAAATACCTGAGCTTGTCACGTCTAGTATCGCCCAGAGATTTACTGAGGACTATTAATAGTGACGGCCAAGTGTAGTGACGGCCAGGTGTAGTGATGGCCAGGTGTAGTGATGGCCAGGCGTAGTGATGGCCAGGTGTAGTGTGCATGGGGATGTCAACCTCAGACATGTCGTACAAGAAGACTAACATGAGGTTGTGTGTGCATGGGGATGTCAACCTCAGACATGTCATACAAGACTAACATGAGGTTGTGTGTGCATGGGGATGTCAACCTCAGACATGTCATACAAGACTAACATGAGGTTGTGTGTGCATGGGGATGTCAACCTCAGACATGTCATACAAGAAGACTAACATGAGGTTGTGTGTGCATGGGGATGTCAACCTCAGACATGTCATACAAGACTAACATGAGGTTGTGTGTGTGTGCATTCAGACATGTCATAAAGTACTATTTTTAAAAAATGTCAACCTCAGACATGTCATACAAGAAGACTAACATGAGGTGTGCATTACCGTATTCAAGGTGTGCATGGGATGTCAACCTCTAGACATGAAAATACAAGACTAACATGAGGTTGTGTGTGCATGGGGATGTCAACCTCAGGACATGTCATACAAGAAGACCAACTAATGAGGTTGTGTGTGCTTAATAAAATGGGGATGTCAACCTCAGACCATGTCTTTTTTACAAGTGGCTAACATGAGGTTTGTAAATGTTGTGTGTGCATGGGGATGTCAACCTCAGACATGTCATACAAGACTAACATGAGGTTGTGTGTGCATGGGGATGTCAACCTCACTATTTATAAACATAAACCCCTACCAAAAGAACATGTGAATGTTTTGTGCAGGCTCCCTACAAGGAGGCTAGTAGCAGCAGTGGTTCTATGCTCCATAGGGGATATAACAGAAGGTGAAAGGTGAATGACTCATTAAGCGGCCCTGTGTAAATATTTACCTTGGTAAAGTGACTTCTGAAACTTGACTTGATGCTGTCCACTATCTTCTGGACTAGTAATGTTTTGGAAACATTCTGTAAAGACACAGGGAAAAAAACAAAGGAACATGTTAAGAACATCTACCAGTTCAGATACTGTAAATAACATTAATACTATTTATCACATAAATAACTACATAATTGACATGTGGTGAAGAGGACATCCGTCCTCTTGATGGAATATGGATGTCTTTGTCCTAGATTAGAACATTAATGATTACACCAGAGAACATTAAATATATGATAACAAACACATTATGACAGAGAACATTAAACATATGATAACAAACACATTACGCCAGAGAACATTAAACATATGATAACAAACACATTACGCCAGAGAACATTAAACATATGATAACAAACACATTACGCCAGAGAACGGGATGTCCTTAAACATAATGAAAAGCATTCACAAACACATTACGCCAGAGAACATTAAACATATGATAACAAACACATTACGCCAGAGAACATTAAACATATGATAACAAACACATTACGCCAGAGAACATTAAACATATGATAACAAACACACGGCCGCAAGTTTACCCCTATCCCGCCATGAGAACATTATAAATGAACACAGCATTGAAAATTGATATGATAACACTGGAACGAAGAACATTACGCCAGAGAGAACATTAAACATAGGAACTGATAACATTTTTTCCAGTCGGTGGTTTTTTGCTCCGCCACACCATTCGTAGCAGAGAACATTAAACATATGATAACAAACACATTATGGCAGAGAACATTAAACATATGATAACAAACACATTATGGCAGAGAACATTAAACATATGATAACAAACACATTATGGCAGAGAACATTAAATATATGATAACAAACACATTATAGCAGAGAACATTAAACATATGATAACAAACACATTATGGCGGAGAAAATTAAACATATGATAACAAACACATTATGGCAGAGAACATTAAACATATGATAACAAACACATTATGGCAGAGAACATTAAATATATGATAACAAACACATTATGACAGAGAACATTAAATATATGATAACAAACACATTATGGCAGAGAACATTAAATATATGATAACAAACACATTATGACAGAGAACATTAAATATATGATAACAAACACATTATGGCAGAGAACATTAAACATATGATAACAAACACATTATGGCAGAGAACATTAAACATATGATAACAAACACATTATGGCAGAGAACATTAAACATATGATAACAAACATATTATGGAAACAAATGGTTCGTACTGTTACAGCACACGGAGAACAATACAAATGACGACCAGAAAGATTCAGACTTTGATGGGCGAGTACTTGTGCAGAATAGTAAGACTGAAATGGTGTGACGTCACCAGTGTGGAACTGATGACAAGAACTAGAAAAGTGCCAGTGGTAGAAGATGTAAGGAGAATACACCAGCACTGGATGGGACACACTGAGAAAATCAGGTGGTAGCTTTACAAGAAAGTTCTTGTTCTTGAATCCACAGGGTCAGACAAATAAAGGGGGATTTTTAAAAATGCATGGAGAAAAGAAGTGCAGACAGACATGAATGGGACAAAGAAGACATAAAAGACCTTGAGCAGACGGCACAGGACAAAGAGGCTTGGAGTGTATCAGGACAAAGAGGCTTGGAGTGTATCAGGACAAAGAGGCTTGGAGTGTATCAGGACAAACAGGCTTGGAGTGTATTTGTTGAAGGTATGTGCTACCTGAGGAGCTGAGAGGTAATGATGATGATATGGATAAAAAAAAAAAAAAAAAGCCCAATTTAAACAATGGAACAGCAAGATGCTGTAAGCAGACATCAGTCATGTGTGGCTGACACTACTCAAACTAAATCACAGACTCCACTTAACAGACTGAGGTTCATAACTGTATTATCTTCCTGTCTAGAATCAGGAATCTAACATGGGTCAAGTACCTCATCATGGCTGGATATGACTGCTTCACCTCTTTCAGTCACACAAACGCAATTTCATACCTTCGTGTTTGGGGCTGCAAACGCTGTAATGACTGGTGAGCGTTTTATGAGAGAAGCTGAATCACTTTGTGAAGAAAACATGGAAGCTTTGCTAGCAGTCAGCTCTGAACCTGTAGATAACAATACAAACAAGAACTAATGCAGCAAGCACCAAAATATTGAGATGGACACAGCTTCAATTGTTTATCTAGAGATCTACCACTTTGGTTTTTTTTAAAAACTAATAAATAAGAAGTTGACCCAGAGATCCACCTTAACTGGCTTGTTTTTTTATGTGATAAAACTAACAAATAGAAGCCACACAAACCTGCCAATATAAAAAGTGACTGGGGATCTTAAAACATAATTAGAAAGTATCAAGATGTGATTATGTACGGCCACACCTGATCTTTGTCTTGTTCAAGTCTAGGGACATGAGAGGTTGCCTTACGTTCAATCTCTATCTCCCTCTGCATAAATTATGTGTACAGAGAAATATCTAGTCTCCAGACCATTTAATGCTGGGACACTTCTGAGAGGTCTGGCATTCTTACATCCTTGGAAGTACACTTTCATAGAACTATGCCAGTCAGGCCCAATAGTCCATAAATATTCCAGGTCTGTATATTAATATGTTTTCTTTACATGAAGTACACTGGAGATACTATATTTCTATTTAGACAGCAGTGGGGCGGGGGAACTGGCCCAAGCTAAGCTAAACACAGCTAATTTTCAGTTAAAACTGCAGTAAAACAAGTCAACAACATAAGCAAAGTGCTGAGACAACAAGCTCTGACAACAAATTAGTTACCATTTATTACAATAAATTAGTCACCATGAACTTTACAACAAATTAGTCACCATGAACTTTACAGTAAGTTCTGACAACAAATTAGCTACCATAAATTTTACAACAAGCTCTGACAACAAATTAGCTAACCATAAACTTTACAACAAATTAGCTACCATGAATTTTAAAAGCTCTGACTACAAATTAGCTACCATAAACTTTACAACAAATTAGCCACCATGAACTATACAACAAATTAGCCACCATGAACTTTACAACAAATTAGCCACCATGAACTTTACAACAAATTAGCCACCATGAACTTTACAACAAATAAGCCACCATGAACTTTACAACAAATTAGCCACCATGAACTTTACAACAAATAAGCCACCATGAACTTTACAACAAATTAGCCACCATGAACTTTACAACAAGCTCTGACAACAAATTAGCCACCATGAACTTTACAACAAATTAGCCACAATGAACATTACAACAAATTAGCCACCATGAACTTTACAACAAATCAGCCACCATGAAATTTACAACAAGGTCTGACAACAAAATAGCCACCATGAACTTTACAACAAGCTCTGACAACAAATTAGATACCATGAACTTTACAACAAATTAGTCCCCATGAACTTTACAACAAATTAGCCACCATGAAATGGTCAAGCAGACAAATATAAAGATCCATACCTAGAACATTCTGCTCAGCCTGCGCTATCCTGTCATCCATGTGGGTCTGGTCATGCGGACAGTTGAGCAAACTTCCTGTGTCATATTTGGGATGTTGTAAGATTGACGGCTGCAGCACAGGAGCTTTCTCTACCTGTAAGAGCAGTACAAACCTTTAGGTGACATGTCAGAAAGCACAATTCTAGATACAACATCACAGAACAGAATCCTTCAGAAAACACAATCCTGGATACACCAGAAAAGAATTTTTTTTAAATGGACACACCATCAGAATAGAACAGAATACTGAATACAATATCAGAACAGATGTCCTCGAGTTTTAATGGCTGCTCCTGAAGTCCTCCACCTGGCATCGTATATATTAGTGCACAAGAAAAGTGAACTTGTCCTGCCACCCAAGGTCATTGGTGCACATCTGCCTGTACTATTGTGCACTTCACATTTTCCATAGGTGTGGCTTCTACATCTCATCTCAAGATTGCATTGCTGATATTCGTGTGCAAGGTACCCCACGTCTAAGCCCCTGAGGAATCCTGTGTGGTTCCTACGTGAATTGTTCTTGCATCTGCTACCAGGTGCCCTTGTCTGCACTTGTTGTTGAATCCTGTTAACCTGAACGTTTTTCGTATCCAATTCTTACTGATACACGTTTTGCATACACCATTATGTCAACTATGAATTATTTACATCCAGCGCTATAATGTTATTGTCTCCGCTGCTCAATGTTACATGCCCAAGAGTTCCTGCCACTGTCCTGCTGAGATTTACCTGTCACTAGAATGTTTCTACTACCACGAGACCTTATGTATCACCAGCATCCAAATGCCTAAAGTGACTGTGTGTCTTGCTTGTGAAGATTTATTCAGATTAGTGACTAACAGCAATTCCAGGACTGAGAAATGCACATGAATGTAGCCAACTGGACATAGCTGAGGAAATATTGCAATTCAGTATATGTCACGGCGATATTTTGGCCGTACAATTAGCTGCTCGTTTGGAAGCTGCCGAACAGGTTGGCAAAAATAGACGAGCAAGTGGGGTCATGTGACAAGTAGGAAATTTGGGCGCGTGGTTTTGTAAGCTGAGGCTTTTCTCGTAAGTAAGAGGGATATATTTTTGGTAGTTGTCAGTTTGATATAACGATGTTTCTTGCCGCTCGGGTGCCTAAAAATAGTATATTGATATTGTATATTAACTCGCAGTGGCAGCGTATTTATATATTTTGCATTTGATTATGGCCGTTTGTGGCTAAGTTGTGATGTTGATAATAAAGGGACATTAGCTGGTTAAAAGCCTTGTTTTCTTGTGTCAGCTATTGTTCGTGTGGTCCTCTAGTATACACAAATCATTGCCTGTTGTAGTTAAATCCAGCAAGGACAGTGCTAACGCCCTTAGATTGGGGGGTATCCAGCTAGCACCTCCCCCTACCCACATCTGGTGGCTATAGAGTCCGATTATTGTTCATTTCCGAGCCCTTCCAGAGGCTTTTTGGCCGTGTAGTTTCTTGGCATTTTGAGTAGGTAGCTTCCTATTTGCTGGTTGGAGATTGTCATGTTTGAAAAGCATTTTGAAACTATGATTTATTTACTTCGGCATACTTTGAGAAGGTTTACGGCACAGTTATAGTGTAGTCAGGCGCAAATTCGTTGTTGTGAGTCTTATCAGATCTAGGTCAGTTTGTAACCAGTCTGCGGTACGTGACCCAGATTGTTAAGTAGGTCACAGGTTGGCGCGATGTGTTGTTCATAGTATCTGGTAATATTTATGTTGTTGAAAGTTAGCTGTAGGTTTTCGGAACAGTTACGAAAGTGCAGTTTCTTTGTTAGTTTTCTGTTTTCTGTGTGGACTTTCACGAAGATGGTCAGTGCAGGAAGTTAGAGAGTGACAGGCCGAGGAGATAGATGTATTACAAGGTAGATATTGCTGGCAGGTTGCTACAAAGCATGGGCTCCCGGCAGAGCAGGTGACAAGGACTATTTCAGGTTTGGTAGTTCAAGGCTTATGGTAGTCCTTGTCAGGGCTAACGGTCGTGCTGCCGGACTTTACGTGTCGGCAAAGATTGTCTTGTTTTTTTTTTTTTTGTTGGTGTTGGTACTGTCATCATAGGGTGTTATCGGTTCTTCACTTTGCTTTGGGTGATGGCTTCATAAACTTTCCAGCTCATGTAAGACTAGTAGGGTCGTAGGAGAGATCGGCACAGGGAGGCTGCTGTTTTCGTAAGGTGACTACGATCTTGTACGGACTGTGGAACAATTGCCTGTAGTAAAAGTATACTTGAGTCAGAGTGCGTCTCACCTTGCACATAGGTGGGGGTCTGCCAGTGAAACCTGCCCACGAGGGTGTCTGATGATACCCTGTTGATGTATTTACCTACTGCGATGTTACGTCACCTATCTGCAGTACCCTAACCCTAACCCTAACATTTAGTGAACTGCAGTATTTACCTACTGAGACATTATGTCACCTACCTGCAGTACTCGTTACCTCCAGTGACATGCGGTGTTTCCCTGTTGAGCTCGAGTGTTGTCCTGACTTGCTGATGTGATGGCCTGTCTAAGGGTGTGACCGGTGAAGTTCGTGGAGGTGTTGTCGTTGCGAGACAGTATGAAGTTAGCACGAGTGATATTCGCAAAGAGATGGGGTGCGGCAATGCAGTCAGGTGGAAGCACATGTCGCTGCTTGATAACCACCTGCTGATAGTCCAGCAGTAGCTATGGATAGGTATCGGGTTTCGCGTATAGTTCAGGGTGTTTCGGTTAACGCGAACCGAATGATACAGTCTGACCCACTCCACAAACACTGTTATGCTAATTAAATGAGTTACTGATAAAATTGTTCTATTCCTTGTACAAGATAGTGTGTGTGACTAAAGAGATGTAGATTTCATATTCTAATATCATCGTTGCCTGTAAATTCCATGTATATCAATTTCATGAGATATGTCGCCATAAAGGCAAATTGTATATGCTACAAGAGATGAATAGACGATTATATGTATCTTGTATTAGAGGTAACGATGATTATTGAACATATGTGTGTACACAACAGCACTACGGGGTTTGATTGTTTTGTTAACCAGGTGAGGCAGCTATTGTCATTTTTTGGGCTGCCATGACCTGGGTTAAGTATTATGTACACCTAGGTCAGATTGGATTGATGTTGCAGGTGTGTGAGTGGTATGGGGCAAGAATGGCACTTACAGGACAGATCAGGGTATGCTGTTATGCGGCATATGGGCCTGCGAACTTCTGATGGGGTCGGATCCTCCGGATGGAAGAAAACTCCGTTTTCTTTCTTAGGGTGGTGGTGGATGTCACAGCGCTATTTTGGCCGTGCGAATAGCTGCTCGTTCGGAAGCTGCCAAATGGGCTGGCGAAAATAGACGAGCGATTGGGGTCATTTGACCAGCGGGAAATTTGGGCGCCAAAATTGTATTCGTCGTTCGACTATCATCCTGTACGGAAGCTTCTATGCCAGCTTGTATGCTGTTCATCTGGTGTGGAATATTGTGATACAGTGCTTGCCATTAGTCTTGTCCTGGTGTTATTTTCCCAGAGAGGTAGTTGATTCTCTCTGGTGGTTTTGTAAGCCGAGGCTTTTCTCGTAAGTGCGAGCGATATATTTTTGGTAGTTGTCAGTTTGATATAACGATGTTTCTTGCTGCTCGAGTGAACGAGGTTCACTGTAGCAGTTAGGTTGTCACATTGCCTATACTTGTATATTGATATTGTATATTAACTCGCAGTGGCAGCGTATATATATATATATATTTTGCATTTGATTATGGCCGTTTGTGGCTAAGTTGTGATGTTGATAATAAAGGGGCATTAGCTGGTTAAAAGCCTTGTTTTCTTGTGTCAGCCATTGTTTATGTAGTCCTCTAGTATACATGAATCATTGCCTGTTGTAGTCAAATCCAGCACGGACTGTGGTAACACCCTAAGAGTGGGGGGTAGCCAGCTAGCACCTCCCCCTACCCTAATTAGTGTGCTCTGACAGTATATATTTAAATAACAGAGGCTGCAAAGTACTATTAGTATAAATGCCATCACACGTAGGAATAGAAGGAACATCTAACATGTACACAAATTTTATATCATCAGATTCATCATTCATTTATTTCTATACAGTCCAAAAATTAGAGCAATTGACCAAAAAACAAAAAAACTATAGAATTTACAAGTCATCCACTATAAAAAAGGGGGTGTTGTGAAAAAGAATGCAGCTGCAGGGCAAATTTTCGGAATTTTAGTGCAGCGTGCTAAAGGTTAAATATTATCAGCTTTGGTCGGGCTTACAGGTGGCCGACAAATTGTGGGTCGTAAAGATAGATTAATGTTAACCAACGAACATCGTGATAATGATGTGGTCATAAGGTTGACCAACTGGAAAAGTAATGCACACAAGAATCATGGCTCGACATCAAGGACGGTACATTTATTTGTAGACGAATTACAGACAATCATCATAATTTCATGTTAGGCAAAGTACATCATTTATAATCATTAACTGGCCAATTTGACTGACCTCAGTGACCGCCGAAGTCCCAAGGACGGCGGGAGTATTGCGACAAATAATTCATATTTCGATTCAATAAGTAATTAATGATGCCGGATATCTTCACTGGAGATTCAACATTGTAATGATTAAAAAAACTATCCCAGTAGTGGATCTGGACACACTAGCGGCAGGCCATGAAGAGACATGCCGAAGCCCTATCTAGACCTTGCTGAGAATTTATAGGTGGTATCATATCAAGATACTGGAAACAAACGAAATGAGCCAGAATTGGCTAAGGCTAACACTTCACCCTGGAAGGTAGCATATAAACAACATCATAAAGTCTTCCCACGATATGGGGGTAAAGACTTTCAATGAAGTTTGTTGGAAGACGTCTGTCTTCATCAACCGGCTTTTTACATCTCCCAGCGTCAGCGCTGTTTGGCAACAATCAAAACCCAATCGCACCAAGTTGCGCTCTTTAGTGCAACAATTGGTACGTAATTAATTAAACCTATAACACTTACTCAGATGCGCACACATAGTGCATCTAACACAGTTAGACTTGCATCTAGTTATGTTAAGTCTCGCACACTTAACTCCTATGCGAAAAAGGACTTAACACAGATCAAAAGCCTAATAAAAAATATTATAACAAAGGAATGGACAGAGGATTGGAACTGAAGTCCAAAAGGCTGAACTGCTCATAAGCTACTGAAAGCTCTAACTTGGACGTTAGATAGCCAGAGAGCCAAAAAATACCCGGCAATAAAAAAATGCTGACTGCAACCAGCAACAGAATATTATATTTTTAATGCTACTACATAACGCGCAGATGGCAGTAACAGCCTCTCTAGCTTGTATAACTATACCCTGGTGAGATCCACTGTTCTGACTTGTAGAGCTATTCCTTGGAGACAAGAACCTCTCTAGCTTGTAGAACTATAACCTGGTAAAAAAGTAACTGCTATAGCTTGTAATACTATACTTTAGTGAGAGTTATCTCTCTGGCTTGTAAAACTATACCTTGGTGACAGCAACCTCTCTAGCTTGCTGAACCAGATCATGGAGTTCTATGAGGTTCTGACGTACAAGAGGCGGTATGGGATTACAACATGCGAGTATTCCTTGGCGTTCACGCGGCAGAATGTCTGCAATCTGTAGCAGCATGTGATTGGGCAGAACATACCTGTAGGAAGCAAGTACAAACAGAACATACCTGTAGGACAGCAAGTACAAATAGACTGTATCTGTAGACATTATAATAAGCATACACAACTACATGAAATAAATTGTTATGTTCATGATTAATGAAAGGTATGTGGAGATGTGTTGCCCCCATACAGCTCCTGGGAGTCCCTGACAAGACAAAGAAAGAATAAGACAACGTCACCCTCAGGCACGTCGTACAAGATGACTAATACGAGGTTGTGTATGGGGCTGACAACCTCACCATGTCAAACATACTGTGACATAAACCATCACTGCTTGAGAATGTGCATGCTTCCTATAAGGTGATCAGCTAGAGTGATGGGTCCATGCTTCCTATAAGGTGATCAGCTAGAGTGATGGGTCCATGCTTCCTATAAGGTGATCAGCTAGAGTGATGGGTCAATGCTTCCTATAAGGTGATCAGCTAGAGTGATGGGTCCATGCTTCCTATAAGGTGATCAGCTAGAGTGATGGGTGTTTGGTGCATGCTTCCTATAAGGTGATCAGATAGAGTGATGGGACTATGCTTCCTATAAGGTGATCAGCTAGAGTGATGGGTCCATGCTTCCTATAAGGTGATCAGCTAGAGTAATGGGTCCATGCTTCCTATAAGGTGATCAGCTAGAGTGATGGGTCCATGCTTCCTATAAGGTGATCAGCTAGAGTGATGGGTCCATGCTTCCTATAAGGTGATCAGCTAGAGTGATGGGTCCATGCTTCCTATAAAGTGATCAGCTAGAGTGATGGTTCCATGCTTCCTATAAGGTGATCAGCTAGAGTGATGGGTCCATGCTTCCTATAAGGTGATCAGCTAGAGTGATGGGTCCATGCTTCCTATAAGGTGATCAGCTAGAGTGATGGGTCCATGCTTCCTATAAGGTGATCAGCTAGAGTGATGGGTCCATGCTTCCTATAAGGTGATCAGCTAGAGTGATGGGTCCATGCTTCCTATAAGGTGATCAGCTAGAGTGATGGGTCCATGCTTCCTATAAGGTGATCAGCTAGAGTGATGGGTCCATGCTTCCTATAAGGTGATAAGCTAGAGTGATGGGTCCATGCTTCCTATAAGGTGATCAGCTAGAGTGATGGGTCCATGCTTCCTATAAGGTGATCAGCTAGAGTGATGGGTCCATGCTTCTTATAAGGTGATCAGCTAGAGTGATGGGTCCGTGCTCTGTAAGAAGCACAAAGGAAAATGATGATGATGTCAAGTTGTTATTGTATAACCTAGCTGTCCCTATGTCAGCACTTCACATGTAGGGGACATTTCAAGTTGTTATTGTATAACCTAGCTGTCCCTATGTCAGCACTTCACATGTAGGGGACATTTCAAGTTGTTATTGTATAACCTAGCTGTCCCTATGTCAGCACTTCACATGTAGGGGACATTTCAAGTTGTTATTGTATAACCTATAGCTGTGCCCATGTCAGTACTTCACATGTAGGGGACATTTCAAGTTGTTATTGTATAACCTATAGCTGTCCCTATGTCAGCACTTCACATGTAGGGGACATTTCAAGTTGTTATTGTATAACCTAGCTGTCCCTATGTCAGCACTTCACATGTAGGGGACATTTCAAGTTGTTATTGTATAACCTAGCTGTCCCTATGTCAGCACTTCACATGTAGGGGACATTTCAAGTTGTTATTGTATAACCTAGCTGTCCCTATGTCAGCACTTCACATGTAGGGGACATTTCAAGTTGTTATTGTATTTAACTATAATAACCTAGCTGTGCCCATGTCAGTACTTCACACATAAGGGACATTTCAAGTTGTTATTGTATTTAACTATAATAACCTAGCTGTGCCCATGTCAGTACTTCACACGTAGGGGACATTTCAAGTTGTTATTGTATTTAACTATAATAACCTAGCTGTGCCCATGTCAGTACTTCACACGTAGGGGACATTTCAAGTTGTTATTGTATTTAACTATAATAACCTAGCTGTGCCCATGTCAGTACTTCACATGTAGGGGACATTTCAAGTTGTTATTGTATTTAACTATAATAACCTAGCTGTGCCCATGTCAGTACTTCACATGTAGGGGACATTTCAAGTTGTTATTGTATAACCTAGCTGTCCCTATGTCAGCACTTCACATGTAGGGGACATTTCAAGTTGTTATTGTATAACCTATAGCTGTGCCCATGTCAGTACTTCACATGTAGGGGACATTTCAAGTTTGTTATTGTATAACCTAGCTGTGCCCATGTCAGCACTTCACATGTAGGGGACATTTCAAGTTGTTATTGTATAACCTAGCTGTCCCTATGTCAGCACTTCACATGTAGGGGACATTTCAAGTTGTTATTGTATAACCTAGCTGTCCCTATGTCAGCACTTCACATGTAGGGGACATTTCAAGTTGTTATTGTATAACCTAGCTGTGCCCATGTCAGTACTTCACATGTAGGGGACATTTCAAGTTGTTATTGTATAACCTAGCTGTGCCCATGTCAGCACTTCACATGTAGGGGACATTTCAAGTTGTTATTGTATAACCTAGCTGTCCCTATGTCAGCACTTCACATGTAGGGGACATTTCAAGTTGTTATTGTATAACCTAGCTGTGCCCATGTCAGCACTTCACATGTAGGGGACATTTCAAGTTGTTATTGTATAACCTAGCTGTGCCCATGTCAGCACTTCACATGTAGGGGACATTTCAAGTTGTTATTGTATAACCTAGCTGTGCCCATGTCAGCACTTCACATGTAGGGGACATTTCAAGTTGTTATTGTATAACCTATAGCTGTGCCCATGTCAGCACTTCACATGTAGGGGACATTTCAAGTTGTTATTGTATTTAACTATAATAACCTAGCTGTGCCCATGTCAGTACTTCACATGTAGGGGACATTTCAAGTTGTTATTGTATAGTCCCCTACATTTCAAGTTGTTATTGTATAACCTATAGCTGTGCCCATGTCAGTACTTCACATGTAGGGGACATTTCAAGTTGTTATTGTTATTGTATTTCAACTTCACATGTAGGGGACATTTCAAGTTGTTAACCTAGCTGTGCCCATGTCAGTACTTTCACATGTAGGGGACATTTCAAGTTGTTATTGTATAACCTAGCTGTCCCTATTAACTTAATGTAGGGGACATTTCAAGTTGTTATTGCTAGCTGTGCCCATGTCAGTGACTTCACATGTAGGGGACATTTCAAGTTGTTCTTATTGTATAACCTCGGTACATTTCCCTGATTTTTATTCAACAGTTGCCATCACTTCAACATGTAGGGGACATTTCAAGTCTTTGTCTCTTGTCTTGGTGGTATATAGACTCTTTCCTGTCCATCTCTTGATGTTATAACCTCTTCCCATGTCAGCTGTTTTCACATTTCAACATTTGCCTTTTCTGTTATGGTCTTCTGCAAGTGTTATGCCTGTATGTGGCCAAAGTATTTTTAGCTGTGCCGAATGTCAGACCACTTCACATGTAGGGGACTTTTTCAAGTTAGATTTTATTGTATCTTTAGCTGTCCCATGTCTCACTTCACATGTAGGGGACATTTCAAGTTGTTATTGTATAACCACTGTCCCATGTCAGCACTTCACATGTAGGGGACATTTCAAGTTGTTATTGTATCTATAGCTGTGCCCATGTTCCACTTCACATCTTAGGGGACATTTCAAGTTGTTATTGTCCTTGCCATAACCTAGCTGTGGCCATTATGTCAGTGGCTTCACATTAAGGGCAACAGCGAATAGATTTTCTTTGCCGTTGTTCCCATCATGCCTAATGGCGTCTTTAGGGCAACGACAAATCAATCCGTTTGTTGTTGTTTCCGTAATCAAAGTGACTGGCAAACGGGTGATCAGCCCGTTGGGACCATGTTCCACACCATACAGAAATGCAGAGTATATATAACACTTTATGATTCTCAGTTTTAATTTGTGAGATAATTGTTTAGATGTCAGTATATGTTTCATGTTGTTGAATGTAGCTTTGGCCATTCCTATTCTCTTCTTGATTTCTGTTTCACATCTGCCATCTTCTGTTATTATTCTTCTTTCTTCTTCTTTGATCCATAACCGCCAACCATCAAAGCAGTCAGCGGCCATCACGCCTGGTGGCGTCTTGTAGGGCAGCAACAAATTGATTCCACTTTGCTCGGTCGGCGGCCATCCTTCGTACAGTGCCCCAACTGTGGTTCATTCTTTGCATCTCAGCTTCCACAGTCTCCGCCAAGTTGTTTTTGGTCGGCCTCTCTTTCGCTTTCCCTCGGGGGTCCATAGCATAGCTGTTCTTGCGATGGTATCAGGGTCCCTTCTGAGGACATGGCCAACCCAACTCCAGCGTCTGCCAGCTATGATGGTGTGCATGTCCTCCTGGTTACTCCGAATAAGTAGTTCTTGGTTGCTGATGGTGTTTGGCCAAAAGATTCGGAGAATTTTCCTTAGGCAGATTGTGTGGAAGGAGGACAGTTTCGACATTTCCTTCTCTGTTACTCTCCAACATTCCGCACCATAGAGAAGCACAGAAAGTACGCAGCTCTCATACAGTCTTAATTTGGTGTTTGTGCTGTACTGGGAAGACTTCCAAATGTTGTTGAGAATAGCAAAGGCTGTTCTCGCTTTATTCATTCTGTTGTTAATGTCCTTGCTTGTTCCGCCGTCAGGTGTTACTATGCTTCCTAGGTAAGTAAATGTGTCTGTCTGTTCTAACTTCTGGTTCCTTACTGTTATTGGCTCAGGATTGCCCACATTTAGTGTCATGACCTCCGTCTTCTTCAGATTGATGTTCAGGCCAACCTGCTGGCCATACTTATTCAGTCTATCAGTTTTGTCTTGAATGTGTTGGTGTGAATGCGCGAGCAGTGCAATGTCATCTGCATATTCCAAATCTTCCAGTGTAGAAAACATTGTCCATCTAATTCCTCTTGGACTGCCCTCTGTTGTCTGGCGCATCACCCAATCTATGACTGTCAAAAATAATGTTGTTGATAAGGGGCATCCCTGTCGTACTCCTGTTTTCACTTCGAAAGTTACATTACTCGATCCAACACTGCACGTAAAGTTAGAATAGAGGCTTTTTATAATGGAAACAATGCGGCTGGGAATTCCATAAGCCCTCAGAATTTTCCATAGGCTGTCCCTGTGTATGCTGTCAAAAGCCTTTTCAAAATCATCTTCTGTTATTATATGACCAAGATATACGTAGCTCTTGACTTGTTCCAGGATTTTCCCATTTACGCTTATCTTTAATGTGGGTTTATCATCTGTTTTGCTAATTATCATAGTTTTTGTTTTCTCAATATTAATGTCGAGTCCATATTCATGACTTATACTGTTCACTTGCTTCACTAGTTCTTGTAACTCCTGTTCGCTTTCAGCTAACAACACAGTATCATCTGCATATCTAAGGTTGTTTATTGACCTTCCACTGATGTTCAGTCCTGGTATTTCTGGATTTTTATTATGTGCTGTCAATTATCGCACTTTTCTTTCTTTCTTTATTTTTCTGCTAAGTAGCAAATATTTGATTTTTATCAAATCACCCTGTAGGTGATAAATATCACATTTGCAAGGACCGATACACAGATTTGTGGTTATAGGCGCGGCAGATTAACACGTACATCGGTCAGCGCTATCGGCTTAAATCTCCGATAAGACCCAGAGTTTGCGTACTCATACGACAGATAACAAGATTACTGTCTGTGTGACACATGTGGGCAGACAAGTGTGATATAATCGCTTCCGGTCACTTGGTTAAAAAGTAATCATGGATTTAATACATTTTAGACAATATGAGTCTACAAATGTGTTTGTGAGAGTGTATGCAAGACATCATATTATCATATATGGGAGACATGACCTTTTTGCAAAATTTTTCCATGTAGGAAATATTTTGAAAGTGCCACACCTGACATGTTTGAAATGATTGGATCTTTCTGATTAGATTCATAACAACATTCAGGGGGAATATAGGCTGACCATTTCACAGTTTTATCTCACTGTGAATTTCAAGCTCGCCAAGACCTCAGACCTCGCCAGAGTGAAGACTAAATTCATAATTCCTATTTGTTAACTGGACCTTTTATTGGAGAACCAGATAAGACTTACAAAGCACAGGAAATTTCTTTCAAATTTTAATAAGGAACACCGGGACTAGGAAACTGAAAAAACATGGAGTCAGAAGGGGCAATCTATTGTAAAATTAAAGACATCCCAGACGCGTGTAAGAGAACAATTCATCTCTTTTATTCATCTGAGCATAAGTTGTGATTTACATTTCATATTTTATTACTAACATGTGAACTAACATATATATGTATTATATTACCTGAAGTTTAGCACATGTTGCTACCATCACACATTGCTACAGTCACATGTTGCTACCATCACACGTTGCTACCGTCCCACGTTGCTACAGTCACATGTTGCTACAGTCACAATTTCCTACTGTCACAAGTTGCTACAGTCACAAGTTGCTACAGTCACAAGTTCATACTGTCACACATTGCTACAGTCAGAAGTTGCTACAGTCAGAAGTTGCTACAGTCACAAGTTCATACTGTCACACATTGCTACAGTCACAAGTTGCTACAGTCAGAAGTTGCTACAGTCACAAGTTCATACTGTCACATATTGCTACAGTCAGAAGTTTCTACAGTCACAAGTTGCTACAGTCACAAGTTTCTACTGTCACACATTGCTACAGTCACAAGTTCATACTGTCACCTGATGCTACAGTCACACATTGCTACAGTCACAAGTTTCTACTGTCACATGTTGCTACAGTCACAAGTTGCTAGTCACAAGTTGCTACCATCACACATTGCTACTGTCACATGTTGCTACAGTCATACGTTGCTAACATCACAAGTTGCTACAGTCACAAGTTGCTACTGCCACAAGTTGCTACAGTCATAAGTTTCTACTGTCATGCATTGCTACTGTCACACATTGCTACAGTCACAAGTTGCTACTGTCACAAGTTGCTACTGTCAAACATCACTACTGTCACACTTGCTACTGTCACAAGTTGCTACTGTCAATGAGTGAGGGACAACCTTTCCCAACCCAGCACATCTCAGCAGGTAGATAGTGATCAGCCTTCACTTACGGTCAATAGCTGAATAACTCAAATAAAAAGTCGAGGACTAGCTGGTGGCAGTCATAGAAAGCAAGGTGGGATAGTGAGTGGCACAGTCATCTTATTAAAATGCCTCATGTGCTAATAAATTAACTATCAGGCTGGCAGGAAGCACCTTAAAACTTTCCAAGCCCCATGTTGCCTTGTGGGTAGGAGTTGTTCCAAGGGCTAAAGGAAATCCCACTAATTTTGCATATCAGTTGTTGCTGGAGAAAACTGAGTCCACAGCTTTTGGTGTCACAAAATAATGAGTCCACAGTTGTTGGTGTGACAAGAAAAGAGTCCATAGTTGTTTGTGCCACAAGAAAACTGCCCACAGCTGTTGCCCTCAGAAAACTTTCTACAGCTGTTGTTGTAACAAGAAAATATTCTGTCAGCTGCTGGTGTCACAAGAAAACGTACCCTATACTTTCATCTTCTACCCTGGCTGTTTGGTTCCTCCAGGAGAAGAGTTGTCTCAGAGCTGTCAGCTGCTGGTTGTTGAAGACTTTCTTGCTCTTCTTATACAAATCCAGGTAATCATCGTCTTTGAAACTCGGCTTCTGATAAACCTGGACAAGAAACAGAATTTGTCAGGTCACTGTTCTAATAAATCTCTGTGGAAAATCTATCACAAGTGTCAAGTTGGAAATAACTTTCAAAAAATGATGAATAATTCACGATGTTCTGCCAGAAGTCACGTAAAGTAGGTTGTAGCTAGTATACAAGTGAGATATGAGAAATAACAAGATGGGGTATGTACTTGCACAATGAAGCTGTGTATGAGTGATATGTGCTATCATAATGGAGCTGTTTGTGGTGTCACATGTCCAATTACAATGAGCAGTATTTGAGTAAATGAGAGATGCCTTGCCATATCAGAAAGCAGAAGAATAGGACAAACCGTGACATTGTATGTATTGGCATAATGCAGCAGTGTGTTTGAGGTATGTCATTATAATGAAGCTGCATATGAGAAAAGACCTGAGATGTCCTATCATAATGGAGTTGTATATGAGAACAGAGCTGGGATGTCCTATCATAATGGAGCTGTATATGAGATACTGAGATGGGATGTCCTATCATAATGGAGCTGTTTATGAGAGTTGAGAGATGGGATGTCCTATCATAATGGAGCTGTATATGAGATACTGAGATGGGATGTCTATCATAATGGAGCTGTTTATGAGAGTTGAGAGATGGGATGTCCTATCATAATGGAGCTGTATATGAGAGCTGAGAGGTAGAATGTCGCATCATAATGGAGCTGTATATGAGAACTGAGAGGTGGAATGTCCTAACATAAAGAACTGTATATGAGAAATGGAATGTTCTATAAAAATGGAGCAGTATATGAGAACTGAGATGTCCTATCACAATGGAGATGTATATGAGAATTGAGAGATAGTATGTTCTGGTGTAATGAAACTTTGTGTGAGAAACAGATACATAGATATTTGAGCTATCTGTGTGTGTGAGAGAGAGAGAGAGAGAGAGAGAGAGAGAGAGAGAGAGAGAGAGAGAGAAAGCACAAGAGAGGTCATGAAGAAATTAGACAAAGTACCAAGCCATCAACAGATGAAATATCATGCCACATGATGGTGATGTCAGATTGAAATATCAAGTCAACATGTGAGGTGTGAGAAATGGCCACATGATGGTGATGTCAGATTGAAATATCAAGTCAACATATGAGGTGTGAGAAATGGCCACATGATGGTGATGTAAGATTGAAATATCAAGTCAACATGTCAGAAATGACAAATATAACTACCTTTGCTGCCAATGCCTTGCTTCGTTCATACATAGACAGGAGAAGATTACTCTGCTCATTCCCTCTATCTATCAGCTGGTTTCTCATCATATCATAGATGTACAAAAGGTAGTGAGTATCCTCCCTTGCATAGTTGACAAGCTCCGATGGCAGAGGCCTGAGTTATAAGAACACAATAAGGTTTCACTAACCAGAAAAGACGTTGAACTTCCTGTTTCAGACATCCTTGGTTGCAAATAATTGTCATCATCATTTTCCTTTGAGCTCCTATCGGAGCATCATGGAACCACCACTACATCTGGTCCTCTTGCAGGACGCCTGCACCAAGCAGCCACATGTTCTAGCAGTAGTGGCTTCTGTGGCAATTTGTTGTTCGCAATGAGGTTGCCAACCTCATATTAGTCACCTTGTCTGAGATTGTAGTAGTCCTATTCTTTGTCTCGTCAGGGACCCCCCCCCCCCACCCCCACCTCACCCCCCACCCCACCCCCCCCCCCCCCCCCCCCCCCCCCCCCCCCCCCCCCCCCCCGCCCCCCCCCCCCCCCCCCCCCCCCGGGACTACATAGCTACCTACGGCCACTTCCTAAACCTGGTAAAGACCCCCACACTACTTAGCAGCTATCGAATTATCACATTGCAGAATGTCTACGGCAAATTACTTGAGAAGATAGTGGCGAGACAATTAATGAACCACCTTGAAAATGCACACATCCTCCCTGATAGCCTGGGCAGTTATAGACCAATAAAAGTATCATGGGGTAACGCTGGAACATTTGTGTACGATGTATATGAGGGTTTCCAGGGTAAACAAGAAACGGTAGCTGTGGCAATTGACCTAGAGGATGCTTACAAGAGTGTTGACTTTGCAACCTTGATGGACTGTGTAAAGGAATGTGGTGTAAACCCATGGCTAACAAGGTGGATAGCAGCTGCCTTAACTGAGAGAGCAGTTGCATTTCGCCTGGGAACATGGACATCAGAACCAATGCACATTTGCCCAGGATTACCCCAGAGTTCTCCATCATCACCGTTGCTGTTTAACATCTATACGGCAAAAACAGCTGCAATCCAACCAACAGGTTTGGGACGAACATTAACTTTTGCCGATGACTTGCTTATTTACAGGACTGGTTCAGATAGACATGAAATGGTTAAAAGCATACATGAGACACTTCAAGCAGTTTCTAAATGGTGCGACGAAACCAGCTCCAAGGTCAATCCCAACAAAGCCTGTGTGCTTTGGTGCTCCTTGAATAACTCCATATTGAAGGCAGATCTTCCAGACATTACTCTCAGTGGACAGAAAATTGAAAGGCAGAACAAGTTGAAATACCTTGGACTAACATTCGATCGTGGGCTATCATATAAGCACCATGTTGATCACATCATACAGAAGTGCAAGAGAGGTCTGGCAGCCCTAAAAACAATGGCTGCAGCACACCTGGAGCAGAGAGTACTGTTTCTCATTGTAACATCACCTGCAATGAAAAGGCTGACAGAATGGCAAAAGAAGGTTCACATCAACCTCAGCCTGATGCAAGCATAATTTTCGAGGAGGCAAAGAGTTTTATCAGAATCAGTTACAGAAACAAATGGAATGTAGAACATCCAGGTCACACACAGAATGATGCTTACTACCAGCTCAACAGAAGAGAACAAGTGGTAATCTTCAGACTCCGCACTGGCCACAACAGATTGAGATACCATCTATTCAACAAGCTAAAGATAGGAACTATCGATCAGTGTAACTATGGCACTGATAAAATGACTGCTGAACATCTGCTTCAAAGTTGCCCCTTATATGTGCTACAGAGAAAGCGCATATGGCCGACGCCAGCTTCTTTCGTGGAAAAGCTTTACGGGGATTCAAATAGCCTCAAACTGACTACTGCTTTCTTTGAGAACATTCAAGTGGACGTCTGAGAGTGTACAAAGAAGAAGTTTCTCTTGTATCATCAGTTGGTCTTGTCTGTAATTGAGTATGGCCTGAGAATACTCATGCTGTCAATATCATAGTGCGAATGACTGGAACGCATTCAGAATGAAGAGATACGTATAGTCTTGGGCTGCAAGTGGGATACCCCTGTTGTGATGATGTGGCACATGCTTGGATTGCTGTCCATTAGATCCAGATATACGATGGCCCAGGTAAAAGCGTAAATGCGTGTAACCACAGACAAAAGGCATCCCCTGCATGGGAACATAGCTGATATCAAAGGATCGAGAATAAAGAGGGGGATGTCATGGATGGCGCAGGCGGAGGAGACTATTAAACAGGTGACCCCAGTTAAAAGTATATTCAAGGGAGAAGAGTGGAGTAAGTCAGATGAGAGCTGGATGAACTACAGTTGACATTCAAAAATCCGATGGATTTTGGAGGGCATTTTTTAATTTACAGCGTTGGCGCGCCACTGTTTTCTGGAGCCGTTTATGTTTTGATGCAGCTGTTGAACTAAAATTCTGTAGAACTGTTTTATTTAGTTGATGAACATTAAAATTTCATTTGCTTTTCATTTAGTTTTTAAATTTCTTTCTTTAAAGGACTGTACAGGTAGTCATTTTCTGTTAAATATATACAGCATATATAACCAGAAAAAATCCGGCATTTTCAACAATCCGGCACTCCTCAGGTCCGGAGGTTGCCGGATTTTTGAATGTCAACTGTACCAGCAAGTCATCATCAGCCTTGGTAGAGAATGCAGAACTTGGTCTAATGGGAGAGCAGAGCTGGAAGTTGATCAGCTTATAAATGATAATGCTGGGGATGATGATGCCTTTGTCTACAGTGATGGGTCTGTAATCTGTGGTAATAAATCAGGGTGGGGCTTCTCTGCTAGAGTAAAGGGCAGAACCGTTGCTGAACATAGCGGGGGCTTACATGATAACAACCTCCAGCATGAAAATGGAGTGAGAGGCAGTTACTGCTGCCTTAAGATGGCTGTCTGAGACTTTATTAACAAAGGTAGTTATTGTATCAGACTCACAATCCATGCTTCGAAAGGTCCAAAATGGTTGGCTTCAAAATGAATGGAAAACCTCCATAGAAGCATCGTATCTTCAAGAACTGATATGGATCTACTGTCCTGGTCATGCTGGGGTACGTGGCAATGAAAGAGCTGACAGACTAGCTTCAAAAGCACCCATAAATGGTGCATTGGCCATGGATAAGGAAGAAATACTGAGGACAATTCATGGTCGTCTATTAGAGAATGACACTGCAATCGATGAATCATCAAGGCTAAGACTGCTGGAATTCAGCATCAAAAGTAAGACCAGCAGGGATGGACATATGAGAGGACACATCCGCCGTTTATACAACCAGTGCGCAACAGGAACAATTAGCATTCATACCCTTTGACATTTGCTGCTGGAGACTGAGCACCTATGGGTTTGCCCAGAGTGCAATGATGTCGATTCTGATTAACAATAACAATGGTTGGTTTGCCATACGATCTAGATACAACAAAGTATGGATGAGTTGTCATATAATGTAGACACAAGAAAATATGTAGTAAAATCTCTAACACCACACTCCACTATGGCAGTGTTTGCTATGGGATTACCTTTAACTCTATTTAAAAAAAAACTGCCAGCCTTATTTTCTTGAGGCATGCTTATTTCAATTATGGGCAATTGGTCATTAGTGTATCCTCTATCGATATTGCATGTCGTAAGATTTCTAACTTTAACAACACCGTATCTAATCTAACTGGCCTGTTTCTGTCTGACGCACACAGTTAGCGTCTTGTGCAAGCACAAGGAAGTTAAGTGAGAAAGCAAACCAGCGAAAAAAAAAGGAAGGGGGAGAGAGGAAGAGATAGAACAGAAGTTAATGACCCTAAAACAGAACTAAAAGAGAAAGACATTGTGAAGTACCGTATTCTCCAATCTGCCAGCTGATACTGTTTGTCCACTTCTATCTTACAGTAGTTGAGCATGAGGTGAGCCAGGGAAAACCTTGACAAGCCCAGCAGTCGAGCAGCCTGGCCAGTGTCAAACATATTGACCACATAAACAGAAAAGTCTCTCTGTAACCAACCAATATCGGAGTCTGACCCATGAAAGACCTGCGGGGAAAAATGGGATCTCATAACCAGTAGTAAAAGTGTTGTAATTTGTGCATGCAGTAAAGCTGTAGTAATTTCTAATCTAGCTTGTTTTAACCAGTACAACCTGGCAAGGATTTAACTAGCTGTTATTATAATTTTGGTGTCGATGCAATGGGTTTCAGTAATGGAAATAAATATAAGCCTAAAAGACAAGGAGAACAAATTTAAGCCAAGACAATTTATTCCAGACAAGGAATGGAAAATATATATATATTTGTGTGTGTTTGTGTGTATGCACACCCATATATATGTCACAAGAAAGGAAAAACAAATGTATGCCATAAGGAGAGAAAACAAATTAAATCCATGAGGACAAAGAAAACAAATTAAATCCATGAGGAGAGGGAGGAAAATGTAACCCATGAGAAAACAATGATAGGAAACTCTACACAGAGCAATACAACAGGAGGCAATCTGATCCTCAGAAGTATGCCCCCTGTCGATCAAGTAATTCGACCCCTTAATCTCCTTTACACTCTAAGGGGGGTGGGCCCACTTGGGTCATGACTCCCAAGTGTGAGCCTCCTGTTGTCATGTGCAAATAATTTAACCCACTCCACCTTGGTTGTGGCTTTCAACTTTATTCCTGTTTTTCTGCCAGTTGGAGGCAATTGTGAAAGTAACCCTTATGTTGAAAATAAATTACTGTCCTGAATTCCATAGCCCATTCCAGTCGTTCCAAAGCCAGCACAATGCCTCTTCTGCAGTTTCACTGAGTCTCTTAAGTGCCCTTGATCTTGACTGTCCTTTCAACCCCAACAGTTTCAGTAAATCATACACTGAGGCATCCACTAGACCTCTTGCCCCTACCTCAATAGCCTTGACCTTTGCAGCGAACCTGTCATGTCTCAAGATCATTATACCTGGCCACTTTGAACAAGTGTTGCTCATCCAATCATGATTCAGGCAGCACAGTCAGCTCAATCATTATAATCTGGTGTGATGATGAGGAATGTAGCACTATACCTGGCCATCTTCGAGATCTTCTGATACTCACTGGATAAGCCCCTAGCCCAGGTATTCTACTGCCATCTCCTTGTCATCTGCACAGTCAAGAATAGATGGTAAACTGCTACTTGGTTTGGAATGTGCCAACTTTCCTGCTCTCAGAAAGTATGTGTTTGCAGTACTTGGTATGACTTTGCTGTTGTAGCAGCCAGCTCATTTAGTACTCTATTATGGCGCCATGTGTATCGCCCTTGCCCTAATGAAACTTTGCAAGCTGAGAGCACGTGTTCAAGTGTCTGCCTTTCATGGCACAGGGGGGCACTGAGCATCATCAGACTTTCCCCATCTCACAAGGTTTGCAGACGATGGCAGGAGGTCATACATTGATCTGATAATGAAAATAAACCACAAATATAAATCATGACACTCGATGAGAGGTCACAGCAATTGGGTCTAAAATACACAGGGAAAAGACAAAAATAATGAGAATAAATGCAGGTAATGATAACAGGGTTGAACTTGAAGAAACACCAATACAAGATGTAGAATCGTACACATATCTTGGCAGCAATATAGACAAAGTTGGGGGACAGACAGTGATATCAAAATAAGAATACAAAAAGCAAGAGGAGCTTTCATTGCATTGGGAAATATATGGAGATCAAGAGAAATCGGATCCAATATGAAAATAAGAATCTTCAACTCAAATGTGAAGTCAGTCCTATTGTATGGCTCGGAGACATGGAGAACAACAAAGACAACAACCAAAAAGCTACAGACTTTCATAAATGGGTGCTTGCGTAGAATAGAGGGATTAAAATGGTATGACAAGGTTACCAACGTGGAACTGAAGACAAGAACTAGACAAGTGCCAGTGGAACAAGAGATGAGAAGAAGACGATGGCGATGGATAGGACACACACTGAGGAAACCTGTTGATAGCATTACAAGGCAGTCCTTGTTCTGGAACCCCCAGGGCAAGAGAAGCAGAGGTAGACCAAGAAGCACACATGGAGAAGAGAGCTGGAAACAGAGGTGAAAATGATGAGGAGAACATGGAAAGAACTTGAGATGATGGCACGTGACAGGAGGACTTGGCATGTGTTTGTTGAAGGCCTATGCTCCTTTGGGAGTGGAGGGTTATGAATGAATAAATCATGACGAAAGGGGAAACAAACACAAGCCATGGGCAATGGGAAAACAAATATAAATCATGAGGAAAAAAAATATAAGCCATGAGAAAAAGCAAAACAAATTTAAGCCACGAGGAAAGGGAAAAACAAATATAAGTCCGCATCCCAGAATCCAAAATGCTTGGGGACAACAGTGTTTCAGAAATTGGATTTTTTTCAGGTTTTTGCCCAAAAGTCGGCCGAAAAAAAGTTTTGATTTTTGGATGTTTGGATTCTGGGATAAGGCCCTGTATAAGCTAGGAGTTAGGGGAAATAAACACATGTGGTAAGGTAAAGGAACCTGTTACACGCCATTTGCGGCACATGTGGAGTCAGGGAAAATAAACACAGGTTTTGCCTATGGGTAAACAAACACATGTTATAGAAATGAGGTAATCAAAAAGAGGCTTCTGGCTGTGGGAAAAGAAACATCCTTATGATGGATGTAAGGGAAAATGAGAAATGTTTGTACTGCGGGTAAACGAACACAAGTTTTGAGTGTGGGTAAACAAATACAGGCATACCTCGGAGATAATAAAATAAAACATGAAATTGAAAGAAAAAAAAACCGAATACCTGCGAAGCGCAATAAAGCGAGCTATGCTTGTATAGTTTTTGAATAAACAAGTCTGTCCCAACAATAAACAAGTCTGTCCCTACAATAAACAAGTCTGTCCCTACAATAAACAAGTCTGTCCCTACAATAAACAAGTCTGTCCCTACAATAAACAAGTCTGTCCCTACAATAAACAAGTCTGTCCCTACAATAAACAAGTCTGTCTCTACAATAAACAAGTCTGTCTCTACAATAAACAAGTCTGTCCTACAATAAACAAGTCTGTCTCTACAATAAACAAGTCTGTCCCTATAATAAACAAGTCTGTCCCTACAATAAACAAGTCTGTCCCTACAATAAACAAGTCTGTCCCTACAATAAACAAGTCTGTCTCTACAATAAACAAGTCTGTCCTTACAATAAACAAGTCTGTCCTTACAATAAACAAGTCTGTCCCTACAATAAACAAGTCTGTCCCTAAAATAAACAAGTCTGTCCCTACAATAAACAAGTCTGTCCCTACAATAAACAAGTCTGTCCTTACAATAAACAAGTCTGTCCTTACAATAAACAAGTCTGTCCCTACAATAAACAAGTCTGTCTCTACAATAAACAAGTCTGTCTCTACAATAAACAAGTCTGTCCCTACAATAAACAAGTCTGTCCTACAATAAACAAGTCTGTCTCTACAACAAACAAGTCTGTCTCTACAATAAACAAGTCTGTCTCTACAATAAACAAGTCTGTCTCTACAATAAACAAGTCTGTCTCTATAATAAACAAGTCTGTCTCTACAATAAACAAGTCTGTCTCTATAATAAACAAGTCTGTCTCTACAATAAACAAGTCTGTCTTTACAATAAACAAGTCTGTCCCAACAATAAACAAGTCTGTCCCTACAATAAACAAGTCTGTCCCTACAATAAACAAACTGAAATTGCCAGCAGATCTTGAGGGCTAAAGTGTAAATAAAGTTATGCCCCTTGAAAGGAAACCCATTTGGAACTGTCAATAAATGCTGATGACAAATGTCCAGAAATATCTCATGGACAGCGTACACTAGTGCTGAGCTTAATCAATAAATGCTGATGACAAATGTCCAGAAATATCTCATGGACAGCGTACACTAGTGCTGAGCTTAATCAATAAATGCTGATGACAAATGTCCAGAAATATCTCATGGACAGCGTACACTAGTGCTGAGCATAATCAATAAATCCAAACAACTGCCAGACAAAGTTAAACAACATACTTTGGTGATGCTGGGATCAGCAAACACCTCATTCAGATGGTGAATCTCACTGCGAAGTTCTAGGGTATCAATGATGTAGTCACGGGACCTCGTAGAAATCTGCATCAAACATGTCACACCCTGAAAGTACAATATTAAGATAATCTTCTTTTCTGGTTATTCTGGGGTGATAAAGAGAGAAAAGGTTGACTGCCCCTCAGACATGTCATTAAGTAGTGATTAATATGAAGTTTTTCCCAGGGGGCTGGCTCTCTGCTGTTCTGAGAGGGCCTCTGAGAAAGCAAAGAATAGGTGCACTGTCCCCTCAGTCATGTGACTAATATGTAGTGCACAGGGCTGCCAACCTCATCATGTCAAACAAATTGTTTTAGAAATCACCGCTACAAGAGACAGGGAACTTTGATGCAGACGTCTTGTAAAGCTGGCAGACTATAGTGGTGGTTCCATGCTCTGTCAGAAGCACAACAGGAAATGAATTAACTCTTTGATTCCGTAATTATTTTCCACCTTGTGCCGGAATTTATTTTTTGAAGATTCTAAACAGTGAAGGGTGCCATCTTCTATTTTAAATTGCACGTAAATATTTTCTGAGAACATGCACATGTTATATATCATCTTCTTCTTCTTCTTCCTCGTTCGCCCTGAAAAGGACGGTGGTTGCGTTATGTCTGTTTACGCCTAAGCTGTGATATCTGCACCTTTCGGTCGACACATCCGACTTCTGCACGGCATTTTTTAAGGACCGGGTTTGCCTTCCCATTTCGATCCGTGCTCGCTCAGCCAGCCTGCACTGCTGCAGACTGTTTCCAGGACCACCACGTGGAGGTGGAGCGCGGTCTTGACCAGCTCTGGTTCGCTGGTCCTGACGCAGGCAGTCAAGCTATGAGTCGCTGACTGCATTCACTATTGCTGCATCTTGAGGTCCCATGTTATATATCAAACTGTAGGGAAATGGACAGAGAGTTATAATATACAGTGTCTTTGTAAGTATTAATGCAAGTATGTTTGGTACTCATAAAAAGATGCTGCATGTAAAATGAAAAAAAAAAATAAACTTAAAAAGTTCTCAGTACAGTATAACTTATCAAAAATAATTTATTGATGCAGACAATAACATTTTCTTTTTACTCATAAAAGGTATTCCATTTACGAAGTAATAAAACACTGAATATGGCCACATTTGTCAAATTGCCCAAGAAGGGCGACCTTGCAGACTGTAACAACTGGAGAGGAATTACTCTCCTCTCAGTTCCCAGTAAAATACTAGGCAGGATAATTATCCAGAGAATTTCAAAAGCAGTAGACCATAAACTGAGGAAAGAACAAGCAGGATTCAGAAAGAACAGAAGATGGTTGTCAGATGACATTGCAATACTCGCACATTCACATCAACACATCCAAGAAAAACCGATAGACTGAATAAGTATAGCCAGCAGGTGAGTCTGAACATCAATCTGAAGAAGATAGAGGTCATGACACTCAATGTGGACAATCCTGAGCCAATAACAAGAAGGAACCAGAAGCTAGAACAGACAGGCACATTTACATACTTAGGATGCATAGTAACACCAGACGGCGGAACAAGCAAGGACATCAACAACAGAATGAATAAAGCGAGAACAGCTTTGCTAGTCTCAACAACATTTGGAAGTCTACCCAGTACAAGACAAACACCAAATTAAGATTATATGAGAGCTGTGTACTTTCTGTGCTTCTCTATGGTGCGGAATGCTGGAGATTAACAGAGAAGGAAATGTCGAAACTGTCCTCCTTCCACACAATCTGCCTAAGGAAAATTCTCCGAATCTTTTGGCCAAATACCATCAGCAACCAAGAACTACTTATTCGGAGTAACCAGGAGGACATGCACACCATCATAGCTGGTAGATGCTGGAGTTGGGTTGGCCACGTCCTCAGAAGGGACCCTGATACCATCACAAGAACAGCTATGCTATGGACCCCTGAAGGAAAGTGAAAGAAAGGCTGACCAATAACAACTTGGCAGAGAACTGTGGAGGCTGAGATGCAAAGAATGAACCAGAGCTGGGGCACTGTATGAAGGATGGCCGCCGACCGAACAAAGTGGAAGAATTTTGTTGATGCCCGACAAGACGCCACCAGGCGTGATGGCCACTGACTGCTTTGACAGTCTGTGGCTAAGGATCAAAGGAGAAAAGAAGAAGATGGCCACATTTAGTGGTGTTCACACCATTTTTTACAATGGTTCCTTACACAAATCACAAAATATATGAATAATGTAATTTTCAAACAAATCAACTAGAATAACATCACAGAAAAACCTTTTACACTTGTTTCAGGCTTTAACAATATCCTTAGCTTCATCTTCTACCTATGACTAGTCATTAGATGTAACTGTAGGTCTAGGTCTGGTTTTTTTTATGGGTCAGGATAGGGCCATGTCCACACTTCAGCTAAATCTAATGTCTAACATTTCTGCACCGATCCCGTTATTTGACAACAAACTGTGACTATTAAACAATCTACAATGTTTCTAAGTAAGACTGACACAGTTTTTAGCTTCAATGGCTTTGATATATATATATATATATATATACTGCTCAAAAAAAGTTAAAGGCCACTTTCAATTTTTAGGTCATTTCAACTATGCTGTTTTTTTAAAAACCTGAACACCCAGTCAAAAAAGTTTTGCTGCATTTTGTTGCATGCTTAAACAATGTTTGTTAATCTGACAATAAATCAAATCTGCGTTACGTGTGTGTACCTCCAAGGTCAATCAAATGTACATGGCAAAAAGGGAAATAATGCATGTTTGAAAATGCTTCCTATGGCAAAGCCTGTTGATAACATTGCTGAAATTTGCTTTTCACGTGCAAGTCGTGACTATAGTGAACACATTTCACCCACTTTTCGGAAGGAACGGGCAATGGGTATGTTTGTAACATTTACCATTTTAGCCATGGCTCAGCGTGTCTTGTCTTGTGGTAGACCTTGGACGTCCTGACCTGCGTTCTTCTGCGACACTGCCGGTTGCATTATAACGATCACGCAGAGTTTGTATGACAGAGTGGGCAACTCCTAATCTCCTAGCAACTTCTCGCAGCCCTACATCATCCAGCAGCCATGCCATCGCTCTCCATCTGTCAACATTGGTCAAGCGTCTTAGCTGAGCCATGGCTAAAATGGTAAATGTTACAAACATACCCATTGCCCGTTCCTTCTGAAAAGTGGGTGAAATGTGTTCACTATAGTCACGACTTGCACGTGAAAAGCAAATTTCAGCAATGTTATCAACAGGCTTTGCCATAGGAAGCATTTTCAAACATGCATTATTTCCCTTTCCACCATGTACATTTGATTGACCTTGGAGGTACACACACGTAACGCAGATTTGATTTATTGTCAGATTAACAGACATTGTTTAAGCATGCAACAAAATGCAGCAAAACTTTTTTGACTGAGTGTTCAGGTTTAAAAAAAAACAGCTTAGTTGAAATGACCTAAAAATTGAAAGTGGCCTTTAACTTTTTTTGAGCAGTATATATATATGTATATATATATATATATACGAGGGGCGTTCAGAAAGTAATGCACCACATCGTTTTTCTCAGCTAATAATGAAGATAGAAGCATGAAATTTTGCACACTTCAAATATGGCATGTGCCAATTGTGTGCACCAAATTGCACCGCAACCGGCCAAATTATACGGCTGCCCTAAACCGTTGAAATGGAGCGTGTTAGCAACTTGCGTTATAAGCAGCGAATTGTGATAGAATTTCTCGTTGCAGAGAAGGAAACTGTTGTGAACATTCACAAGCGTCTATGTGATGTGTATGGAAGTTTTGCAGTCAACAGGAGTACAGTCAGTCGCTGGGTTCAGAGAATCAAAGAATCAGGAAGTGGAGATACGGAGCTCCTTGATCGGCCGCGCTGTGGATGTCCTGCAACAGCCACCAACGCAGAAACGTTGAACTTACGAACGAACTTACTTTATTTTCAAAGGGTTGAGAATTGGGCACGCAGGCCCGTCTGACATTCTGCCCTTCCTTTCTCTCACCTTTCATACTGAATTCATTTATTCTCATATGCATTTTACATATCAAATTCAAGGAATTGAGGGCATTATTCTTACTGATAGGCGAATCACTACTCAACAATTGGCCTTACAGCTGTCAGTCAGCATTGGTAGTGCAAATGCAGTTATTAAAAACTCTCGGATTTTCTAAGGTTTGCGCAAGATGGGTTCCTTGAAGTCTCACAAATGACCACCGATTGCAAAGGAAAGCAATTTCTTCTGAATTGTTGGAGCGTTTCAATGCTGATGGAGAGAACTTTTTGGCTAAGATCATTACAGGTGACGAAACCTGGGCACATCATTTTGAACCTGAGACAAAAAGACAGTCAATGGAGTGGCATCATCCGCAATCACCACGAAGAAAGAAATTCAAGACAATTCCTTCCGCTGGAAAGGTCATGATCACTGTCTTTTGGGACATTGAAGGTGTGATTCTTGTGGACGTTATGCCAAGAGGAGAGACAATCAATTCGCAAGCTTACATTAAGACATTGAAAAAACTCAACATTTTCGCAGAGTTCGGCCGCACAAGAATCCAGCAGACCTGCTTCTCCTTCACGACAATGCGCGACCTCAGACAAGTCTGGCAACACGGGAAGCAATCACCAAATTGGATTGGACTGTACTACCCCATCCACCCTATAGTCCCGATTTGGCACCCTCTGATTTTCATCTATTTAGTCCACTTAAATATGCACTCCGTGGGACAAGGTTTGAAGATGATGAAGGAGTGATTCATGCAGCGAAGAAATGGCTACATGATCAAGACAAAATCTGGTACGGGCTAGGAATACATGCACTTGTTTCGCGCTGGCATAAAGCCGTACAAGTTGATAGGGGATTATGTTGAATAATACCGATGTTTACATGACATATCCATGTATATTGTTTATAAATTTCATGCTTTTTGAATAAACAGCTCCTGAGAAAAACGATGGGGTGCATTACTTTCTGAACGCCCCTCGTATATATATATATATATATATATATATATATATATATATATATATATATATATATATATATATATATATATATATATATATATATATATATATATATATATATATATATATATATCTTGACATATTTATGTAGCAATAACAAAGGAAAAAATGCAAACACGAATCTTCACACAAAACAGAAACTGCTTAACTACACTTAAATTGCTTGTTTAAATAGTAATGGATGTCTACCTATGCATTTAAAACATAGATTGAATTAAACAGGTTAATTTTGGGGTTATTTTTGATAAACTAAAAAACAATGGTCCCACCGTTGTTTCAGCATGGGCATCAAAACTGACCAACAGTCGGGCAGTTGCCCTGTAGTCAAAGAGTTAAAGCAGGGGGCTAGCGACCTCATCATGTAAAACAGACGGCTACAGAAACAATAACTGTAAGAGCACAGTTGGTACCCTTTCAGGATGTGTGTCAGCCCCGTTTCAGGAAGTGTGTGTCAGCCCCATGCTAGTGGTGCTTTCTGTAGGAAATGTGTGTCATATGATGAGATTGTCATCCCTGTGCTAGTGGTGCTTTCTGTAGGAAATGTGTATCATATGATGAGATTGTCAGTCCTGTGATAGTGGTGCTTTCTGTAGGAAATGTGTATCATATGATGAGATTGTCAGCACCATGCAATCTTCATATTAGTTGCCTCTTACAATGTCCTGAAGCAGTTGTAGTCCTAATTCTTCGGTTTGCTGAGATACCCCCAGGAACAACACAGGCAACAAACTCTAACAGTAGAACGTATCACGGGACCCAAAGATGCAGCAACAGAGAATGCAGTCAGCGACCCATAGCTTGACTGCTTGTGTCAGCGAACCAGAGCTGACCAAGACCCTACTCCACCTCCACGTGGTAGTCCTGGAAACAGGCTGCATCACTGCAGTCTTGCTGAGAGAGTAGGGATCGAAGAGGGAAGGCAAACCCGGTCCCAAAAAATGTCGTGCTGAAGTCAGATGTGTCGGCCGAAAGGCGCAGATATTGCAGCTCTGGCGTAAACAGACACAACGCAACCAATGTCCTTTTCAGGACGAACGAAGAAGAAGAAGAACGTATCACGATCATGTTATGTCTCAAGTCACTGAAGATCAACTCACAACACTAATGTCTGTCTGTCTCTTCAACATTTCAAGTATTTCTGACACTTCAAGTCTGCCCCTTTGTCATGGCATTCCACATCATACCTCTATCCTCCCTGTGCTTTTTCTACCAATAATCTTTCCTACAACTGCCAAACTTTCCTTTCTAATTAACTGGCTAATTAATTCTCCGTTCTTTTCTTTGTTTTTACATTTGTTAGCTTTGCTCTTTCAATGTACTGCTTCAAGATTTTCTAAGCCCATATCTTTGAAGTTCACTGTATACAGAGCATTTTTCTCAGAAACATGTTGCTGCTGTTAATTAAAAAAAAAAAAAATAATTAAAAAAAATAAATATTTTATATACTAGCCGCCATTAAAAACGCATCGCATTAGTTTATGAACCGCAACTCGTTGTGCTAAATTTAAAATACATGAAACCACTGATTTTACATTTCTGATCAATTTACTAACCCAAATTTGCTGTATTATTAAACATGAGACAATTCAGAACCGGCTCCTAAGCAGTTGTCAACCCTAGGTGTAAAAACAAAAGTCGCACTCACTGTCATTCAGTCACAGCCATCATTAATACTGTGTATGACACCCTACAGCATCAATACAGGCTTGGCATCGGCGTCTCCGTCGCACAGTGTTTGCGCTGACAAGTCTCCGAGTGCCAGGTGTATGAGCTGCTGTCTGTGTTGCTGTTTGGAAGCGATTGCGCAGATGTAACAATAGAATTTGGCGATCTTGAGCTAGTGTTGTTACACGAGGTTGACCAAGCCTGGGACAGTCATTGGTGGTACCTGTGGCCCGAAATCGCTGGTTCAGCCTCACTATAGTGGACTGGTCACAATTGAAATGTCTGGCAACTTCTCTGGTCGCCATTCCAGTGCTGAGCATACCAACAGCTTGCCATCGCTCTTGTGACGACAGTCGAGGCATGACAAAAACATTAACAGACTTTCTTTCGATGAAAACAGATAATGGCTTTTTACTCGCTGAAACTTGACTAATGAGTATGCCAAATTTCAATGTGATTCAACTTTTAATAAAGCCAGAATTTATCAAAAACCTTGACGCAAAATTTGAAGTAAACATCACATCGACAGTAAAGTGGGAATACATGAACTTCATCACTTGCACACTTTCGGGGTTTGAAAATCGCTCACTTGCATAAACATTTCAACAGTGAAAACATGTCACGATATTGATGCGTTTTTAATGGCGGCTAGTATATATATATATATATTTATTTACTCAGTGTCCATGATTTATATGCATACAACAAAACTGGTTCTATTTTAATTGTTCTTTACAAAATAAGATAAGGATAAGAAGAGAAAGCCAGCAGCACACACACACATACAAAAGGTCTAAACTCTGTTACTCAGATGTGACTAACCTGGAAACTTCTATACGAATGATGCTCCAGATCGACGGCTATTTCCTTGTGTCTCTTCAGGTCACTGATCATGGCATGCAGTTCTTTGGCAGTGTCGATAAACAGCAATGGTGTCAGGCTGAGGGGCTGGGCTTCCTGGCAGACGAGAGTAACTTTTTTTCAGACATGGCCAACTTACTGAAGTCTGTGATGTTTACAGTTTTACTCTTTATCTGTGATATCAAGTCTTACTGAAGTCTGTGGTGTTACATTTTACCCAAGTCTGTGATATCAAAGGTTTCACTAAGTAAACCAGTATAAAAATCAGTGTGAAATCTTATTTAAGTCTATGATGTCAGAAGTCTTACTGAAGTCTGTGGTGTAAAATCTTACTAAAGTCTGTGGGTGTGAGGTCTTACTGAATTCTGTGACATAAAAAAGATCTTATCAAGTCCGTGATGTCATTAGTTCAACTTCCAAAAAAAAAATAAAAAAATTTCACAGCTTGTTTGTATATTTATTTTACCGTATTTTTGTTACAATTTACTGTTCAATTTATTTATTCAGTGCACTCGGCATATGTGACACATTAATTATTAAACTAACTACTTCCAGCGACAGTGAAGAAGACAGCCTTACAGTACCACACAGATCCTATATTACTTGCAGAACTTGAGACAATGAACAACATAGAAATTTAAGGCAACAAAGATCTGGTTCATATGAAAGATGCAAAGAATGCGCAGTGCAGCAGACAACCAAATGAAGAAAGTCCTCAGAGAAAGCTGCTCACTGCTCAACAAGACAAGGTTTCAAAACTGGAAATTCTCTGGACATGCCATAGCACAAAACTGAAGAATCTAGTACTTGCTGACAAATTCACCCTAAAAATGAAGAGGAAAATCCAGAGGGAAAGTCCTAGACAAACGAACCATATGGCAAGTAAGGATACTGAAAATGTAGCTGATTTAAGATACATGGGATTAAGTATAAAACACATTCAAGGCTGAGACAGCCAACTCATATGACACTCACTGATGGCAATATAATCAATTACATTTTTCTCACATGTTGACCTTTCTGGGTGCTGCTAACAAAGAAATAATCTGAGCTGCTATGCAGTTTTCTCCGTGTTGTGTATATTTTTGGCAGTCATGTTAGTCAACTAAAAAAGTTGAATATTTGCCTGATGAATTTAAAGAAAAAAAAAACTATCCGGAACTGTTTAAAAAAAAAACATTTATTAGATTGAAGGCCTTATGTGATAAAATACTTTATGAAATTTTAATAACTTAGAAGGAATTAATTCAACTCATGATTATGTGTAAATGACAGTATCTTTGACTCAGTAAGATCAAAGGTTCTTATATAAAATTGTTTTAAGTCATGACTTTGTCTAAACTATGGTATCCTTGACTAAATGTGGACAAGAAGATATATATTTACCTGTGGGGACACTTTCTTCAGTAATTCAGGCTCAGGCATGAACGACTGCAGCTCTGCCAGGTAAGGATGAGGGTGGCTGAGAAGATATAATAACCAAATAATACACAACAATTATGACCAAGTAAATCTCGGGGTGGAATACTGACATAGAGAGAACAGAACTGTTGCATCCTAGCAAGTCTTTATACGGATGACTAAAGAAGGGCTGTGCATGGATCCAGCAATCTCATTACGCCAAACAACATGATGCTAACAAGTTTGAATGTAAAACAAATAGAAATCAACATGATGCTAACAAGTTTGAATGTAAAACAAATAGAAATCAACATGATGCTAACAAGTTTGAATGTAAAACAAATAGCAATCAACATGACGAGAACGTACGAAACGTAAACTAGTATGGAAACAACTTTGGTGCTGGTCTCCTGAAAGAAAGCAACAACTGTTGTGGTCTCATGTTCTAAAGTGGGAGTGTAGAAGAAATGACAAGCAAGAATACAACAATAACCAGCACAATAGAGGGGGAGAGAACAGACGTATGGGGTGGGCAACCTCATCATGAACAACAAACAGCTACAGAATCCACGAGAGAACATTAATGCTATGGTGTAGGATTACTGTTAGGGGATGGTGTAGGATTACTGTTAGGTGATGGTGCAGGATTACTGTTAGGTGATGGTGTAGGATTACTGTTAGGTGATGGTGTAGGATTACTGTTAGGTGATGGTGTAGGATTACTGTTAGGTGATGGTGCAGGATTACTGTTAGGGGATGGTGTAGGATTACTGTTAGGGGATGGTGTAGGATTACTGTTAGGTGATGGTGTAGGATTACTGTTAGGGGATGGTGTAGGATTACTGTTAGGTGATGGTGTAGGATTACTGTTAGGTGATGGTGTAGGATTACTGTTAGGGGATGGTGTAGGATTACTGTTAGGTGATGGTGCAGGATTACTGTTAGGTGATGGTGTAGGATTACTGTTAGGTGATGGTGTAGGATTACTGTTAGGTGATGGTGTAGGATTACTGTTAGGTGATGGTGTAGGATTACTGTTAGGTGATGGTGCAGGATTACTGTTAGGTGATGGTGCAGGATTACTGTTAGGTGATGGTGTAGGATTACTGTTAGGGGATGGTGTAGGATTACTGTTAGGTGATGGTGTAGGATTACTGTTAGGGGATGGTGTAGGATTACTGTTAGGTGATGGTGTAGGATTACTGTTAGGTGATGGTGTAGGATTAATGTTAGGTGATGGTGTAGGATTACTGTTAGGTGATGGTGTAGGATTACTATTATGTGATGGTGTAGGATTACTGTTAGGTGATGGTGTAGGATTACTGTTAGGTGATGGTGCAGGATTACTGTTAGGTGATGGTGTAGGATTAGTTAGGTGATGGTGCAGGATTACTGTTAGGGGATGGTGTAGGATTACTGTTAGGGGATGGTGCAGGATTACTGTTAGGTGATGGTGCAGGATTACTGTTAGGTGATGGTGCAGGATTACTGTTAGGTGATGGTGCAGGATTACTGTTAGGTGATGGTGCAGGATTACTGTTAGGGGATGGTGCAGGATTACTGTTAGGTGATGGTGCAGGATTACTGTTAGGTGATGGTGCAGGATTACTGTTAGGTGATGGTGTAGGATTACTGTTAGGTGATGGTGCAGGATTACTGTTAGGTGATGGTGCAGGATTACTGTTAGGTGATGGTGCAGGATTACTGTTAGGTGATGGTGCAGGATTACTGTTAGGTGATGGTGCAGGATTACTGTTGCAGGATTACTGTTAGGTGATGGTGCAGGATTACTGTTAGGTGATGGTGCAGGATTACTGTTATGGTGATGTGCAGGATTACTGTTAGGTGATGGTGCAGGATTACTGTTAGGTGATGGTGCAGGATTACTGTAGGTGATGGTGCAGGATTACTGTTAGGTGATGGTGCAGGATTACTGTTAGGTGATGGTGCAGGATTACTGTTAGGTGATGGTGCAGGATTACTGTTAGGTGATGGTGCAGGATTACTGTTAGGTGATGGTGCAGGATTACTGTTAGGTGATGGTGCAGGATTACTGTTAGGTGATGGTGTAGGATTACTGTTAGGTGATGGTGTAGGATTACTGTTAGGTGATGGTGCAGGATTAGTTAGGTGATGGTGTAGGATCTGTTAGGTGATGGTGCAGGATTACTGTTAGGTGATGGTGTAGGATTACTGTTAGGTGATGGTGCAGGATTACTGTTAGGTGATGGTGTAGGATTACTGTTAGGTGATGGTGCAGGATTACTGTTAGGTGACCATCTAAATTCAGTGGGTAAGAGATGTAGAGGAAGATAAAAAGAAAACACAAGGAAGATAACTGGTGACAAATGAAAGGGATAAAGAAGGCATAGAACAGGCCTTGGCATGAAGGCATAGAACAGGCCTTGGCATGAAGGCATAGAACAGGCCTTGGCATGAAGGCATAGAACAGGCCTTGGCATGAAGGCATAGAACAGGCCTTGGCATGAAGGCATAGAACAGGCCTTGGCATGAAGGCATAGAACAGGCCTTGGCATGAAGGCATAGAACAGGCCTTGGCATGAAGGCATAGAACAGGCCTTGGCATGAAGGCATAGAACAGGCCTTGGCATGAAGGCATAGAACAGGCCTTGGCATGAAGGCATAGAACAGGCCTTGGCATGAAGGCATAGAACAGGCCTTGGCATGAAGGCATAGAACAGGCCTTGGCATGAAGGCATAGAACAGGCCTTGGCATGAAGGCATAGAACAGGCCTTGGCATGAAGGCATAGAACAGGCCTTGGCATGAAGGCATAGAACAGGCCTTGGCATGAAGGCATAGAACAGGCCTTGGCATGAAGGCATAGAACAGGCCTTGGCATGAAGGCATAGAACAGGCCTTGGCATGAAGGCATAGAACAGGCCTTGGCATGAAGGCATAGAACAGGCCTTGGCATGAAGGCATAGAACAGGCCTTGGCATGAAGGCATAGAACAGACCTTGGCATGAAGGCATAGAACAGGCCTTGGCATGAAGGCATAGAACAGGCCTTGGCATGAATTTAATCAAGACCTATGCTCCTCTGGCAACTCAAGGGTAATGAATACACAAAAATCTGACCTCACAGAGAGATTAGCATAGTTGCTGAACAAACTAGGAGTTTGGGACGATGGAAATCTACACATGATATCTGTAATAGAACATTCAATTCACAACTCTGGATGAATGCACATCAAAGACAGGATGTAACTGTATTTATGGTCAATAGCCATCAATTTGCAGACATAACAAAAGATTCTTCAGAATGTATGCATCAGAAGATCTCGCACAAGTCTATGCTAGAGAGACTATTCAGTTGTTTTACAGACTCAAATTAACATCTGTTCAACAAATTGAAAACTGGACAGACTGATATGTGTCAATGTAGGCAGGACAGACTGATATGTGTCAATGTGGGTAGGACAGACTGATATGTGTCAATGTGGGTAGGACAGACTGATATGTGTCAATGTGGGTAGGACAGACTGATATGTGTCAATGTGGGCAGGACAGACAAACAGTAGAACACGTTCTCCAAGATTGTCAGCTTGATGAGAGGAGCAGAGTGGCAGCAAGACCTTCAACTCAGTTGAGGGAGAAGCTGTCTGGTGACAACACAAGCCTGAGACAAACTACCAGCTTTATAAGACAGATAGGGACCCCAAGATGCAGCAATAGAGAATGCAGTCAGCGACCCAGAGCTTGACTGCATGCGTCAGCGAACCAGAGCTGACCAAGACCCTACTCCACCTCCACGTGGTGGTCCTGGAAACAGGCTGCATCACTGCAGTCTGGCTGAGAGAGTAGGGATAGAAGAGGGAAGGCAAACCCGGTCCCAAAAAATGCTGTGCTGAAGTCGGATGTGTCGGCCGAAAGGCGCAGATATCGCAGCTCCAGTGTAAACAGACACAACGCAACCAACGTCCTTTTCAGGATGAACGAGGAAGAAGAAGATAAGAGAGATAGATGTAATTATCTGAGAGAAAAAGTAGAAGAAGCTGGTTTGTAGGGACCATGTGAATCTCCCAAACAGTAACAAACATGAACAACATCAAGCCAGTAAGTGATAATCAGCCACAAGTAAACCTCTGTGCATAGAAATGAACAATATAAGAAATGAATCTTACAGCAACAGAAGCACTTGAGGTACTATCTTCAACATAGTATAAGTCAGTAGCAATTATGGTACTATGTTCTTTATGCAAAGAAAAAAAAATCAAGAAGGATAACTGCCACAGTCTGACATGGTAAAATAAGACATCACTTTGTGTATAGTTGTAAGAAGTGACTCAAGAGGATTGGGCTTCGGATTGGCTACATACAATTTTTAGCCACAAAAACTTCAACAAATTAGAATCTTCAACTCAAATATCAAGTCTGTCCTTTTGTATGGCTCACAAACATGGAGAACAACAAAAACAACAACCAAAGAAGTTGCAGACTTGTCATAGATGGGTGCTTGTGTAGAACAGCAGACAAGAACCTGACAAGTGTCAGTGAAACAAGAGATAAGAAGATGACAGCAATGGATTGGACACATGCTGGAAGCCTGTTAAGGGGAGGAGCTACATTGAAATGCTATTTTCGTTATTAATCATAGAATTTCAATGAAAATGCACATACTTAACCTACATCAATCATAGACTTAACCTACATCAACCATAGACTTAACCTACACCAATCATAGACTTAACCTACATCAATCATAGACTTAACCTACATCAACCATAGACTTAACCTACATCAACCATAGACTTAACCTACATCAACCATAGACTTAACCTACATCAACCATAGACTTAACCTACATCAACCATAGACTTAACCTACATCAACCATAGACTTAACCTACATCAACCATAGACTTAACCTACATCAACCATAGACTTAACCTACATCAACCATAGACTTAACCTACATCAACCATAGACTTAACCTACATCAACCATAGACTTAACCTACATCAACCATAGACTTAACCTACATCAACCATAGACTTAACCTACATCAACCATAGACTTAACCTACATCAACCATAGACTTAACCTACATCAACCATAGACTTAACCTACATCAACCATAGACTTAACCTACATCAATCATAGACTTAACCTACATCAACCATAGACTTAACCTACATCAACCATAGACTTAACCTACATCAACCATAGACTTAACCTACATCAACCATAGACTTAACCTACATCAACCATAGACTTAACCTACATCAACCATAGACTTAACCTACATCAACCATAGACTTAACCTACATCAACCATAGACTTAACCTACATCAACCATAGACTTAACCTACATCAACCATAGACTTAACCTACATCAACCATAGACTTAACCTACATCAACCATAGACTTAACCTACATCAACCATAGACTTAACCTACATCAACCATAGACTTAACCTACATCAACCATAGACTTAACCTACATCAACCATAGACTTAACCTACATCAACCATAGACTTAACCTACATCAACCATAGACTTAACCTACATCAACCATAGACTTAACCTACATCAACCATAGACTTAACCTACATCAACCACAGACTTAACCTACATCAACCACAGACTTAACCTACATCAACCACAGACTTAACCTACATCAACCACAGACTTAACCTACATCAACCACAGACTTAACCTACATCAACCACAGACTTAACCTACATCAACCACAGACTTAACCTACATCAACCACAGACTTAACCTACATCAACCATAGACTTAACCTACATCAACCACAGACTTAACCTACATCAACCACAGACTTAACCTACATCAACCACAGACTTAACCTACATCAACCACAGACTTAACCTACATCAACCACAGACTTAACCTACATCAACCACAGACTTAACCTACATCAACCACAGACTTAACCTACATCAACCACAGACTTAACCTACATCAACCACAGACTTAACCTACATCAACCACAGACTTAACCTACATCAACCACAGACTTAACCTACATCAACCACAGACTTAACCTACATCAACCACAGACTTAACCTACATCAACCACAGACTTAACCTACATCAACCACAGACTTAACCTACATCAACCACAGACTTAACCTACATCAACCACAGACTTAACCTACATCAACCACAGACTTAACCTACATCAACCACAGACTTAACCTACATCAACCACAGACTTAACCTACATCAACCACAGACTTAACCTACATCAACCATAGACTTAACCTACATCAACCATAGACTTAACCTACATCAACCATAGACTTAACCTACATCAACCATAGACTTAACCTACATCAACCATAGACTTAACCTACATCAACCATAGACTTAACCTACATCAACCATAGACTTAACCTACATCAACCATAGACTTAACCTACATCATAGACTTAACCTACATCAACCATAGACTTAACCTACATCAACCATAGACTTAACCTACATCAACCATAGACTTAACCTACATCAACCATAGACTTAACCTACATCAACCATAGACTTAACCTACATCAACCATAGACTTAACCTACATCAACCATAGACTTAACCTACATCAACCATAGACTTAACCTACATCAACCATAGACTTAACCTACATCAACCATAGACTTAACCTACATCAACCATAGACTTAACCTACATCAACCATAGACTTAACCTACATCAACCATAGACTTAACCTACATCAACCATAGCCTACATCAACCATAGACTTAACCTACATCAACCATAGACTTAACCTACATCAACCATAGACTTAACCTACATCAACCATAGACTTAACCTACATCAACCATAGACTTAACCTACATCAACCATAGACTTAACCTACATCAACCATAGACTTAACCTACATCAACCATAGACTTAACCTACATCAACCATAGACTTAACCTACATCAACCATAGACTTAACCTACATCAACCATAGACTTAACCTACATCAACCATAGACTTAACCTACATCAACCATAGACTTAACCTACATCAACCATAGACTTAACCTACATCAACCATAGACTTAACCTACATCAACCATAGACTTAACCTACATCAACCATAGACTTAACCTACATCAACCATAGACTTAACCTACATCAACCATAGACTTAACCTACATCAACCATAGACTTAACCTACATCAACCATAGACTTAACCTACATCAACCATAGACTTAACCTACATCAACCATAGACTTAACCTACATCAACCATAGACTTAACCTACATCAACCATAGACTTAACCTACATCAACCATAGACTTAACCTACATCAACCATAGACTTAACCTACATCAACCATAGACTTAACCTACATCAACCATAGACTTAACCATAGACTTAACCTACATCAACCATAGACTTAACCTACATCAACCATAGACTTAACCTACATCAACCATAGACTTAACCTACATCAACCATAGACTTAACCTACATCAACCATAGACTTAACCTACATCAACCATAGACTTAACCTACATCAACCATAGACTTAACCTACATCAACCATAGACTTAACTACATCAACCATAGACTTAACCTACATCAACCATAGACTTAACCTACATCAACCATAGACTTAACCTACATCAACCATAGACTTAACCTACATCAACCATAGACTTAACCTACATCAACCATAGACTTAACCTACATCAACCATAGACTTAACCTACATCAACCATAGACTTAACCTACATCAACCATAGACATAACCTACTTAGACTTAACCTACCAACCATAGACTTAACCTACAACCATAGACTTAACCTACATCAACCATAGACTTAACCTACATCAACCATAGAACCTACATAACCATAGACTTAACCTACATCAACCATAGACTTAACCTACATCAACCATAGACTTAACCTACATCAACCATAGACTTAACCCTCAACATAGACTTAACCTCAACCATAGACTTTAACCTACATCAACCATAGACTTAACCTACATCAACCATAGACTTAACCTACATCAATCATAGACTTAACCTACATCAACCATAGACTTAACCTACATCAACCATAGACTTAACCTACATCAACCATAGACTTAACCTACATCAACCATAGACTTAACCTACATCAACCATAGACTTAACCTACATCAATCATAGACTTAACCTACATCAACCATAGACTTAACCTACATCAACCATAGACTTAACCTACATCAACCATAGACTTAACCTACATCAACCATAGACTTAACCTACATCAACCATAGACTTAACCTACATCAACCATAGACTTAACCTACATCAACCATAGACTTAACCTACATCAACCATAGACTTAACCTACATCAACCATAGACTTAACCTACATCAACCATAGACTTAACCTACATCAACCATAGACTTAACCTACATCAACCATAGACTTAACCTACATCAATCATAGACTTAACCTACATCAATCATAGACTTAACCTACATCAACCATAGACTTAACCTACATCAATCATAGACTTAACCTACATCAACCATAGACTTAACCTACATCAATCATAGACTTAACCTACATCAATCATAGACTTAACCTACATCAATCATAGACTTAACCTACATCAATCATAGACTTAACCTACATCAATCATAGACTTAACCTACATCAATCATAGACTTAACCTACATCAACCATAGACTTAACCTACATCAATCATAGACTTAACCTACATCAATCATAGACTTAACCTACATCAATCATAGACGTAACCTACATCAATCATAGACGTAACCTACATCAATCATAGACTTAACCTACATCAATCATAGACATAACCTACATCAATCATAGACTTAACCTACATCAATCATAGACTTAACCTACATCAATCATAGACATAACCTACATCAATCATAGACATAACCTACATCAATCATAGACTTAACCTACATCAATCATAGACTTAACCTACATCAATCATAGACTTAACCTACATCAATCATAGATAAGCATAATGAAGAGTTTGATGGTATTACATCATCGGTTGTCATGGAAATGGCCGCCATATTGGATTTTATTGTTCTATTTCAATGTCCTACGGCTTTTTTATTTATTAATCTATCATTACCAAATTTAAACAAAATGTTTATCATTATATTTTAAAACTTTTATCAGATTGGACTTTTGATACCATAAGTAGATTTTGAGATATATAATTTTAATGTTTGTTTCCATAAATAATCACCATTTTTTCAAAATTTTACAACATTATTTGCAATATATCAAAATGTTGATAAGATATCAAAAATTGGATCTGACAAACGTTTTATTATCCTATGGAAAGTATTTGTGCCAAATCTGATACTGATTTACAAAAAAATGCGGAAGTTATAAGAGCATTAGTAGCATACAACAGGGTTCTGAGAAAATCTAGATTTTCTTCATTGGAGAAGCATCATTTCTGAAGAAAATACTATTTACAAAATCAAAATATACCTACTTAGAATGTGTTCTGACAAATAATTTTCACAGATTTAGATTCAGGGAAATATAAATTATACGAGTATAGACTAATCCCAATTTTCATGTTTCTGCTGTTCTGACTGAAAATTGCCTCCCACTCCTCCCCTTAATAGCATTACCAGGCGGTCTTTGTTCTGAAATACCCAGGACAAGAGAAGAACAGGCAAACCAAAAAACACATGAAGAAGAGAATTAGAAGAGAAAGGAAGATGCAGAGGAAGACCAGGAACCACAATGATCTGATGGTACGAGAGAAGAGGACTTTGGCATGTGTTTGTTGATGGCCTGTGTTCCTTGGTAAGGTAAATAGTATTAACTGATTGTGCACACTCATTTTTCAGTTCAGACATGTACCCGAGACTCTCATGTAAATAAAAAAGCACATAAACAGAGTAAATTTTCCCTTATGTCAAAAAAGGATGTGTTCAAAAACTCTGGAAAAACTAAAATATGATGCTTACCATGTGACATTTTCTGGACTTTTTCATTTTATATAAATATACCTATACATAGTCCCAACACATGTAGCTTTTGTCAACAACAGCGTTACTTTGAATATAAAGGGGAGGTAAAGGATTCCGTTACACGCCTATTGAGGCATATTGGGAATACGGTGTTAGGCCCGTATTTTCTTGACCATCGGCACACTAGGGGTGATGTGGTCAGCATCACGCCACCACCTTAACCTTCCCAGAGTTGTTCTGGTACCCAATTCATGAGGCTTAAATATGCACATATAAAATTCAAGGGAACAAAAACATTTCCCGTAGATTTATTTTTAAAATAAGTAGAAAACAAGATTTTTAACATCTAAGATCTGCTTTAAAAAGAAATCTGAAAATAATATTTCCGTTATTTTTAAAACCTAAACATTTGAAAGTAAATCTGTCCATAAGAACCAATTCCTTGTCAACTCTCAGTTCATCCAAAAACCACCCATTGTTGCCCAAACTGCTCACAGATCTGCTACAACTGGCAGAAATTAAACAAAAAATATGCCAGTGTGCCCTTTTCTTTTAAATAAAGATTTAAAAAAAAAACAGAAATGGGGGGGGGGGGGGGAAGCTGCCATTTTCTTTTAAATAAAGATTTAAAAAAAAAAACAGAAATTGGAAGATAAAAAAAAAGCTAAGATTTATCTTGAAGCAGCAGAAGGCTGTGATAACGGTCTAAACACTAGTACATATACACTACAACTACAAGCATTTTAAGGATGGCATAACTGTACAGGTCACAAACAAAAGGCATGCAACATAGATGATTGGTTAGACAGATAAACAACATAGATGATTGGTTAGACAGATAAACAACATAGATGATTGGTTAGACAGATAAACAACATAGATGATTGGTTAGACAGATAAACAACATAGATGATTGGTTAGACAGATAAACAACACTGCTTCCAAAACTTTGTGCAGCTCAGCTTTTTTATAAGATAAAACTATTAGAACTGTAAAAGCCACCAGGGCAAATGCTTAATAAATGTAATGAACAAAACAAAACCATGCCAGCAGGATTAATGCAGGTTGAGGAGTCCAGTGATAAAGACAAACAACATCTTCTAAGTCTGCATTAATCAAATGTAACAGAGGCAGATTGGCAGTGATACTTCAGGAATCATCTCATGCAGTGGCAAAAGAGCTACTAACAACAGTTAAAACCAAGCAGAAATGGAAGGTGACAAACACCCACTGGGCCTGCAGCAAGGGAAGTATTTATAATGACAGAACAGAATTGAAGCTGCTAACTAGAGAAATCTGGTCATTGAAAAACTGACAGTAGTCACCTCAAACAGAGAATGGCCAGGATTTGGTAATCCCCAAGGTTAGGGATATACTGGAAAATATGCTGCATGAAAAAGTGGCAGAAGTACAGCGAGGCTGGGGTGGAGTGTAATTCTAAGACTGGTGACACTGAATGATACTTGATATGTGCCACCATTATCTTCTCTGTCTTTATCTACTACCTGCGTTGAGAAGCATTCAATGAAGGCATTAATTATTAGTTTCCAGTCCTGGTTACGCACTGTGTCCTGGTGGGTTATTAATCTGTGTTTCTTCAGAATGTCTGACACAAACTCAGTCTAGCTTCGGCTGGCCCTCTATGCTTTGTTTATTCCTCCTAAATTACATTTACTGTTTAGCTTTATTATCCAAACTATGAATGACTTACACCTTTAGCACGCTGCGGGCGACTTAAGTCGCCTGCGGATATCTTCGTTTTCTAGCATTAGGATGTGTGTACACGTGATATCACGCCCGGATGTTAAGTTTTAAACTTATCTTTGAGAGAGTTAGCTTCCGTTTCCGATCTTCAATTAGTAATGGGTGTATTCGCGTTTATTTTCTGTGAATTTTTTTAATCGAAATGAATCGGCATCGAACACGCGGCCATTTTCGCTCTAATTTTATTGAATTCTGACGCCGATGCGATGGGGATGAGATTTTTGTCTTTATAAGCGCTGATATCGGTTCTCAGAATATGGGTGATGGCAGAGATGGAAACGAAAGTAGAATGGCATTGCTAGTATGTATAATTTTAGGGGTTAGGCTTAGGTTTATCGGAAAGGTTTAGGGTTATGGCCGAATGTCACTGCTGACGAGGGCGTTTGTTGCTTTGCTACTGATGATGGGTGTAACGAAAAGATCGTCATTTGATTTGTATTGGTCAAATGACTTTAATAGAGATGCAAGGGATATGGACTCTTCGTTTGTTGGTTATTTTTTTTTAATTTTAAAATTAAAAAAAAAAAAATTTTTTAATTTTTTTTTTCGTTTTTTTTTTTCATCTTTCCTTTCCTCTCTTCCTATCACATCTAACATGTACACAAACAAATTTTATATCATCAGATTCATCATTCATTTATTTATATAAATTCCAAAAATGGTAGCAATTGACCAAGAAACACAAAAACTAGAGACATTACAGGTCACCCACTATAAAAATGGGGCGTTGTGAAAAAGAATGCCGCGGCAGGAGCACTGTTTTGGGAAAAGAATGCAGCGTGCTAAAGGTTACCTACAGACGTCAACCTGCAATGCAAGGCATACAAATTCCCTTATGTGTCCTCTTTGTGGGGAAAGTCAAATCTTAGATGACCCACTTCCAGCACATAAAGTTATCAATAGATCAACAACATCACACATGGCACCACAACAGAATATTACAAAGCCTGATATTTATCACGGATAAAGCAATAGAACAAGCAGGCATTGGACATCTAGCTAAGGCACTCACAAATAATTTGTGCCAGGTGGGTCTGTCAACAAACTGCTAATATGGAGTTAACAAATAAGATGTGATGAGACAGACTTTCAAAATCCAACAGCCACCAGTCTATTGGAATATGACCAATCTGATGGTTTCTGCAAATCCAGAACTGATGAGCAGTATATTACAGTAAGTTAAAAATATGTGACATTGTGACCTCATTTGGCAGCCCAGGCAGTTGGTAAAAGTTTTGTTGGACACAAGGCAGTAAAGACAGTTGGTAAAAGTTATTGTTGGACACATGGCACCGGCAGGATTTGTCTCTGATTTAAAAAAGTAAGCTGGGAGTAAAGCATACTGACATGTATTGTGGAAATGGTTCACAAGCTATGATGCTGGCTGTGGACTAAGCAAAATGGATGCCAAGATATCAATACCTTGACTTAATACTTTCAGCCTCATTCCAATATGGCAGGTTGGCCAGAACTTGCAGATCCAAATCAAGTGGAAAATATTGGTCCACTCCTTTCAAATTGGCAACTCACAGATCCTTCAAAGCAGGCACAAAAGTTTAATGGGCCAAAACATGTGTTGGGGGATTTGGGTGAGTTACATACTTTGATGATTCGAGTTGTTTAATGACTGCTTACTGTCAGTAAATATATACAGAATACAAACGCAAAAGAAAGACATGCCAATCACAAGCCGTAAATACAATAATATTAGCTGCACGAATAAATAATGAAAATTAGATAGAACTCTTAACTCACATGAAATCTGACTTCTCTGTGTCCTCCAAGTTAATGCCATCTGGCAGTTTCAGGCTTTCTGAAATATAATAGTGAGAAAAATAACCATCACTCTAATATAAGGAACACTTTCTGATGGTTATGTCCCTTTGTATGTTCCTTCAGGAGCATACGATCGTCACTGCAGTAGGTTGCTTGCAGGAAACTTTTGCACAAGCAACTTTGCTCTTGCAGTGGGGGATTTATGTACCAGTCTGTTTTACGCGTGTTTGCCAGCCTCATACACAACTTCACAATTGTAGTCTCTTACGACATGCCTGGTGAAAGCACAAGTCCTATTATTTCTCTGTGTGTTTGCAGATGTCCCTGGAGAATCACATAACCCCTGAGAATGATAAGAACCCTCCGTATCCCACAAACCCTGAGAATCACACAAACCCTGAAAGTCACACGAACATTGAGAATAATATGTCCCCTATGAATCACGCAACTCTGAGAATTAGACTTTACCTCAGAATCAAACAAGCCCTGAGAATCACATGACCCCTGATTATCAGATGAGGCTTTTATGACAAATGGCATAACAAAATTATTATCAAATGCTTCATGTCATTAACGTTTGCAAAAAAAAATATATATATAAATACATTCTTGCAACATGCTCAGTAGAAGCATAAAGATAAAAGAAATATAAATACAAATATTTAGTCTTTACAATAACGTCCGATGCCTCAGGTACAGATAGTCAGTATTCCAAAGTCATTCATCCATCTGACTGTCACTATATTAGCAATGAAATTACCTTCCAATGACTTGACAGCATGTGGTTTGAGTTGAAGCCGCGGTCTAAAGGGGAGATTACTGTTGTCCACCTTATCTCGGAAACGTAGCTGTGGTCTCTGAATGTTTCTGGCTGTCATTAGTTTGTATGCCACTTCCGGCTTACTGGCGCTGGTTGCTGGCTGTAAACAAACAAGATCGGGTATCACACTGTGTTGCGAGGTGGTTTTAGAGGTGGTCTGAGGTCAGACAAGATTGAGTAAGAAACTGATTGTAGATAGAGATAGAGTCACAAATGTGAATAGAGAGTGAAATATGATCTTCAGGAGAGAAGATATGTCTATGTATCAAATCTCTTCTTTCCAGTCACCTTCGCAACACATGAATCTCAAACTATGCGAGTGCCTTCTGAACTTAACATTTACATAAAGTGCAATCGCAATGTGCAAACACTGTTATTTATTTCTACTGGAGGCCAATCAAACAAGGCCTAAGATGTCTGTTTTACTGCCATCAGAACTACAAGAATTTGTGATAATATTATTCAGGGACAAAAATAAACCACACACGCACAAACTCGCTCACAAAAAAAAAAACACTCACTCTCTCATTCTAACACACACAGAGACAGCGTCCAGCTGTTGTCACAATGGATCTTGCCAGGTATATGAAGCAAGTTTTGAAGTTCAGAAAAGAAACAAGAAAATGAGACTGTGTGGAGATGCAACAAGACCACGAGTAGGGTATCGACAAAGTTGACTGTCATAGGAAAGACAAAAAACATTTATTTGACAGGATTCTGACATCAGTTCTCAAAACTAAATCCTACCAAGATGTTTGTAAGCAGGAGATAATATCTCTTGTAAACAATAGCGCTCAGCATACATGGTCTGACAGAGATTATCTTCTGGAATTTGTTACGTTCATGTAAAATGGTATGACTGGAACAATAAATATCTAGAATTTTTGTCTGACATAGGCCAGAACTGATACATGCAGCAAATAAGCTTATCACTTCAGACTGACCAAGATTTAATCATGGAGACTGTGGTGTCTAATATAATAATAAATTCCATTCATAATTTGAAGCAATAGATTGCAGACCTGTGATATCCCCGGAGGTTATGAAGAAACAATAGGTCTACTGCACAGTCAGGCATGTCATACACGACGATGAATACGAGTTTGTACACGAGGCTGGCAGTTTCATTATGTAGAACCAATTGTCCCATAAACCACCACTGTAAAATCATGTGACAACTTGGTGTAAGCTATCTGCAAGGAGATCAGCGACAGTATTCACTCCATACTCTGCAAGGTGCGCACGGAAAATGATGAACATGACTGCAGACATGGCTGGCCATTCAAGACCAAATTTTTACTTCTTCAGCACTCACTTGAAAGAGGAAAGAAAATCTGGGTACTCAACCAGCCAATAAAATGTTATATCACTTACTTTGTTCCAGCCGCTCGATGCCTTGGCACGAGGTGTCGATGCTGAAACTATCACGAGTTTGGTTTCTTCTTTACGTATCCCTGATGCTTCGTCCAACAGAGTGCCCTGAAAGAGATAATAAAATATTCTCTGGGGCATGTCTTAGCAGTTCAACAAGGTTTATAATTATGGAGGTGCATGACAAGAACCAAACAAGATCTGTTATTGGCAATAGCTATGACTTTGGCAATCAGGACCTACTTAGATGTTGTCCTCGTGAAATATCAACTGACGAAACCTCCAACACAATTATGACGAGCTTTGTACTCTGTATGAATAAAACCTCACAAAGAATTATCAATATCTGTACTGCATAAGAATAAAACTCCAGAATTATTACACTTTTGGATTGTATAAAAATAAAACCTAAAGTAGAAACATGAAAGCTTTGTACTGTATAAAAATGAAACCTAAAGTAGAAACATGAAAGTTTTGTACTGTATAAAAATAAAACCTAAAGTAGAAACATGAAAGCTTTGTACTGTATAAAAATGAAACCTAAAGTAGAAACATGAAAGCTTTGTACTGTATAAAAATGAAACCTAAAGTAGAAACATGAAAGTTTTGTACTGTATAAAAATAAAACCTAAAGTAGAAACATGAAAGCTTTGTACTGTATAAAAATAAAACCTAAAGTAGAAACATGAAAGTTTTGTACTGTATAAAAATAAAACCTAAAGTAGAAACATGAAAGCTTTGTACTGTATAAAAATAAAACCTAAAGTAGAAACATGAAAGCTTTGTACTGTATAAAAATGAAACCTAAAGTAGAAACATGAAAGTTTTGTACTGTATAAAAATAAAACCTAAAGTAGAAACATGAAAGCTTTGTACTGTATAAAAATAAAACCTAAAGTAGAAACATGAAAGCTTTGTACTGTATAAAAATAAAACCTAATGTAGAAACATGAAAGCTTTGTACTGTATAAAAATAAAACCTAAAGTAGAAACATGAAAGCTTTGTGCTGTATAAAAATAAAACCTAATGTAAAAACATGAAAGCTTTGTACTGTATAAAAATAAAACCTAATATAGAAAAATCAAAGTTTTGTACTGCATAAAAACAATACCCGATAGAGAAAAGTGACAGCATTAATAATAAATTCTTTAAGCACCAAACACGGCGCATAAGGCAGAAACCAGTGCTCTCCAGGTTGTTCGTTGTGACGCCACTCCTCTTAGCTCTTGCACATTATTTAGGCCCAACGTTCTTCCTTCTCTTATTATTGTTTTTCTGAGTGTTTCTTTTGGTCTTCCTTTTTTCCTCTTACCCTCAGGAACCCAAGTGAGCGCCTGTAGTGGTATTCTGTTGTTTTGCATTCGTAGGACATGACCGATATATAACCATCGTCTTTTCCTTATATAGTCGGAGACATATTTCTGCCTAGAGTCTTCTCTTATTTGTCAATTAGTCTTGAATTCTTTCCAACTGATGTTCATGAGTTCACACCACAGTGAAGGGGTAGCTCTTATGTTATCTAAAGAAGCACAGAAAGCACTAATTGAATGGGAAGCTGTTGGACCCAGAATAATAACAGCTTCTTTCAAAACAGCTAAAAAGAAAATTCATGTAAATGTCATCCAATGTTATGCACCAACTAATGACAAAGAAGAGTCTGTGAAAGAAGCATTTTATACTAAACTACAAGAAATTATGGATAAAGTAAAAAGAAGAGACATCACAATTTTGATGGGTGACATGAATGCAAAGATAGGTACAGTCAACACTGGATTTGAAGAAGTCATGGGAAAACATGGGCTAGGAGTAATGAATGAAAATGGAGAGCTATTCGCAAACTTCTGTGCTTCATATCAACTGGCTATAGGAGGAAGCATGTTTCCACATAAGAGAATACACAAGGCAACATGGATATCACCAGACCATAGAACAGAAAATCAGATTGATCATATATGCATAAACAAGAAGTTTAGATCATCATTGCAGGATGTAAAGATATATAGAGGAGCAGATGTGGCATCAGACCACCATCTTCTGATAGCCAAAGTAAAAATGAAACTCAAGAGATATGCACCAATGCAAAATTATAGACAACAGTTTAATGTAGGACAGCTAAGAAATCAAGAAACAAGAGACAAATTTGCGGTCACAGTATCCAACAAATTCCAAGTGCTCCAACAGCTGGAAGATGTAGAGAATACAGAAGACTATTGGCAGCAGGTCAAAACAGTATGGAAGGAGACATGTGAAGAAATACTGGGGAAAAGGGAAAGACAACAAAAAGCATGGATAACAACAGAAACCATCAATAAGATAAAAGACAGAAAAAACAAGAAAGCAGAGTTAAACACAAGAAAAACTAGAAGCTCCAAAGCCAAGGCTCAAGAAGTGTACACAGAAGCAAACAAAGAAGTAAAAAGAAGTATCAAAAGAGACAAGAGGAAGTATATTGAGGAGTTGGCAAGAGAGGCAGAAGATGCTGCAGCCAAAGGAAATATGAGAGAACTGTATAGCAGCACAAAGAAGCTAACAGGGAAATACAAGCAAACAAGTTGCCTCATAAAAGACAAGAATGGGAAACTGCTCAGCAATATACAAGAGCAAATGAAGAGGTGGACAGAATATTTTGGGGACCTTCTCAATAGACCAGCTCCACAAAACCCGCCGGACATCCAGCCAGCAGAAGAAGAGCTACAAATTAACGGTGAAAGACCAACGAAGGAAGAAATAAAGAAAGCCATAAAGCTTCTAAGAGAGGGAAAAGCGTCGGGACCTGATGGCATTCCAGCAGAGGCCATCAAAGCAGATATCGACACGGCTACAGAGATGTTATATAAATTACTTGGTAAAGTCTGGGAAAAGGAAGAGATACCAGCAGAATGGAAGGAAGGATATCTGGTTAAGTTGCCTAAGAAGGGAAATTTACAAGAGTGCACAAATTATAGAGGAATAATGTTACCATCAGTGCCAGGAAAAGTATTAAACAGGATTATCCTTGAGAGATTAAAAGAGTCCATAGACAAGAAACTGAGAGATGAACAAGCAGGTTTTCGACAAAACAGATCATGTACAGACCAGATAGCCACTTTGAGAATAATAGTTGAACAAAGTCTGGAATGGAATTCACCACTATACATCGGATTTGTGGACTACGAAAAGGCATTTGACAGTGTAGACAGAGAATCACTTTGGAAATTGATGAGGCATTATGGAGTTCCCCTGAAGATCATTAATTTAATAAAGAAAACATATGAAGACATGACATGCAGAGTTCTATACGAAGGACAGCTAACAGAACCGTTTGGGATAAGAACAGGAGTGCGACAGGGATGCCTCTTGTCTCCATTTGTTCTCGAATGTATTCAGCTTGTTCGCCAATGATTTTGTTATTTTCCAACTCTCACAGCCGTATGTTAACACTGAGATAACATTTGAATTAAACAGACGAAGCTTGGTATGTATATTCAATGATCATAATTTCCAAATGTTAGATAATCTATTGAAGGCGCTAGCTGCCAAAGCAATTCTAGTATGGATTTCTCTTGTTGTGTCACCATCCTGAGTCATTTTACTGCCTAAATAATTGAAACTTTCAACTTTCTGTAGTTTTTTCCCCGTTCAAGATGATATCAAAGGTCTCGTTAGAAAAGTTCATAGCTTTAGTTTTAGAGGCATTTATTTGGAGACCTATTTTAACCGAGAGATGGGAGCCGCGCTAGCGTAGTGGTTACAACACCGCTCTGGCGACCGGGTGATACAGGATCAAACCCGGGCGACGGCATTTGAGGATTTTTCGTCGACCGGGATTTGGACTGGATTAACTCGAGACCTGGCGAGGACATTTGAAGGAGTGTCGTCGACCAGGGACTGGCTGCTCCTGAGCCGACCCAGCTGCAATGGGTACCTCCGAAATCGGCGAGTATTTGCCTGAATGGCGAGGGACACCTGTCTCTGTACAAGAAATAAAGGGATACTCACGTAAAATCAATGTCAGGTTAGACATAAAAATAATAACCTGAGATTTCGCCTCGAGTATTAGCGGGCGAACGCAAAAAAAAAAAAAAAAAAAAAAAAAAAAAAAAAAAAAAAAAAAAAAACCGAGAGATGACACAAATTATTTACTGCTTCTTGGGATTGTCTGTGTGTTGAACTTAAGAATGCTAAATCATCTGCGAAATCCAGGTCCCCCAGGAATTTTCCATTTGTCCATTTTATACCTAATTGTTCATTGTGAGTATAGTTTCTCATAACCCAATCAATAGCTATTCCAAAAAGTAGTGGTGACATAATACAGCCTTGTTTCACCCCTGTTTCTACTGTAAACCATTCTGTATTCCCATTATTTGTTCTAACACAACATCTTGCATTGTCATATAGCGCTTTGATTATATTCACATATTTTGTTGGAAAACCATAGATTGTAAGTATCTTCCACAATGATGGGCGGTGTAGACTATCAAAGGCTTTTTGAAAATCGACGAAGGTGATAATAAGTGGCGATTGCATTTCCACTGATTCTTCTATAATTGTTCTTAGTGTGAATATTTGAAAAGACAGCTGCTGCAGAAGCATGCGGTGAAGTCCGACTTGGGAACCAGAGAAAGAGGACACCTTGGTGGACAGAGGAAGTCAAAGAGAAAATAAGAGAGAAGAAAATGGCATGGAAACAATACTTAGGAGCTAAAAACACAACAGGACAAATGGAAAAATATAGAGAATATGTGACACTCAGAACAGAAGCAAAGAACAAAGTGCTAGCAGCAAAACAGAAGTCCTGGGAAGAATTTGGAGAAAAGCTAGAAAAAGATGCACAAGAAAACCAGAAATTGTTCTATAAGACCCTAAAGAACATGAGGAAAGAAAAACAATGCCCTCTCAAATTTATAAAGGACAAGCAAGGCAAATTGCTTACTGCCCCGAAGGAAGTAATGGAAAGATGGAAAGAATATTTCTCAGAACTCCTGGATGGTGAGCATGATGAAGCATCAGAAATGATAACCACTGACACAGAAGAGGAAACCAATGATGGTGAAGATGACATAAAGATGGAAGAACTGAGGGCAGCACTAGAGAAAATCAAGATGGGCAAAGCAGCAGGGCATGATGGTATAACACCAGAAATGGTTAAGTACATGGGAGCATCAGGTGACCTATTACTCTTAAAGGTCCTACAGGCAGCATGGTGCAACAAGACCATACCAAAGGATTGGGAGATTGCCATCATAACACCAATTTTCAAAAAGGGTGACAATCGACAATGTGGAAACCATAGAGGCATATCCCTTCTCAGTGTCCCTGGTAAAATCTACTCTAGAATCCTAGAGCAGAGACTCCGACGCCTAGCTGAGCCACAATTGGATGAGGTCCAGTGCGGATTCCGAGCAAACCGAAGTACTCAAGACCTAATCTTCACACTCAGACAGCTGAGTGAAAAGGCCCTTGAGTATAAGAGTGAGATCCATCTTTGTTTCATAGATCTGGAAAAGGCGTTTGACAGGGTCCCCTGGAGCAAACTTTGGGACTGTTTGGCAAGGAAGAATATTCCAGCACCTCTGATTCATGCTATACAGAGCTTCTACAAGTCTTGCAGAAACTATGTGAGGACAGCAAACCATAAGTCAGAAGAGTTCAGGACCACCACTGGTGTAAGACAAGGTGATATCCTATCACCTTACCTCTTCATACTCCTTATGGACGATGTCATCAAGGCATGTAAGGAGAGAACAAGAAAGTATTCAGTGGGGTACTGGAAGATGAGACAGGTCTATATTTCGGAGCTGGCATTTGCTGATGATGTTGCCCTGATTGCTAAATCAGAGGCACATCTCCAATCCAACCTGCAAGTCTGGAAGGAAGAGCTGGAGAAGAGAGGGATGGTCATAAGCAGCTCTAAAACAAAATCCATGGTGATATCACGAGAAGAAAGAAAACATCAGATTAAGTTGGGAGAACAGGTCCTGGAGCAGGTCGACCACTTTAAATATCTCGGAGCTATTATAGACCGAAAGGGAGGCATCAAAGAAGAGTTGGCCACTCGAAAAGCAGCGGCTGGGAGACTTTTTCAGGCCATAAATCGTGGATTCCTCAGCAAGAAAGAGGTTGGTAAGAAAACGAAGATGGCTGTATACTGCTCCACCTATGTCCCAGTCTTGACATATGGATGCGAGTCGTGGGCAATGACTACAACCCACAAAAGCCAGATCCAAACCTCAGAAATGAGGTATCTGAGGAAAGTGGTTGAAGTAACAAGAAGAGACATGGTCCGCAACCAGACGATCCGTCAAGGCCTAAAATCCCACCCGCTGCAGACCCAAATAGAACAGTCCCAACTAAGATGGTTTGGCCATGTCTGCAGAATGGGAGAAGATCGGCTACCACGACAAGCATGGGAAACAAAGAGCCAGGGATCCAGACCTCCAGGACGACCCAGAGTCCGCTGGGAGGCAACATTAGACAATCTTTGAAGGACCGAGGACTAGAATGGAACCAGGCCAGGAAGAAGACAGCTGATAGAATGGTCTGGCGCTCTCTCTTCCAAACCTCTACACCTCATGGTAGAAGGGGAACGACTAAGTAGTAGTGAATATTTGATCAATACATGATCGTTTCGGCCTGAAACCCGCTTGTTCTTCTCTGATCTTTTCGTCAGCATGCAATTTAAGTCTTTCTAACATCATGCAACATAATAATTTTCCAGGTACTGATAATAGAGATATACCACGCCAGTTATTACAGTCTGATAGATCACCTTTCTTCGGTAACTTTACAATAATACTGTCTTTCCATTGTTGTGGTGGTTGTTCTTCTCTCCATACTTCATTTACAATATCTAAAATTCTCAAGAGGTTGTTGTCATTAACTGCTTTAATCATTTCCCCTGAAATTTCGTCAACTCCAGCAGCTTTAAAATTTTTAAATCTTTTAACGGCTTGTTTGATCTCGTCCAGCGTGAATTCATCGCAAGTTATTGGCAAGGTGGTTGTGGGTGTTTCATTATTAAAATCAGGTGTTACTATTGGTGGTGGTCTGTTTAGCACCTCCATGAAGTGCTCAGCCCATCTCTTCATTTGTTCTTTTTCTGTTGGTATTGAATTCCCTAATTTACCTTTAACAGGTGTTTCCATAGCAGTAGGCTGGTGACATAGTTGTTTTGTAATTTGATAAAGGCACCTACTATTACCAGTTCTTGCAGCATTTTCAGCTTCTACGGCCAGTTCATTGATGAAATGTCTTTTATCTCTTCGAGTTTTTGTCTTCACTTCTTTATTTAACAAGTTATAAGTTAGTTTGCAAGATTCAATTGCATTATGTGTACTTGCCGCTAGTAGTTTAAGTTTTGCTGTTTTCCTTTCTTGTATTTTATCCCAAGTATCTTCTCTCATCCATTTTTTTCTTTTTATGTACTAGGTATCCGGTGGTCGCTACAGCTGCTTCTGTCATTGCTGTTCTCAGTTGTTCCCATTTAGTATCGATTGTCTTGGTGGTGATATCGTTGTCAATTTTGCCTAAAGCATCAAAATAGTTGTTCATTTTGACATTATATTCCTCCTTTATATCATTTGATTGCAGTCTGTGTACATCTATTCTTCTATTTTTATTCGGTTGGTATAACTTATTCAGTTTAATTCTCAGTTTAGCTATGCAGAGGTTATGATCGCTTCCGATCTCTGCACCTCTGTATGCTCTGACGTCTTGAACTGATGAGCGAAATTTTGCGCTTATGCAGAAGTGATCTATCTGGTTCTTAGTTCTGCCATCAGGTGAATTCCATGTTATCTTGTGGATATTCTTATGTGGAAAGATGGTGTCTGCCACAACGAGGTTTGATATTTCACAAAGTTCTAGAAGTCTTTCACCATTTTGATTCATACAGCCTATGCCCTGAGTACCGAGATATCTTTGTACTCCATCGTTGTTGTCACCTCATTCATTCATAACCCTCCACTCCCAAAGGAGCATAGGCCTTCAACAAACACATGCCAAGTCCTCCTGTCCCGTGCCATCATCTCAAGTTCTTTCCATGTTCTCTTCATCATTTTCACCTCTGTTTCCAACTCTCTTCTCCATGTACTTCTTGGTCTTCCTCTGCCTCTCTTGCCCTGGGGGTTCCAGAACAAGGACTGCCTTGTAATGCTATCAACAGGTTTCCTCAGTGTGTGTCCTATCCATCGCCATCGTCTTCTTCTCATCTCTTGTTCCACTGGCACTTGTCTAGTTCTTGTCATCAGTTCCACGTTGGTAACCTTGTCATACCATTTTAATCCCTCTATTCTACGCAAGCACCCATTTATGAAAGTCTGTAGCTTTTTGGTTGTTGTCTTTGTTGTTCTCCATGTCTCCGAGCCATACAATAGGACTGACTTCACATTTGAGTTGAAGATTCTTATTTTCGTGTTGGATCCGATTTCTCTTGATCTCCATATATTTCCCAATGCAATGAAAGCTCCTCTTGCCTTTTGTATTCTTCTGTCCCTCCAACTTTGTCTATATTACTGCCAAGATATGTGTATGATTCTACATCTTGAATTGGTGTTTCTTCAAGTTCAACCCTGTTATCATTACCTGCATTTATTCTCATTATTTTTGTCTTTTCCCTGTGTATTTTCAGACCCAATTGCTGTGACCTCTCATCGAGTGTTTTCAATTTGTCCTGCATCTGATTACGGTTATGGGACAGAAGAGTCAAGTCATCAGCAAAATCCAGATCATCCAACTGCTTAGTCAGAGTCCACTGGATTCCATTTCTGTTGTGTGTTGTCGATGATCTCATAACCCAATCTATTGCCAGCAAGAAAAGAAATGGAGACAAGAGGCATCCCTGTCGCACTCCTGTTCTTATCCCAAACGGTTCTGTTAGCTGTCCTTCGTGAAGAACTCTGCATGTCATGTCTTCATATGTTTTCTTTATTAAATTAATGATCTTCAGGGGAACTCCATAATGCCTCATCAATTTCCAAAGTGATTCTCTGTCTACACTGTCAAATGCCTTTTCGTAGTCCACAAATCCGATGTATAGTGGTGATTTTCATTCCAGACTTTGTTCAACTATTATTCTCAAAGTGGCTATCTGGTCTGTACATGATCTGTTTTGTCGAAAACCTGCTTGTTCATCTCTCAGTTTCTTGTCTATGGACTCTTTTATTCTCTCAAGGATAATCCTGTTTAATACTTTTCCTGGCATTGACAGTAACATTATTTCTCTATAATTTGTGCACTCTTGTAAATTTCCCTTCTTAGGCAACTTAACCAGATATCCTTCCTTCCATTCTGCTGGTATCTCTTCCTTTTCCCAGACTTTACCAAGTAATTTATATAACATCTCTGTAGCCGTGTCGATATCTGCTTTGATGGCCTCTGCTGGAATGCCATCAGGTCCCGACGCTTTTCCCTCTCTTAGAAGCTTTATGGCTTTCTTTATTTCTTCCTTCGTTGGTCTTTCATCGTTAATTTGTAGCTCTTCTTCTGCTGGCTGGATGTCCGGCGGGTTTTGTGGAGCTGGTCTATTGAGAAGGTCCCCAAAATATTCTGTCCACCTCTTCATTTGCTCTTGTATATTGCTGAGCAGTTTCCCATTCTTGTCTTTTATGAGGCAACTTGTTTGCTTGTATTTCCCTGTTAGCTTCTTTGTGCTGCTATACAGTTCTCTCATATTTCCTTTGGCTGCAGCATCTTCTGCCTCTCTTGCCAACTCCTCAATATACTTCCTCTTGTCTCTTTTGATACTTCTTTTTACTTCTTTGTTTGCTTCTGTGTACACTTCTTGAGCCTTGGCTTTGGAGCTTCTAGTTTTTCTTGTGTTTAAATCTGCTTTCTTGTTTTTTCTGTCTTTTATCTTATTGATGGTTTCTGTTGTTATCCATGCTTTTTGTTGTCTTTCCCTTTTCCCCAGTATTTCTTCACATGTCTCCTTCCATACTGTTTTGACCTGCTGCCAATAGTCTTCTGTATTCTCTACATCTTCCAGCTGTTGGAGCACTTGGAATTTGTTGGATACTGTGACCGCAAATTTGTCTCTTGTTTCTTGATTTCTTAGCTGTCCTACATTAAACTGTTGTCTATAATTTTGCATTGGTGCATATCTCTTGAGTTTCATTTTTACTTTGGCTATCAGAAGATGGTGGTCTGATGCCACATCTGCTCCTCTATATACCTTTACATCCTGCAATGATGATCTAAACTTCTTGTTTATGCATATATGATCAATCTGATTTTCTGTTCTATGGTCTGGTGATATCCATGTTGCCTTGTGTATTCTCTTATGTGGAAACATGCTTCCTCCTATAGCCAGTTGATATGAAGCACAGAAGTTTGCGAATAGCTCTCCATTTTCATTCATTACTCCTAGCCCATGTTTTCCCATGACTTCTTCAAATCCAGTGTTGACTGTACCTATCTTTGCATTCATGTCACCCATCAAAATTGTGATGTCTCTTCTTTTTACTTTATCCATAATTTCTTGTAGTTTAGTATAAAATGCTTCTTTCACAGACTCTTCTTTGTCATTAGTTGGTGCATAACATTGGATGACATTTACATGAATTTTCTTTTTAGCTGTTTTGAAAGAAGCTGTTATTATTCTGGGTCCAACAGCTTCCCATTCAATTAGTGCTTTCTGTGCTTCTTTAGATAACATAAGAGCTACCCCTTCACTGTGGTGTGAACTTTCGTCTTCATGTCCTGAGGACAGCACCAATTCACCTGTGATGAGTTTCTTCCTGTCTACCCCCTTCCACTTTGTTTCACACATTCCCAGAACCTCGATTTTGTATTCCCTCATTTCTGCTGCTACTTGCGCCACTTTCCCTTGTTCGTTTAATGTCCGAACATTCCAGGTGCCAAATCTGGAAGTTCTCCTAGAAGAAAGAAGGTTAGTCAGCAACACAGACTCCTTTCGGCTTTCTCTGTGTTGCATCATACGCCTCCCCGCGAGAGGACCTTCCCCTGTCTTGGATGGCTGTGTTTTATTTTCTTTATTTGACTTGTCCATATTTGTTGAAGTTTTTTGTGGTTTAAATTTTTTTTACAGGATGGTGTAACCGGCCCCATGCCCAACCCTCCTTAGTCGCTTTTTACGACATGCTTGGTAGGGGACAGTGTTACTATTCTTTGCTCCCCTTTCGGGCCCCGGTAACACACGGGTGTGTTGTCACCTACTTTGGCGTTAAAATCACCCATGACTGCTATTATGTCATGCTTGGGTATTGTGTTGATGGTACTTAGAAGTGCTTCATAGAAGTCATCTTTTGTGGTATCAAGAGCGTCGTTAGTTGGTGCATAACATTGTACAATTGAGAGCTTGAAAAATCTTGTCTGAAATCTAGCTAATATTAGCCTCTCATTAATAGGTACCCAACTGATAAGCGATGCTGCTGCTTTCTGTGTCATTAAGATGGCTACTCCCTCTGTGTGACGATTATCATTACTACCAGAGTATATAATTTGCTTTTTTTCTTCTGAAATATATTTTATGCCCTCCCCGTCCATCTACACTCGCTGACACCCAATATGTCCAACTTATAATTATCCATTTCTTTAATTACTTCTTCCAATTTTCCGTCTTGATACATAGTTCTTACATTCCAGTATCCAATTTTAAAAATCTCCTTAGCCCCCAAGATATTAGAATGAGTCATGTTTACTGTCGAGCCTGGTTCTGTTTCGGTAACAATTGCTTGTTTTACGATAGTGACTTGTTAACTCTCTGATCAACCCTCCTATCCAACCGACCGATTCGAGGGTTTCGAGGTCAGTTATAGGAAAATATCTACACCACTAGATACTCTGATGTATCTTTTATTCTATAATTTAACATAACATGGTACTATCCATCGAAATATACACATTCCTGGTGTTTTTCTTTCGGCGTCTAAGGTGAGAAAAGAATTTCACCTCCATCTTGGAAGGGTAGATAACTCTGACAGCATTGCACCGTGTTATACTTACACTCTAGAAAGATTTAAGTTTCGTACATCGTAATAATAAAATTAAAATAGGGCATTTTTCCTGGATGGAGATGAATAAATAAAGACATCTCAGAAAAAACAAACTAGAAATTATAAAAAATTAAAACGAAATGAAAGAGTTCAAATGTTCACAAATGGAAATAAGAGAAGCATCAATGTAAGAGAAGAAAACGCTGCAGACATGTTATAGCACAAACAACACTTAACTCTTAGTATACGAGCGGCCTTCTAGAGAGGCCGATGATCGATCCCCGTCAATAGCGAAAATTTATAGCTGAATGCATGTTTAAAACCACTGAACAATTTAGTTACGTGCATGATATAGGGGTTTCATTTCTTCACATTTTGATATATAACACTTTATGTTATCTTTATAAATAAATTATTTATTGCAAAATCTGTAATGGTAGTCATGAAATTAGCTCGTATACTAAGAGTTAATCTAAGATCTAATAATAGATCTATTCTTAAGGTCCTGGTCGTTTTTATTTTTTTTGCTCCTGAAGAGCATCAAGGCCTCCACTGTAGTTGTTGGCCACCCTTGCTTCCATCAAAGCAATCCACATACTATTTTAGTGGTTGATTCCTGTAGCAACTTGTTTCACATGGTGAAATTGCTAGCCCTATAAAACCCTCCTTAGTTATCTTTATAACATGGTTGGTAGTATAGAGTTCTTTTGTTTGCACCAGATGACTGGGTCCAGGGACCGACGTGCACAAGTGCAACCCCAGAGAGAATCATTAATATTTTGGAACAGTCTGAAGGTAAAAGCACAGAAAGATGTACTTAGTTACTCTCCTACACCTAATCAAAAACACCAAGATAAACTAAAGCAGAGGACAGCATACATCTTTTAACTTGTTGACAGTGTTATTGTGGAACTGAACCAGTGGAACAATCAAAACAGATGAAGATTCTATTAAAGAGAGAAAATGGTGATGGATAGGACATTCCCTGAGGAAACTGTATAACCAGACAACAAGTAGGGACCGAAGATGCAGCAACAGTGATAAATGCAGTCAGCGACCCATAGCTAGACTGCTTGCGTCAGGGTCAGCAAACCAGAGCTGACCAAGACCCTACTCTACCTCCAAGTGGTGGTCCTGGAAACAGGCTGCATCACTGCAGTCTGGCTGAGAGAGTAGGGATCGAAGAGGGAAGGCTAACCTGGTCCCAAAAATGCCATGCTGAAACCAGATGGGTCGGGCCGAAAAGCACAAATATCGCAGCTTTGCTGTAAACGGCGACACAACATAACAAACGTCCTTGTCAAGATGATCGCAGAAGAAGAAGACAACAATCAGTACAGCTGGAGACAAGAACTGGAGAATTATAGAACACGGCTCTCAGGACATAACCAAACTGTATAGCCAGACAACAATCAGTACAGCTGGAGACAAGAACTGGAGAATTATAGAACACGGCTCTCAGGACATAACCAAACTGTATAGCCAGACAACAATCAGTACAGCTGGAGACAAGAACTGGAGAATTATAGAACACGGCTCTCAGGACATAACCAAACTGTATAGCCAGACAACAATCAGTACAGCTGGAGACAAGAAAAACTGGAGAATTATAGAACACGGCTCTCAGGACATAACCAAACTGTATAGCCAGACAACAATCAGTACAGCTGGAGACAAGAACTGGAGAATTATAGAACACGGCTCTCAGGACATAACCAAACTGTATAGCCAGACAACAATCAGTACAGCTGGAGACAAGAACTGGAGAATTATAGAACACGGCTCTCAGGACATAACCAAACTGTATAGCCAGACAACAATCAGTACAGCTGGAGACAAGAACTGGAGAATTATAGAACACGGCTCTCAGGACATAACCAAACTGTATAGCCAGACAACAATCAGTACAGCTGGAGACAAGAAGTGGAGAATTATAGAACACGGCTCTCAGGACATAACCAAACTGTATAACCAGACAACAATCAGTACAGCTGGAGACAAGAAGTGGGGAATTATAGAACACGGCTCTCAGGACATAACCAAACTGTATAACCAGACAACAATCAGTACAGCTGGAGACAAAAAGTGGGGAATTATAGAACACGGCTCTCTGGAAATAATCAAACTGTATAACCAGACAACAAGTAGTACAGCTGGAGACAAGAACTGGAGAATTATAGAACAGACAACAAGTAGTACAGCTGGAGACAAGAAGTGGAGAATTATAGGACACAGCTCTCTGGACATAATCAAACTGTATAACCAGACAACAATCAGTACAGCTGGAGACAAGAACTGGAGAATTATAGAACACAGCTCTCAGGACATAACCAAACTGTATAGCCAGACAACAATCAGTACAGCCGGAGACAAACTGACATAATCAAACTGTATAACCAGACAACAACAATCAAGAAGTGGAGAATTATAGGACACAGCTCTCTGGACATAACCAAACTGTATAACCAGACAACAAGTAGTACAGCTGGAGACAAGAACTGGAGAATTATAGAACACAGCTCTCAGGACATAATCAAACTGTATAACCAGACAACAATCAGTACAGCTGGAGACAAGAACTGGAGAATTATAGAACACAGCTCTCAGGACATAATCAAACTGTATAACCAGACAACAATCAGTACAGCTGGAGACAAGAACTGGAGAATTATAGAACACAGCTCTCAGGACATAATCAAACTGTATAACCAGACAACAATCAGTACAGCTGGAGACAAGAAGTGGAGAATTATAGGACACAGCTCTCTGGACATAACCAAACTGTATAACCAGACAACAAGTAGTACAGCTGGAGACAAGAACTGGAGAATTATAGAACACAGCTCTCAGGACATAATCAAACTGTATAACCAGACAACAATCAGTACAGCTGGAGACAAGAACACGGCTCTCTGGAGAATTAACCAGACAACAATCAGTACAGCTGGAGACAAGAAGTGGAGAATTATAGAACACAGCTCTCAGGACATAATCAAACTGTATAACCAGACAACAATCAGTACAGCTGGAGACAAAAAGTGGGGAATTATAGAACACGGCTCTCTGGAAATAATCAAACTGTATAACCAGACAACAATCAGTACAGCTGGAGACAAGAAGTGGAGAATTATAGAACACAGCTCTCAGGACATAACCAAACTGTATAACCAGACAACAATCAGTACAGCCTTAAATGTGGGGACAACATAATCAAACTGTAATACAATCAGTACAGCTGGAGACAAAAAGTGGGGAATTATAGACACGGCTCTCTGGGTATAACCAGACAACAAGTAGTACAGCTGGAGACAAGAACTGGAGAATTATAGAACACAGCTCTCAGGACATAACCAAACTGTATAACCAGACAACAATCAGTACAGCTGGAGACAAAAAGTGGGGAATTATAGAACACGGCTCTCTGGAAATAATCAAACTGTATAACCAGACAACAATCAGTACAGCTGGAGACAAGAAGTGGAGAATTATAGAACACAGCTCTCAGGACATAACCAAACTGTATAACCAGACAACAATCAGTACAGCTGGAGACAAAAAGTGGGGAATTATAGAACACGGCTCTCAGGACATAACCAAACTGTATAACCAGACAACAATCAGTACAGCTGGAGACAAGAAGTGGGGAATTATAGAACACGGCTCTCAGGACATAACCAAACTGTATAACCAGACAACAATCAGTACAGCTGGAGACAAGAAGTGGGGAATTATAGAACACGGCTCTCAGGAAATAATCAAACTGTATAACCAGACAACAATCAGTACAGCTGGAGACAAGAAGTGGAGAATTATAGAACACGGCTCTCAGGACATAACCAAACTGTATAGCCAGACAACAATCAGTACAGCTGGAGACAAGAAGTGGAGAATTATAGGATACAGCTCTCTGGACATAACCAAACTATATAACCAGACAACAATCAGTACAGCTGGAGACAAGAAGTGGGGAATTATAGAACACAGCTCTCAGGAAATAATCAAACTGTATAACCAGACAACAATCAGTACAGCTGGAGACAAGAACTGGAGAATTATAGAACACGGCTCTCAGGACATAACCAAACTGTATAGCCAGACAACAATCAGTACAGCTGGAGACAAGAAGTGGAGAATTATAGGATACAGCTCTCTGGACATAACCAAACTATATAACCAGACAACAATCAGTACAGCTGGAGACAAGAAGTGGGGAATTATAGAACACAGCTCTCAGGAAATAATCAAACTGTATAACCAGACAACAATCAGTACAGCTGGAGACAAAAAGTGGAGAATTATAGAACACGGCTCTCAGGACATAACCAAACTATATAACCAGACAACAATCAGTACAGCTGGAGACTTAAATGTGGAGAATGACAGGACTAAACTCTAAGGACATAAACACACTATATAACCAGACAAGTACTTTCAATGCAATCCACATCAGAAAAGAAGAACGTAGAGACTAAAAATAAACCTGATGAAGAACAGGAACAAGCCAAAGTTGCAGGGATCAAGTGGGCACAGCTGAAAAAAAATGGCCTTAAATAGAGCTCAGCAGCAATTAACAGTTACAGATCTATGCTCTTTATGAAATTAAATGTAAGGATGATGATGATGATTACCGCCCGCTCCAAGATCTGGTCATTAGCATCCATCAGTAGGTCAAACTGGTCCTCAAGCTCGGCTGATTGTTCATGATGTAAATTACTCTTGAGGTTCTGATGTCGCAGCAATCTCTGTAATCTGAGAACATATCAAGGTCAAAGGTTACATCAAGCTGACTTATTTATGGTAATGCTAACCACTGAAGACCTCACACCAAAAGGGTCACCTGCTGGTATGTATGCTCCTTACTGAGCATGCAGCCACCACTACAGCTGGTCCTCAGGAAGACTGCACCAAAGTTTGCATGATCTTACAGCTGTGTTTTCTGTACCACTGTGCTTCACATAATGAAAGCTGCCAGACCCCATCCACGACCTTATATTAGTTAACTCTTATGATATGCCTCAGAGATTGGTAGTCCTATTCTTTCTTCCCCACCAGCTAAAATGTTAACCCCTGCAGTCTTAGGGTTCAGTCTCTGGCACCAAAGCTGATTAACATAACAGACCTGTCAGTTGTAGACACTGAGTCCAAGAATGAGACAAGATGATCAACATAACAGACCTGTCAGTTGTAAACACTGAGTCCAAGAATGAGACAAGATGATCAACATAACAGACCTGTCAGTTGTAGACACTGAGTCCAAGAATGAGACAAGATGATCAACATAACAGACCTGTCAGTTGTAGACACTGAGTCCAAGAATGAGACAAGATGATCAACATAACAGACCTGTCAGTTGTAGACACTGTGTCCAAGAATGAGACAAGATGATCAACATAACAGACCTGTCAGTTGTAGACACTGAGTCCAAGAATGAGACAAGATGATCAACATAACAGACCTGTCAGTTGTAGACACTGAGTTCAAGAATGAGACAAGATGATCAACATAACAGACCTGTCAGTTGTAGACACTGAGTCCAAGAATGAGACAAGATGATCAACATAACAGACCTGTCAGTTGTAGACACTGAGTTCAAGAATGAGACAAGATGATCAACATAACAGACCTGTCAGTTGTAGACACTGTGTCCAAGAATGAGACAAGATGATCAACATAACAGACCTGTCAGTTGTAGACACTGTGTCCAAGAATGAGACAAGATGATCAACATAACAGACCTGTCAGTTGTAGACACTGAGTCCAAGAATGAGACGATGATCAACATAACAGACCTGTCAGTTGTAGACACTAGGGATCCAAAGAAGAATGAGGCAAGATGATCAACATAACAGACCTGCCAGTTGTAAACACTGAGTCCAAGAATGAGGCAAGATGATCAACATAACAGACCTGCCAGTTGTAAACACTGAGTCCAAGAATGAGACAAGATGATCAACATAACAGACCTGCCAGTTGTAAACAACACAACGACCGTCCCGAGGAAGAATGAGACAAGATGATCAACATAACAGACCTGTCAGTTGTAGACACTGAGTCCAAGAATGAGGCAAGATGATCAACATAACAGACCTGCCAGTTGTAGACACTGAGTCCAAGAATGAGGCAAGATGATCAACAGACCTTGCCAACTGAGTCCAAGAATGAGGCAAGATGATCAACAGTTGTAAACACTGAGTCCAAGAATGAGGCAAGATGATCAACATAACAGACCTGCCAGTTGTAAACAATGAGTCCAAGAATGAGACAAGATGATCAACATAACAGACCTGTCAGTTGTAGACACTGAGTCCAAGAATGAGACAAGATGATCAACATAACAGACCTGTCAGTTGTAGACACTGAGTCCAAGAATGAGGCAAGATGATCAACATAACAGACCTGTCAGTTGTAGACACTTGAGTCCAAGAATGAGACAAGATGATCAACATAACAGACCTGCCAGTTGTAAACACTGAGTCCAAGAATGAGGCAAGATGATCAACATAACAGACCTGTCAGTCGTAGACACTTGAGTCCAAGAATGAGACAAGATGATCAACATAACAGACCTGTCAGTTGTAGACACTGAGTCCAAGAATGAGACAAGCTGATGCAAGAATGGGCCATGCTGAGAAGGTGGACTTTCAATGGCTAGAATATATGATAGACAGAACTGAATGCAGGTCCTTGGTGATTGATCCTCTCCCATCACAACTTAGCATCAAACTGGATAAGCAATTACAGCGCTTTCCTCTCACAGCACAGTTAATGGGCTCCAGGATCAAAACCTGGTAATGGAATGCACCAGTATACCCAGCTGTAAATGGGTACCTGACTCTGGTGCTCCTGACTTAGGGAAAACAAAGGCAGCAACTAATAGAACTGGTTACCCCACCTTATAAAACGCTGGACCTGAAGTATAATGAAATCTCTAACAGCTCGCTCCACTACAGCAGTTAGTGCTATGGGACTACCTTGACCTTCACAATACAACTGAAGATAAAGTTGTAATAGTATAAGCTAACCAAGCCTTATGTTAGACACTTACAGAGTCATTATTCTTCTGCCCTCAAAGTCCAGCACATCACGCACAGACCTGAACGTGGAATAAAACTCAAAATCATCCCCAAGTGGCAAGTCATTGGAGCTCCGTGTGGCCATTAGAACAGCTCGCAGAGTTTTCTGTTTGGAATATACATAATTTACAGTCAAAATCTCAACAACAACAAATAATTAAATAAACATTAACACCAAGGAAATCTAAACATATTCTGTGTAAGAATAACTTAGACATGTTAAACTCTCTCAGAAAGTGGCATTTCAGGTGACAATATGGATGACTGCAGAAGGCCTCACTTTGCAGAAAGCCTGCTCCACAGTGCTTAGCCTGCTCCACAGCACTTAGCCTGCTCCACAGCACTTAGCCTGCTGCTCCACAGCACTTAGCCTGCTCCACAGTGCTTTTTTTTCTTTTTTTTCCTTGCGTCTGATTATTTGACTGTGATACCCTGTTCAACCAAAACCCATTGAAGGGTTATAAACGGTTATATTGGGGTATATAGGGTGTTATCGTCTTCGCTGGTATCTCGTTTGTAGTCCTGGAGGTGATTGGTCCTGAGAAGGACCACTAGCTGGCTGTCTGGATGCCTCTTTGTCCGTTTGTGGTGCCGTGTCGCGCTCATGGTGTTTTTTATGTCCTGCTTCACTATCTGGCTTGTTTGGTTTTGTGTGTTTCTACGCTCCTAGTTTCTGTTGCTTTTGTCATCTTGCTCTCCTGTATCTGTGACAGTGCTTTTTTCAATTATCGTTGGTATTAGCTGTTCTAGCGTTTCTTCGATGATTTCTTCTACTGTTTGGTTGTTCGCAGTTTCTCGCGTGCCGTTTGATGATATTTCCTCAATGGCTATTCTTTCTGCTTCTATTCTTTTGAGTATTTTTGTGTTTTCTTCTGTCAGCTCTGTCAGCTTCTTGACATCTGTTTCTACTTGCTGCTGGATTCTTTTCATTTCTTCCATCATGTGTTTTATGTTCTGCATATCTATTGCATCTTCTCCACTGTCGATTGGTTCTTCGGGGGCCTGCTTGCTTCTGTTTTCGATCTGCAGTTTCATTTTCAATTGTTTGACTTCAGCGGTCAGCTGGTGTAACTGACGTCTGTCAATCGTGCGTTGTTTTTCTGCAACATCCGCTGCCACTCTGTGTTTTGCCTCCTTGAAGGGGATGTTTTTGGAAACCGCTTCCTTCAGGATGCTCTTTGTTTCTTGGAACCTCGGGTAGCCTCAGTATCTAGCCCCGTGGTTTCCGAGGCAGTTTGCACAGGTGCGGTTTGAGTTTACTGCTTTGTAGTTGTGGTCCTCCTTCGCCTTGGGACAGTCGCAATATAGGTGGCCACTTGCACAATATCGACAGACTGCATCTCTCCTGCACGTTTTCTTTGTGTGTGAGAATTGCTGGCAGTTGGAACACTGCATCACCGGAGGGATATATGCCTCTGTCCTCTTTGATGTCTCTTTGAGTGTCAGTCTTTCAGGTCTTGTCTCTCCTTCAATAGTAACTACCACCAGATTGGTATATTTTCCATTCCATGTCCTTAACCTCTCGACCTGTATGACCTGGGCACCTGTGTTTTCAGACTGTAGGCAACCCTGGACTTCGCTAGTGGACCATTTTGTGTCCACCCCTCTTAGCACCAATTTCTTTGTTGTCTTGTTGGTCTCCATCATTACTTTTATCTGGTGAGGCAGCATGAATTCTTTCGGCCCGGCCTCCAGTTCTGTCATCAGTGAAGTTCTCTTATCAGTGTTGTTGAGCGAAAGCACGACTCCTTTTTCGTGCCTCCGTACCTTAGAGATGCTTCTCCTGCCTGTTATTGTCTCTAGGATGCTGATCACTTTGTCATCTGGTAGGGCCCTGAGTGAGGCCTCACCTCCAGACATCTGAGTGATCTTAACGCTCTTCTCCTGTATCTCAGCTGTGTTGCCTGTCTTGTTTGCCTTTGTTCCCTCTTCCCTTCTTCGGTCCCGGTCAGGACAAGAATCATGCACCTGTTTGCTGTCGGAAGGAGCTTTTTCTTGAGTAAGGGCTTTTGAGCAGCTGTCAGCTATTTTTTCACCCGGAGTAGGTCTGGTGGTTTGCATCTCGGGGTTATTGTTGGTTTTTTCTTTGGCTCTCGACGTCTGGTGGTTGTTTTGTTGACTTTTACACATCTCTGCCGCTTGGTGATTTTCCGTCACTGCGTTACGGATAGCGTCTTCGATGCCCATGTCTGGCACGACGGGCGTGGATGTTGGTGGTGACTTTGCAAGTTTGTCCCTTGCCTCCCTCTGGAGCCTCATACTTATCATCATAGTCTTTGCGAGTTTGTCCAAGGCTTCATCTAATTTTGGGTTCGAATAAGGGTCTTTTCCTTTGCGGCTGTCAATGGTGTCAGAAGCTGTTTCGCTCGGCTTCCCAGGAGGCCCGGCCTCCACGCTAGCTCCACAGTGCTTAGCCTGCTCCACAGTGCTTAGCCTGCTCCACAGCACTTAGCCTGCTCCACAGTACTTAGCCTGCTCCACAGCACTTATAATGCTCTTGCAGAAGTGGTTCCTGTAACACTGTTTTACATCATTGAGTTTACTAGCTCCATGCCAACCCTCCTTAATGTCTTTATGACATGTTTTGTAGAGCTGCTGTTATATTCTTTATTTATCAACAACAAAATGAATAAAGCCAGAACAAAATTCATCAACCTCATCAGCCTTCCTCAACCTCATCATCCACCTCATCAACCTCATTGTTGAGGATTGTTGCATGGTCCAACATTATGAACGATGAATGATCATTAAAACTGTTTAGTAGTCCGGACGAGACTTGTTCACTGAAGTCTTCTGCAAGTTTCAATTATGTTATATGACAATTGACCGTTAACCTTCAAGGTTGGTTCAAAGAATACAAAACTCTGTCAAGCCAATAATAATTCAAAGAATATAACACTGACAGTCAAATATATATATAAAGTTTAATGAAAGAAACGCTGATACTCAACTATAAAATAACAAAGATGAATCCCACTTCTGACACAAATTTATGTTGCAGACTTTCATTTTAGATTGTTAGGCTAATATTTTGTTTCACTGTATGCGTTATTAATTCATCTGATCTTCTATCACGGAGTACCTTCCTGCCATCACATAATGGATTTCAATATATATTAATGTGTATAGAATTTGTACACGATGGCCAGAGGCAATTCCTCTGAAAACTATTACGACTGCGTCTGTCTCTGATGCTTTGTTTTCCATCTTTTGTCATATTGGGTTTCCAGAAGATATTTTGTCAGATCGTGGGTCACAATTTACCTCTAACATTATGAGAGAATTGGATTCTATGTTATCCATTCACCATTCGTTTTGCAGTACGTATCACGCCCAATCGAACTGTGAGTGCTATAATGCGTCTTTAAAGCAGATACTATGCAAGATCACAGAGGCATGTCCTCACGATTGGGACCGTCTCTTACCTGCAGCTTTATTTGCATATCGAGAGGTTCCTCTCGAAAGCATGGGTTTCTCCCCGTTTGAGCTAGTATATGGTTCAAATCCTCACGGACCAATGATGATACTAAAAGATTTGTTAGTCAGATCGTCAGTTGATGCATCCACTCGTAACAGCTATGAGTTGGTAATTGACCTTCGACAACGAATTATTGATGCGTGCACTTATGCATCCAATAGTATCAAATCTGCTACTCAGAGAGCAAGATTGCTTCATAATCAGTCACGAACTTTACGATTTTTAAATCCAGGGGATAAGGTTTGGTTATTGCTTCCTCACAATGACAACAAATTGTTAATATCTTGGCAAGGTCCTTTTGAGATCATTCGACGCATTACTGATGTTGACTATTCTATAAATATAAGAGGAAAAATTAAGACTTTCCATGTCAATATGCTGAAATTGGCAGTGGAGAGACCTCAAGAGTTAATTCCTGTCATTAACTCTATTTCTGATTCTTCATCTCATCATGCTTCTTTCGCGGTGGTTCATGAAGAAGATACCACGTCCCCAATTCCTTTACATTTTACATTGCCTTCTTTACAATCTTCTGAGTCTTGGAAAGATGTTACTATTTCATCTTCCTTGTTGTCTGAACAACAAAGTTGTGTTCGAGATGTTCTTCTTTCTTTTGCAGATGTACTTACTGAAGATTCTTCTTTCTCAAATCTCACATGCTGCTTTCTTCAGTAAATTAGATCTGTTGAAAGGATATTGGCAAATCCCACTTACTGATCATGCCAAGCCTTTCACTGTGTTTACAACTCCATTTGGACTTTTCCAATGGAACTACATGTGCTTCAGCCTTGTAAACGCTCCTGTGACCTTTGTGTGCATGATGCGCCGCCTTCTTGGCAAACAGATGTCATCACGTACATCGATGACATTTGCCTATTTCATGAATCTTGGGAAGACAATATTAATGGGTTGACTTCTCTTCTTCTTACGTTACGCCAACACGGTTTGACTGTGCGACCTTCCAAGGTCCAAATAGGTTGTCAGGAAATTTCATTTCTTGGTCACCGTATAGGTAACCATCGGTTATATCCTGATGACACAACTGTCAAACGAATTTTGGATATTTCTATTCCTAATACTAAGAAACAGGTCAGAAGCCTCTTAGGCTTAATCAACTTTTATCACAAATTCCTTCCTCATTTCGCACAAATTTCTGCTCCTTTGTCTAAACTGCTTGCCAAAGGTAGTCCAAAAATAATTAAATGGACATCGGAATGCAATAGCGCTTTAGTAAAACTCAAGGAATTATTTTCGACTCCACCTATTTTGTTATTACCAAACTTACACATTCCATTTGTAATTCAAACAGATGCTTCCATGTACGGCATCGGTGGATGTTTACTACAGTGGTACGAGGGTATGCCACATCCATGTTATTTTGTTTCGTGAAAGCTGTCCCCAGCTGAACAGAAGTACGCAACCGGGGAACGTGAACTCCTAGCTGTGGTCTGGTGCCTTGAGAAATTGTCGAAGTATCTGACTGGCAGGCATTTTTATGTCCAGACCGACCACAGTCCACTGACGTACATTACATCACGGACTTTTCGTAATGCGAGAATTCATCGATGGTACTAACTCCTCCAGGAATTTTTGTTTACCATTTTGCCGATCTCTGGAAGTGATAATAACCTTGCGGATCTGTTGTCCAGGAACTATACAGGACATATGGACACATAGTGAAAAATGACTTTATTTAATTGGTTAGAGTACTACAATATTTCTTATTCTGTGTAATTGTTAAAGCGTTTATTAATGTATTTTTGCATGTTGACCACACTTAGTCTATTAGCAGTTTAATCTACGTGGTAATAGGTCTTTCTGTGGTTAACATGATGTTGCACGCTTTTTTATTGTAAGTGAACGCAATATATTTACTACGTCACTAGGAGTTTATGACGTAATCCGTTTTGCACTAAATTATGCTAACGGTTGTTTCATGGCCTTTCGTCAATGTGATCCGTCAGAGAAAGACGTTGATGTTCTAGCTCCCATTATGGTGGAGGAATAATATATTTTTACATGGCATAAGTTAACTACAAAGGTCGCCACTTGTTTAAGAAGATTCCGGGCTTATGGAGAAGTCCCGTTGATTTATAGAGAAGTATTTCTACAATAGAATTTAAGCATCTTCATTACCTGGTCCACATTACTTGGATGATAACCTTTCATAGGCACCCCTAGTACAGCGGCGAGATATGAATTGATGAGACGAGACTGTTTGAGGATTATATGCCATGTACTTCATTTGCTCTATGAAAAATGCCATACACTGTGATTCGTCCAAATGTTATTAAACATGTCGTTCTATGTGGACCCATCCACCTACCAATTTCTCAACTATATTTTGATGGCCTGTTCGTGATGACACTCACCACATTCTGTTGCGTTATCAGCATGATAGATTGATGTCAGTTATGTTTCAAGAGTCTGCTACAAACACGAAACTCTCTTTACCAATCCCAACTGTAACAGTAATATTTGTGTGATAATACTTACTTACTTAGTCATTCCCCTTCTACCGTGAGGTGTAGAGGTTTGGAAGAGAGAGCGCCAGACCATTCTATCAGCTGTCTTCTTCCTGGCCTGGTTCCATTCTAGTCCTCGGTCCTTCAAAGATTGTCTAATGTTGTCCTCCCAGCGGACTCTGGGTCGTCCTGGAGGTCTGGATCCCTGGCTCTTTGTTTCCCATGCTTGTCATGGTAGCCGATCTTCTCCCATTCTGCAGACATGGCCAAACCATCTTAGTTGGGACTGTTCTATTTGGGTCTGCAGCGGATGGGATTTTAGGCCTTGACGGATCGTCTGGTTGCGGACCATGTCTCTTCTTGTTACTTCAACCACTTTCCCCAGATACCTCATTTCTGAGGTTTGGATCTGGCTTTTGTGGGTTGTAGTCATTGCCCACGACTCGCATCCATATGTCAAGACTGGGACATAAGTGGCGCGGTATACAGCCATCTTTGTTTTCTTACCAACCTCTTTCTTGCTGAGGAATCCACGATTTATGGCCTGAAAAAGTCTCCCAGCCGCTGCTTTTCGAGTGGCCAACTCTTCTTTGATGCCTCCCTTTCGGTCTATAATAGCTCCCAGATATTTAAAGTGGTCGACCTGCTCCAGGACCTGTTCTCCCAACTTAATCTGATGTTTTCTTTCTTCTCGTGATATCACCATGGATTTTGTTTTAGAGCTGCTTATGACCATCCCTCTCTTCTCCAGCTCTTCCTTCCAGACTTGCAGGTTGGATTGGAGATGTGCCTCTGATTTAGCAATCAGGGCAACATCATCAGCAAATGCCAGCTCCGAAATATAGACCTGTCTCATCTTCCAGTACCCCACTGAATACTTTCTTGTTCTCTCCTTACATGCCTTGATGACATCGTCCATAAGGAGTATGAAGAGGTAAGGTGATAGGATATCACCTTGTCTTACACCAGTGGTGGTCCTGAACTCTTCTGACTTATGGTTTGCTGTCACACATAATTTCTGCAAGACTTGTAGAAGCTCTGTATAGCATGAATCAGAGGTGCTGGAATATTCTTCCTTGCCAAACAGTCCCAAAGTTTGCTCCAGGGGACCCTGTCAAACGCCTTTTCCAGATCTATGAAACAAAGATGGATCTCACTCTTATACTCAAGAGCCTTTTCACTCAGCTGTCTGAGTGTGAAGATTAGGTCTTGATTTGTGTGATAATAACAATAGTTATTGTTAGTATATCTTCTTCTTCTTCCATCCTTAGCCACCAACCGGCAAAGCAGTATGTGGCCAGTACGCCTAGTGGCGTCTTAGGGCAACAACAAATTGATCAATCTATCGCTGTTTCCACCACGCCTAGTGGCGTCTTTGTGGAACAGAAACAGACCAAACAATCTATCGTTGTTTCCGTAATCAGATTGGTTGGCAAGCAGGTGATCAGCCCACTGTGCGAAGTTTTTACGGGATGGGGTAAACAGCCCCATGCCCAACCCTCCTTAGTCGCTTTTTACGACATGCGTGGTAGGGTGCAGTGTTACTATTCTTTGCTCTCCTTTCAGGCCCCGGCAACACACGGGTGTGTTAGTATATACTTCACTTTAATTACGTACGTGTACTTCATCTCCACCACTCTCACACGTGCCACAAGTGTTACGTTTGGGATCGAGGGGGATGATGTTGAGGATTGTTGCATGGTCTGCGAGCATTTTGGTTTGAACTTAATTCGGATGGTCGCACCATGTAACACCTCTACTGAATAAAAATAATAAGGTTTGCGTATAACGTTGGATGACGCGTTAGGCTAGTAACAGTAGTCTTATGTGTAGCCTTCAGGCATAGAACAGTGTTTTATAATTGTGTGGTATTGTGATGAATTTACCATGATACAACGTTAAAATATCTCCAATTATAAAGATAACATTGTAGGGATAAAAATAATGCGTAAGATACTAGGAGACATGCTCGCCTATGCCCGCATTTCCCACCGCCATTTAAACTAACTAGTTAAACATGCAGAAGAAACGGAGATCAAAAAAGGAAAAATATGACTGAACACGTGTTTGAACCTAAAGGGCAAAAAGACGCAAGTTGTAGTTTAAGAAATAAAAGAGAAAAAAATTTTCACGCCACTAGTTAACACAATGTAAGGAAATTGACAGAAAAGACCTTAGCTCTTATTCGAGACAGTCATTTCTTGGACGTTTTACGATACTTGGTTGTTTATTTGAATTCAGCGGCAAACGCCGTGGAGAAGGTTCTCGAACAAATTTCAAAAACTAACTTGAGAAAAAAAATATGTTTTTTCTTAATATTAAAGTTATGACTATAAAACCTAGCTAGTTTGATAGCCCATCTTAAGCAGAGAACTAATATACTTTAATTTATGCAGATGGACAGATAACATGGAAGATATTGACAAAAGACTGTATTGTTCACATCAGACCAGCGACAGTATTGTTGTGCAAACTTTCACAAAAGCTTCAAATCTTCGTCCTTGAGGCACAGAAATGCAAAATCTAGCTGTAATGTACGAGAGGGGAAAGGTGGAGAATTGTGGCTAAAAATAACTTAGAGGCAGGTTTGTGTAGGGGTTTTGCGTATAAGTGGTCCAAGAAACAAGTGTGTTTTTGTGAAAAACCAAGTAGAGACAGACGGACCAACAGACAATAATACATACTTGACTGAGATCTGACTGAAATTTGACTTTTGGTTGTAGATTTGAAAAGTTAGAGGGGAAGTCTGTGATTGGACCAATGTAATCATATTAGCGGGGTGGAGACACGCATTTTTTGCCATTTGACATAAGTCTGTCCAGAAGACACAGTAGTAATTTCCAGTGTTGGTTTTCCCAGAAGATATTCTATACATTTAGTGGGACGCCATAATAGAGCCAGCAGCTCAGCTGAGTTTTGCTAGCCTTAAACTGTGTTCTTAATTCTGAATTCTGGTAAGAATGAAAGCATTGATTTTGTATATTTTAATATTTCGAGTGATTGATACTGCCATATCATATAAAAAGATTACGACAAGTAAGTGTTCGCTCTAGGTCCCCAGCCCAAGTTCAGGGTCTAGAGACAAACAAAAAATATATGGACGCCTAACGAAGACTATGGAAGGCGGATCTAGTATTGAGATCAGTGGGAACATATTACCTATCTTATTGAAGGAAAGAGAAAACTATTGAACATATCTCAGATGCAATGCAGTCTTGGGGAACTGATACTATATGAGAACAACTGGGTAAGAGGTGCTGTGTTGGTCAGAGAGATCTGACCCATTCTGTGTAGTGTCGTTGTGTTGTGCTGTGTGTAAGAGTGGTGCAGTAGGTAGATTACTGACACACCGCACAACTTTTGTTTCAGAATTGTGAGTTTTTGGTGTGGCACTAGAGGTAGTGCTACATACCTTATCAAGAATATACAGGCAGATGTGTGTGCCGCCTAATGTTTGTGTCGGTGCAGTCTAGCATCGTATTCCAGCTACAGAGAGGAGTGGGCCACGGAAATCCAGCATCGGATCAAGTCAGACAAGATGAGTGACTTCGTGGCCTGCTGAATATTCACCATCTTAAAAAAAACCACCACAAATATTTCCCCTATAAAAGATTGACTGAACTCTTGTGAAACATAACAGTTCTACAGTCTATAAATTAATGGACAAAGCTTATTGTAAACACAGAGTGGGTGTGATGACACCACCCCAACAGCACATCCAGTAAAAGTTCTCCCAGAGACATTATAAATATAATTAATATTAACCAGTCTTATAAAATACCCATGTACACACATTCCATTTTATTATGCTATATATTTATGCATTCCATTTATAACTTCATAACATTTCATATGTTCTGACCAAAATAAAACCTTGGTTCAGAACAAATAAATTTAAAGAAAATTGTTTAAATTCAAAACTAAAACAGTCCGAGTTAGTTCAGTGTGTTATAAATTTTATTAATATTATTAGACTTATTAATTATCTGTGTGTGTTTGTATATTCTACTACAACACATTACTTTTCAGTACCCTAGACTTTTAACGTAGCTACATTCATAATAGTAAAAGAGATCTGTTTGAGGTCGTAGTGGTAGTAAGAAGGGCCTTCTGTAATTCACATAAACATTTATCTCAGGAGCCTTCACAGCTGACCTCATACATTACACTAGGTATCACAACACACATACAATACCATCTAAACCACTACAGGTATAACCACTAAAGAAATATGTCTAACCGTTAAGATAGTGCTGGTAAAGCAATCAAGTAATAATGTGTAAGGACCATTGAGTCCGAAGTTATATAAGTTGGTATTATTAACCGCAATAATTATTAGACGCGAAAGTCGTGAAATACGAACGCAGATATAACATGTAACGGCTGATAGAGCCCGGCTATGAATGCCAAATTGAATTGATATTATAGACAGAGTTTTTCGATGTGTATTAGGATCACTCCTTCATGAAACTATTAGCAGCAAGATTAATACTGCATAAATATAATAATTATGCCAAATGCTTGATAAATAGCTTTGGTCAAAAACATGAAAGACATGTATAACAGTTACCTGACAGACGTGCAATGTCTGATAAGATACAAACTCTGAAATGTGATAGCAAGTGGCTTAGTGTGAAATATATGATTGTCAATACTACATTATGAACGATGAATGATCATTAAAACTGTTTAGTCGTCCGAACGAGACTTGTTCACTGAAGTCGCAAGTTTCAATTATGTTATATGACAATTGACCGTTAACCTTCAAGGTTGGTTCAAAGAATACAAAACTCTGTCAAGCCACTAATAATTCAAAGAATATAACACTGACAGTCAAATATATATATAAAGTTTACTGAAAGAAACGCTGATACTCAACTATAAAATAACAAAGATGAATCCCATGTTGCAACAGGAAGATACTCCGTGATAGACAGATCAGATGAATTAATAACGCATAGGCCTACAGTGAAACATAATATTAGCCCAACAATCTAAGACGAAAGTCTGCAACACTCATTAGCCTTCATCAACCTTCCTCAGCCTTCATCAACCTCATTATCCTTCATCAACCTCATCAACCTTCATCAACCTAAACAACATCAGGAAATCTTCCTAGTACAGAACAAACATTAAATTAAAAACACATGACAGCTGAATAATTTCTGTACTTGTTTATGGTGCAGAATACTAGAGAGTAACAGAAAAAGATATGTCCAAACTGTTTACCGTATCCAGGGTAACGAAAACTGTTAATTGTGAGTGATGGTGTGTGTTTAAAAAAATTATTCTTTTACTATTAAAAATCAATTTTTGTTCTTGCTGCACACTGTCTGACTATATTGTGCAGTTCTCTGTCTGTCTTTTCTCAAAATTGTGTGCTCTCATATATTTTTAGTTTAGTCTTTATACTGTAATGTACGAAGAATGTGTTTGGACAAAATGATTTGGACATATTTAGATTCAGGAGATTGTTGTTTATTTCAACCGATGTCATTCTCTGGTTTTAAATCCTAGAGCTCAGTTTTACTACACCATAATACACTTGTGATTCTGAGTGCAGCAAACTTCTGGAAGCCATTAATTATTATATCAATATGATACAAAAGCATTAAAATGAAATTATAGGCTAATATAATTTCAAAGTAGGGCCTACCATGTTTAACAGTTTAGCCTATGACTTCATACTTTAAAAACCCGTTAAAAAATACTAATTAAGATAACAACGTTTTCTACATATGACGACTGATTAAAGTACCTGGGAGAATTCATTGACATCAGAAAACCCAGAAAACACTGAGGATGAATTCTCTAGCAACGTCTCGTTGCTAGTTTCTTGCGTGGTTGATACACTGGTCATCGCCATTTTTTTTACTAACGTCTAATCAAATCAACTGCTTCTTTCTCTTTAGATCATAAAGGGGACACCACCAAACTGTTCTTCATTTTCCACCATAAATTGTATTAATTTTTTTTTGCAGAAATCGACTAAATGATGATACAGTCACAGCTTTTCTACAATACCGGTACAAAATAAATTCTGACTCTTGTTGTTTTAGGTTTTAAAGCAAGTGAAGACATGCTTAAAAAGGCTAAAAAGGGGCGCATGTCACTATGTTGGTGCAGAACCATCTAATTGTACAATAATTCTATTGTTACGTTTCCATGTAATTTAACTCTATTGATTTACGTTCGTCTGAAGGTTGCGGGTCTCTGTACAGGGTTTTTGGATTTGTTGTACAGGTTTTTCATGTCTGAGGTGTGGCATGTATGTTCTCTGGTTTTAAATCCTGGTCATACACTTGTGATTCTGAGATGCAGCAAAACTTCCATTAAAATATTTTTTTAGCCTACTAACCCGCGTTTTTCCCTTCCATCTGAGGATGACTTCTCTGCTTGCTTTGCACACTGGTCATCGCCATTTTTTTTACTAACGTCTAATCAAATCAACTGCTTCTTTCACGGGGAAAAAAAACAGATACGAATCAAATAAACAGCCCCTTCCAAATCTTGCTGAAGTTTACGTTAAGAAAAAGGATCTAAGAAAGAAAAAAAAAATGTGATTATAGCACACGATTATATCACAGAAAAATCTGTATCACTCATAAGATGACCGAAGTTTCTCATGTCCATTTTTTTTGTTAATGTAGTCGCCGTATTTCTCTTCTTTTTTTCTTTATTTTTAATCCTTTTTCTGTTATGTTCTTTATCTGTTCATCTGTTCTCTCTTTTTCTTTTTTTTTTCTCTGCAGCACAAAGTCATAAGATTAAATTAGATATAATTCAGCACCTAGCATTATGTACAATTGCGGGTGCAATCTGATCAACATCGATGGGTGCTATGGAGGTGGCCTTAGGAGTCCTCCCTTTGGAACTTCGGAGAAAGTAACTAAGACTACATTACATGACCAACATTTTGTTGGACAAGACTTATCCAGCATTTGCTAGGTATCAATTAACAACTCAGAACAGGTTCATGGATACCAGTAGATACCCGACAGGTTGGAAATGCATGGTGGAACTAGTACACTTGGATGCCCCAAATGTATCAATTAATAACATTATTATATACAAGCCGGTAGTACCACCCTGGGAACTCAAGAAACCAGATACAGACTACCACCAGGCAGGCATAATTAATAAAACAACTGATATGGCTACTATAAAAAAACAAAGCCAGGAAATATATTCAACAAATATCAAAGGACAGTATTACAGTGTACACAGGTGGATCTGAAGGAGAAGATAACAAATTAGGGATAGGAATGTATGTTCCCATATGGCAAATCATGAAATGATATAGTATAACAGATAATACATCTATTTTAACAGCAGAAATGGTTGCCATTCTGAAAGCTCTGGAAATCTTCTCTAGCAACCCTCCTCATGAATCGACAATATTATCACTCACTTTCAGCTATTCAAGCTGTAAGAAACTTATGAGAATGCAGTAGACCAGATATAGCAGAAGAGATATTACTGGCAAATACTTACGTATGCTCCAGAGGATGTTATGTTCTAATAGCTTGGATAACTTCACATGTTGGCTTAGAAGAAAATGAAAAGGCGGATAAAAAAGCTAAGAACAGTAGAACTACTCGTAATAGAAACCAAATAAAAGTGGGGATGTTTTTTTGTTTTTTTTAAATAAAATTTTACCTCGTTTTGTCAAGGTAGGCGCGTCTTGTTCAACCTAGTCGGTTATATTAGGGCGCATGTCCACAAATTAAAGACCTTTATTATTATGCGGGGATGTGTAAAACCACCATGTCCTAGAGAACTAACAATTCCTAGCAATGTTAACAACAGGGCAGTTATGAGAGACTTTAATTTGTTTGTTGTTGTTTGTATTTGTTTTTTTGTTTAACTGTTTGTTTATTTCTAGGAAAGGGGAGGTCACACACACATACAGTTACACAATTTAGGTTTTGATTTACTATATTTGGACTGAGTGGAGGGCAGAAGAAGATACTATATTTTTTATATCGGAAATATGATTTCATTGTCTTGAATTCATTACGGGACCGAAGACGCATCAAAAGAGATGAATGCAGTTAGCGACCCTTAGCTAGACTGCTTGCGTCAGGGTCAGCGAACCAGAGCTGACTAAGACCCTACTCCACCTCCAAGTGGTGGTCCTGGAAACAGGCTGCATCACTGCAGTCTGGCTGAGAGAGTAGGGATCGAAGAAGGTCCCAAAAATGCCATGCGGAAAACGGATGTGTCGGGCCGAAAGGCGCAGAAAGCGTAGCTTTGCTGTAAACGGCGACACAACGTAACAAACTTCCTTTTTTAGGACAAACGCAGGAGAAGAAAAGAAGACGAAGAAGTCATTACACTATATATCCTAACTGTAACCCATCAAGGGTTGAACGGGATATGGTACTTTGTTAAACCCCCCCCCCCCTTTTTTTTGGGGTTGCTGTTTGTATTTGTTTTTTTTTAAATTTTAATTGTTTGTTTGTTGTTTTTTTTTTGAAAGTGGAGGGCACACTCATACACTCACACAATTTTACATCTTTGATTTATTTGGACTGAGTGTAGTTGGGAGATTATACTATATTTAGATAGCGGAAATCAGGTTTTATTATCTTGAATTTACTACACTATACATCCTAATTATAACCCATCAAGGGTTGAACGGGATACTTTGTCTTAAATAAAAATTATTTAAAAAATACATCAAATTGACAAAAAGCGTGGGGCGCTTAAGCTCTTATCGTATATTTTATCCATAAGTGTGTAATGAAGTTTAAAGCAAAAGTTAATTTCATGTAGACTCAGCGCCCCAGGCTTATTGTCAATTTGATGTTACACTTTTTTACTGCCAGCTATCAACTCCTTGAAAAATTATTTGTGGCTTTTTAGTGCATTAAAAGCCTGTGTTTGGGAGCCGCGCTGGTGTAATGGCTTCGGCGTTGTACTGGCGACCAGGTGTTCATGGTTCAAACCCGGGCGTCGGCGTTTGAAGAAATGTTTACTGCCGGAAATTTGACTGAATAGCCTGAACGGCTCCTGTGATAAACCCTCTGTGGATGGGAAGGAGCGAAGCTCCTGACCGGGTTGGAAGGAAAGTCCTCAGGTTCCCCAGCCTCGCAATGACATGTCATTGGGCCGAAGGGCTGAAAGCCCAAGTGCTGCTGGTTACGGAAGGAAAAAAAAAAAAAAAGCCTGTGTTTAAAATATATATTTTTTAATTTTCTTCTTTTTAGTGTTATTTTTGGTGTGTTTTTAAATTTAAGTCAAATTTAATTGTGGTAAAGTGGGATGAGATAAATAGTTATAGGGGACTTAGTGTATTGACTGAGATCAGCTGTGAAGGTATCTGTATCTAATAGGTGTAGTGTTTTACAGATAACCTTACTTGCTACCACATTTATACCTCAGTCAGAATTATTCTGGAATATTGTGATGACTACGTTGAATGTCTAGGGTTATGTAAATGATGAAGTGTAAGTCACAACAACAACAGACAGATAAACAATTTAATTTATTCCACAACACTTTGCAACACTGTAACACTCACACACATATAACACTCTATAAGGCTATCTTAAATGAGTCAATGGTAACGTTTCAAATATATATGTATTAATTACTGTCACTAATAGATATCCTGATTCAACTACACAGTGAACCAGGAATCACAATCAATGTAATCACAATTTATATGTACATAATTTATAAAGATGAACCTTGTAGTGACATATTTTAGTAGTATTATCCTATGTGTGTCAGTTTTGTAGTAGTACTATGAGGTAATACTGGTTTTGTTTTTCAAGCTATGTTGTTATTTGTCATCATGACTTCACGTGTTTGTTTATCTTGGGAATAGTATGGGGAAAAGTTCACAGTTTCTATCAATTTACACAATGTATTGTCCCTCTGTTTTACTATAATGTCAATTTTAGAGGGGGACACATAATGTTGAGCTCCTCTGGCCACATAAGCTTAACTTTCGTGATGGCGGCAGGAAAAGACTCCTCTGCTCGATTGCTCCCCTGTGTTCTGGAGACACCTCACTGGTCGCTATCTGGACCCAGGAGTATGCTGTCAGCCTCTAGATTCAGCAAAGCTCCGACCAGGTGCTGCTCAATAACTTTAGGACCACAGTCCCACAATTCATGGAAATAATACACAGATACGTTGATTGGCGATGAATAATGCCGGCTTTCCTCCCTCGCTATCCTAAGTTCATCTGTCTTTCCGTTTATGTTAACGTAGTGTAATTAATGTTAGTATTAATTTAGGTCATTAATCAGCTTGCGTATCTCAAGGTTTTCTTAGAAATGCAGTACACGGTTTATTGTGTTGTGGAAACGCGTGTATGCTGCTATAGGCTTTAATATCAACGTGGAAACGTTACAATTTGCAGACGAAGTAGAAAACAAGGGGGATTTTTGTACGCCATTGTGACAGCACTGTACTTTTACCATTTCTCTTTTCTTTTATTGAATTTATTTGGTAGGCTTTACATTTACCTTTTAATTTATATATGTGTATTTAGAATGTTTCACGACATTAATCAATCCGCTAATGACATTATCAGTTTGCGATAAACGAGTCCAGAGCACAGGAGGCGGACTTCATTATTCAGTATGTTACACGGAAAGTTAATATTAAAATTTTTTTTTTTATAATTTTGAAAAGAGTTGTAAATTACATTTTTAAAAATGTAGTTGTCAGTTGTGTGTATGTCTGCACGCGCGTGCGATAGTGTGTGTGTGGAAAGATGGGGGGGGGGGGGGGAAGAAGTTTCAATATTTCTCTCAAGAGAGACAATCTTGTTGGAAAGAATACACCTAGATTATTTGCAGTTATCACCCATTTCACTGATGATACAATACAAAAAAAAAATTAATATTAATTTTAATTTTATTAATTTTATCATTTTTACGACTGATTATTGTATTGTCATGGGAAATACACAACTATGCCAAGTTTCAGAGCTATTGCTCATCTGGAATGGATTGAAAAATCGATTGCAAGATTTGAAGGTGACAAGAGAGTGACATACGTTGCAAGTTAAAGAAAAGCCTTTAAAAAAAAGTATTTCACTTAGAGAAGAGGGAATAGAAATACAGAACTGAGTGGTGAGCAACAATATCATGATTATGAATGAAAAAAAGGTAAAAATGATTATTGTTTTACGATCTTCTTGACTCTGTTTTTCACAGTAAATCGCTAACATTATGTTTTGCTAGTAACTGCGTTTTGTCACAGTACTGCTAGATTTACTGTTTTTTTCCTTCTGAGGGGCGGTGTTGTGGAGATGTTTTGACGTGTTTTTAAAAAGCTGTTGTCCCTTTAACACATACAGCTAGAACACACACTATCATTTTTCTACTGAAACAGCACCATGCGCTACGTTCATAGAGGACAGACTGACATAAAACTGAATGGTCTGACTATGGATAAGTCTATTCACAACGAGCTGATCACCCGTTTGCCAGTCACTTTGATTACGGAAACAACAACAAACGGATTGATTTGTCGTTGCCCTAAAGACGCCATTAGGCGTGATGGGAACAACGGCTGAGAAAATCTATTCGTTGTTGCCCTTAAGACGCCACTAGGCGTAATGGCCACTGACTGCTTTGACGGTCATTGGCTAAGGACGGAAGAAGAAGAAGAATGGATAAGTCTATTGCGATTTTGTTCTTTCCTTCTTAATGTTTTTTTCTTCATTTCATTTAGTTCATGAAAAATCCAATCTTTTATAGAATGCTGCTTTCATTTGTTTGAGTTTTGGGTTTGTTTAGGAATTTAGATTAGTATTCACTTTCTCTTTTCTATTGTTTTCCTAACTAATATCTTGTTGGTCACATTTTTTATGCTTCGCTACCTTTTTCGTTCATCACACAGTGTTGAACACTGTTGTAGAACTCTCTCACCTCGATCGTTGTAGCTGGGTTTAGTCAAAAAGGTTGCGGAGCACTGCTAAATTGGATTCCCAAGGCCCCGCTTTCTACTTTCGGTACAGGTCGCAACAGTAGCAGGAACGTCTATAAAGTCTATACAGAGTACCAAAGCAGGGGCAAGCTGATCATCAGATGTGATCCACCCCCGTCAGACAAGTCTTTTATTTTCTTGGCGTTTTAATGGAGCGGGCCTACTTGGGCCATGACTCCAAAATGTCAATAGCCTGATGTTGTTCTGCCTTTACACCGGGTACTGGACACAATCCAATCTGTTCGCAATGAATTAATTGGTAATTATTTTCATGTTCGTGGGTCCTTGCATTATTTCGAAATCTGAAAGGAAATGGTTGAAGGGTTAAGGCCTTTATGTAGGCCTATGTTCTACGTTGCCACCCATTTTGGGACCTACCGAATCACGGACTGAGAGTCCGACACTACTGCTGCCCTTGTAATTCATCTGTTAAGTTTTTTCTTTCGTTTTTAAATTTAATTAGAGTATGTCACACCACAGCTGTTAGCCTGCTTGCAGGAAGCCCAAGTCAAAGCAGTTGTGGTCCGATAGCAGCTTTTTAACATTGTGAGGTCGTAGCAGCACGCGCAGTAATTCTTAGAAAATGTATCTACTTCTGCGACGAACAATTAAACTTCAGTTATTTCCCTTGCAAATTAAACAAAATATTTCGGGTTAAAATTTTAACCACGAAGCGTGCAGGTAAGGGCGATCACGGCAAATAATTTATATATTTGTTGACTTGAATTTAGTTCTGTTTTTATGCTCTTTACAAGCAGATTAGAATGTCTTTATGTTTTTCCTACTAGAATTGTATTTGCGATTCTTGACTCAATTTCAGTTAGGTATATCATGTCCTATTCTCTCACATACAAGACGTTAAGGGAATGTTTGTTTTGTTTTGTTTTTTTTTTGTTCGGTTTTTGCCTTCTTCTGGCGAGGCGCGGTCCTTTCAACCTTTTTGGTTATATCAGAGCGCAATTACCATCCAAAAAGTCAACTGTTGACTGCTAACCCGATCAGCGTTGATAGATACTAAGTCCTGTAAAGGACTAACATTATCTATCTGCTAGCTTAAAGCCCTAAAAATGACTCGCCAGCTACGCCAAAGTTAAGAGAAGACTCAAGCGTTGGATATGATATTCATTGAGCATAACTGGTAGCATTACGAGGCCGTCCTTGTTCAGGAATCCACAGGCTAAACGAAACAGGGAGATTAAGATAACAGACGGAGAAGTGAATAAGACCTAGACATGACGTGAATATTCCGAACAGCGAAGACATGGCAAGAAGGCTTAACGCGTAATTCTTGAAGACATTTGCTTACGGCGAATAGAACGCTAATTAATGAATGAATATTCTATCAGGTGATATTATATTTCTAAAATAATTTTCTTCAGTATCCTTTCGCCTAGAAAAGTTTACATATTCCTGGAATAATTGTACCTTGGCATTTTTCATTATTTAAAATTCTAAACCGTTGCTTTGCTGGCATTGTCAGATATTTTTTTTTTTAGGTAAATCGGCACATTTGACGCTGCTGATCGTTTCTGAATGACACAATCAACATTTAAGGGTGTGAAAGTGTGTGAATCTCCATCAGCATTTGTCTCATGTTAAGCTTACTTTTCCTTTAGATCGATTTGTAGTTTCTCGTGTTTAGTACAACTCGAGTTCTCAAATTAAATTTTTATTTTCACAAATATTTCGTCGGTTAGTTTTTAATCAATTTTTAACGTGTGCCCTCTGCTTATGTATTCTTTATGAAAAATTTATAATTAATGTATTATATGAATAATGATTAATTGTTAAACAATAGTGTACACTTTGTTACTAGTACTTGTTGGAAACGTGCTTTTTTAGTATTGTTTTTCTTTAATTAAAAAAAATAAATTAGGATGTCCCTTTATGATAAAGGTTATAATTTCGTCATTGCACACGGTAGTATCGTGTAGCTCTTCCAAGAGAGGGAAAGAAAATGCCTACCGTTCCCTTAGATAGTTCCTAAGAAGCGGCTAATGTGAGGTTGTGCGTGGGACTAGCAACGTCATCATGTAACATACATTGCTAGAAATCCTACTACTGGAAAAGTACATGTATGATAGGCACATACGACATGCAAGGGGACCAACTACAATGGTTACTCCATGCTCCATATACGGCTGTTTGTGCCCTATAACAGAGCGCTCTTTTAGTTTCGGTGACCGGAATTCTGACACCGGGTAATAAATTTTCATGTGCGCCGTAAACGACTACTGAGGGATTTGGCGGGGAAAATCAGCTGATGTGTGTGTGTGTGTGTAAAATCAGTAAAATATAAATCATTACACACTCGTTCTGGATAAACACAGCGCTAAAATTCTTTTGTGTACTATAACTTTGTTCTGTGTTCTATTTTTGATTGCATTTTTATTTGATTGGAATTATATTTGACGGAGTTACAGACTTTTGAAAACAGCGTCATCATTTGAAGAAACTCTTAACAGAAGTAATCTTTTTATTAATGTAATATCTAAAAATCGGCCCATTCGTATGAGTTACTTACTTACTTACTTAGTCGTTCCCCTTCTACCGTGAGGTGTAGAGGTTTGGAAGAGAGAGCGCCAGACCATTCTATCAGCCGTCTTCTTCCCGGCCTGGCTCCACTCTAGTCCTCGGTCCTTCAAAGATTGTCTAATGTTGTCCTCCCAGCGGACTCTGGGTCGTCCTGGAGGTCTGGATCCCTGGCTCTTTGTTTCCCATGCTTGTCGTGGCAGCCGATCTTCTCCCATTCTGCAGACATGGCCAAACCATCTTAGTTGGGACTGTTCTATTTGGGTCTGCAGCGGATGGGATTTTAGGCCTTGACGGATCGTCTGGCTGCGGACCATGTCTCTTCTTGTCACTTCAACCACTTTCCTCAGATACCTCATTTCTGAGGTTTGGATCTGGCTTTCGCGGGTTGCAGTCACCGCCCACGACTCGCATCCATATGTCAAGACTGGGACATAGGTGGAGCGGCATACAGCCATCTTCGTTTTCCCACCAACCTCTTTCTTGCTGAGGAATCCACGATTTATGGCCCGAAAAAGTCTCCCAGCCGCTGCTTTTCGAGTGGCCAACTCTTCTTTGATGCCTCCCCTTCAGTCTATAATAGCTCCGAGACATTTAAAGTGGTCGACTCGTATGAGTTTATAATTATAAAGACTTCTGGAAGGGAAGCTAAAGATTATTTCCACATACTTTTTTTTTTGGTATCATATCTTGAGAATGTGTGGTAGTCAGTTTTGTGAGTTTGGCATTACAAGAACAAGCATATTGTCACCAGATTTTATAACATTTAAATCACTGTAAACGCATTCCTGATACTCGCAAATCTTAAATAAGGTTGTAAAAAAATAACTTTTTGTACAGCACCATCTGTTTTTGCATTTTCATTAATTTATAATGATACTTAACTAGACGTATATGAGCATCAGAAAACATGTAAAGCTATAGATAGATTACTTCCACATACTTTGATCTATCTTTCAAGTCTTGTTAATCTTGTATTTATAATATGAATGTCTTTTTTTTATTGTGTGTGAGATAAGGACTGTTCCATTAGTGTTCTTTGGTAGACAATCCTGTGCACACGACGGCTGCCAAAGAATTCTAAGTAACTGTTTGTTTATCTTCTTTCATTCACAGATAAAGCATTCTACAGCCTGGTGTTAGACTTGATACTCCCAAATATTCCATTATCTTTATACATACACAAGTAAACTATACTACATAACAACAAAATGGAACATACTTTTTTTTGCATCATATGAATTGTGCCAGTGCACTGTGCAGAGCCTGTGGCAAGAGAGCATTAACTTCCAAAACAAAAAGTTCAAATCAGAAAGCACTGAACTGTTCTAATTACGTTAATGATCTGTTTTTTGTGTTTGGAATTAACGTATCAGATGATAAACCCACAGAGCATTCGACTATATTTTGTAAGAAGTGTTACTTACGAATACAAAACTCAAAAAGGAGGCATAATGAGAAGTGTCTTGAAACAGCCAAGTTACTATCGGAAAACAGTCAGCACATCTGGAAAGACTATGACCATAATTTAACTATAAGTGAATGTCAACTGTGCAATTATTTTGCAAAGACATCTTTTGGTGTTTTTAAAAAAAAAGCTGCTCTATCCCTTGTGATGTTCTTTCTGACCCCTCCATGTCTAGTCAGTCAGTTAGCTGTAGTCAGTCAGTTAGTTGTAGTCAGTAAGTTAGTTGTAGTCAGTCAGTTAGCTGTAGTCAGTCAGTTAGCTGTAGTCAGGATAGTTCTGTACAGCAGGAGGTTGATGTGCCTGCTCACACTAGTGATGATATTGTTCAGCTGGAGGTTGATGAGTCATCTCACATTAAAGGCGATACCATTATTCATTTGGAGGTGGATAACACTACTCACCCTAGCATGCCAGTTTTTGTTGCCACATCTACACCTACCAAGTCAGTTATACATACGACAAGTACATCCACCTCGCCTGTCATCAAAAGCGACATCACAATACAATAGTTACTTGCTAAGCCACCTTCACAACTACTAACACAAGAGGAAGAAACCCTATTCACATCCATTGTTAGAAAAAAACCAGAAACAGCAAAAAATAATATCATAAAATGCAAAACCAGAGGACAGCCTATTGTACTACAAAAACTAATTAAACATAGAAGAGAAACATCAGTCACCAGAACGCCAACAAAACGTAAGCGATCTCAATTTCTCCACACTGTTAGGAAACATATTGCTGGAACATCAACTGACTCACTAGACCTGAAGCAGGCACATGAACTACAACGCTGTTCAGAAACGCAACGTCAGGAAATTTGCAGGAAAGCAGGCATTGAAAGTAGAGTTAGAATATCCAAAGAATTAGCAATAGCCATGAAGGAAACAGTAGGTCTTACGTGGGCACAGGAGAGAAAACAGAGAAGATTATTGAAACATGTTGGTGTTGACATGGAGCATGAAGAGGCAGAAAGAAAATAGACAAGAGAGATTACGCGTGAATGGGTGGATGTGGAAATGAAAGAGTTCGTGGGGGATAATGGACAAAGGCTAGAGACACCATTTGCATGTATCAAAGATTTATGTGGCTTTCTTCGTGGGCTTCTAAAAGATTCCAAGAGGGCGGGCTTATTAAAGTGTAGCATAAGGGTTCCATTCCAGAAAATGAAGTATGGCTGAAGATTGGGGGTGATCATGGAAAGGGAAGCATCAAAGTTACAATGCAGGTAGTAAATTTAGAGAAACCAAATTCGAAATCTAATACCATCCTTTTATCAATGGCTAGAGTCAGAGATACATATGATAATTTAGAAATATTTATGAATGGCATGAAAGCTCAGATAGAGTCGCTAAAAGATTTAGAGTGGGATGGTAAAAAAGTTGTTGTTTTCTTATTCGGGGATTATGACTTTTTGATGAAAATGTTTGGTTTGTCTGGAGCTCAAGGAACATACCCATGTCTGTGGTGTCTCCAGCAAAACAAGGAAATAAAGAATCCAGAGAGCATACATCTTGCAAACCAAGAAGTTTGGCCATGTTGATAAGAGATTACAATACATATATGAAATATGGGAAAGGGAATAAAAGGCAAGTGGCACGTTACCATAATTGTTTACACAAACCAATGTTAGAGATTGAAATTGAAAATGTAGCACCTCCTTACCTTCATATTTTATTAGGCATTGTTTTGAAACACCACAGACTTCTAGAACAGGTAGCCGATACAATAGACGCAAAGATTTTTGAGAATCCGCAAGAGATACATGCAAACATTAGTACTATTAAGAACTTGAAGAGATTTGGTAGGAACTGGTAACAGGCAGAAGAATTAGATGCTAAAATTGAATTTTTTCAGGCATGCATTGAACTTTGTGAGGATAAGGAGGAGACAGATAGTTTTAAAGTTAAACTTGAAAATGCACAAGATGTGCTGGCCAAACTTCAGTTTCAAGATCTGTGTGCTAGGTCTGGCCCAGTTTGCTCACACTTGGACAAGGTACTAGCCAAACACAAAATCATACCACAGGCTTATCATAGCAGAGCATTCATAGGGAATCACTGCCACAGATATCTCACACAAAAAGTTTATAAAGATCTTACAAGAAAATCAAATATACAAACACTGAAAATTACAGACAAACAAGATATAACTGACGTAGCTTTTATTGCTCAAGAACAATTCAACTCACTGAACGAAGCATTTGAGAAAGTACACAACAAAATATCACACAGTAAACCAATTAGTAAAGAATCAATATCATCAATAACAGCATCAATAGAGACATATATGTCTTTGTTCAGAAAGCTATTCCCCAGTAAGACAATTCCGAAACAGCACATATTAGAAAAACATTCCGCAGACTGGATCAGAACTCATGGCTTTGGAATGGGCATGCATGGAGAGCAAGGAGGAGAATTTGTACATTCCACTATTTCCAAAATTGAAAGACGCGCCAGCGGTATTAAAAATATAACTTCCCAATTAAAATTTATAATGGAAACTCATTTGTTACAAATTTCTCCATCTGTGAATGTACAGATTCCTCCTATAAAAAAAAGAAAGCGTGAATGATAATTGAGCAAAATTTTGGGGCTAGAGCAAATTATGGCAGTTGTTGCGTGAGAGTGACAGAATTAACAGAGTGTGGAAATCATTTAATAGGTGTATGTTTTATTTATTAAATTGAACATTTCGTTTTACTCATGACCATACTCATTGTTAAATGACCATCGTGATGTATGATTGAGATAATTGTTAGCTCTCATGTTTTGGGGACAATTGGGTGTGTTATTTTAAGGTAATAAATGTGGACTTGCAATTTAATGTTTCAATAATTAATGTTTGACGCATGAAACCAAAACAAAACTATGATATCCATTTTCTGCAGGTTTTCTACTTTTGATTTCTGTAATTTGTTACGCATGTTGATTGGATCGTTTTAGTGTAAATTGCATTAGAAACAAACCATAACAAAATATAAAAAAAACGTAAATTTTACACTATTTCAGACTATTATATCTTCTGTTCTAATTGTGATAAAATGTTTGTTCTTGTTCTAAAATTTACTCTAACATTTCTAGTCTAGCTTTACGCAAAATTAAAGCCGGTATTTATAATAATAAAGTAGCCTAAAAGCATTAATTAAGCCCTATCAAAAGTAAACACCGCCATATTTTTTTCCCGTTAAGAAGTTGACCATGTGACATCTGTCACGATAGCTATCAATAGCGGGGTCAGAAAAAAAAAAAACCTAAAGTATCGCTCGCAAACAGCCGTGCATGCATAGGAAGCGAAAAAAGAAAATGTTGGTTATGATCACGCAAAGCAACACTCACATTTGGTCAATGGAAATGTGTTTGCACACGGCTTGAAAATTTTGCACCATTAGAGGGAATGTTTCTGCTTCATTAGAGACAATATTGCTGCTCCATTAAAGAGAATATTGCTGCTCCATTAAAGAGATAATGGAGCCTCGGTAGCACAGTGGTTAGTGCACTGGCTTCCTAGCTCAGTGGTCCATGGTTCGATCCCCAGCTGAGGTGGGATTTTGTAGACCACAAACGGCTCCGGGGTCGACCCAGCCTCAAGAATTGGGTACCAGATCAACTCTGGGAAGGTTAAGGCGGCCGGCGTGATGCTGACCAAAACACCTAGAGTGAGCCGATGGTCAAGAAAATGTGGGCCTAACACCATATTCCCAATATGTCTCAGTGGGCGTGTAACGGGATCCGTTACCTTTTTTATTAGAGAGAATATTGCTGCTCCATTAGAGAGAAAGAATATTGCTGTCTACCAGGAGAGTTCGCCCACGTTCAGTGAATAATAAGGCCGCCATCTTTACCGAGCTGAGATACGTTTCTTGTTATGTCTTTACGTCACACCAAACATTTTAAATCATCAGTAAAATATATTTTAGAAGACTAAAAACAGAACAGGACTTTAGTTCCAGCAAGCAGACCATAAGCGGTGTCTAACATGGGGTTATGTATAGGACTGGTTCACCATATAACAAATTGCTACAGAAACCACGTGTGCAAGACAGCATGAAGGCTTTGGGGCAGGCTTCCAGACAGGGGACTAGCGGCAGTGATGGATCCGTGACCCAAATAAAACTTAGCGAAAAATGATGGTGATGATGATGTTGATGATGATGTTGATGGTGATGATGATGTTGATGGTGATCACACACATGAAGAACAGATCTTTGTAATACGGACCCATGTCTCGTTTTGGTGACGCGCGCCCCGTTCAACCTAGACACACGGTTCGTCGCTTATATTATGGAGCATATTCAAATGTAAATGATCATATAGTGTGGTAAATCATCTATAGTTTTCTTTCTTCTTATTGTCATCTTCACGCACCAAGGGTCGACCGCTGTAGCTGTTCCCCAAACAGGCATTGTGCTTACAAGTAGTTCATGTTCTCTTGCCGAGATCATTTCTGTAACAATTTGTTTTGCACGCTGAGGTTGTCAGCCACATAAGTTGATAGTCTTTAACGGAAGAACGCATGTTCATTTCATTCTGTGCCTCTTCAGAGTGGCGGAGAGACAACCACAAAGGTGACACTTGTTTGCCATGAACAACATACATTATCCAACTCATCTGTCATCACGCATCAGACAAAGTCATCCATCATTTTAAACCACATGAAACAAGTCATCAATCATTTTAACACACATAAAACAAGTCATCAATCATTTTAACACACATGAAACAAGTCATCAATGATTTTAACACACATAAAACAAGTCATCCATCAGTTTAACCTACATGAAACAAGTCATCCATCATTTTAACCCACATGAAACATGTCATCTATTATTTTAACCCACATGAAACATGTCATCCATCATTTTAACCCACATGAAACTAGTCATCTATTATTTTACCACAATCAGATAACTCATCTGTAATCTTAGCACATCAGACAATTAACCTATCACCTAAACACTCATCACCCCATCTATCATCTAAACAGACATTCATCACCCCATCCATCATCTAAACAGACACTCGTCAACTCATCTATCACCTAAACACTCATCACCTCATCTATCATCTTAAACAAACACTCATTACCTCATTTGTCATTTAAA